>CM053597.1:212019487-212066187 GCA_028646575.1 Pseudocheirus occidentalis
ATAGGACCCTACTGGGAACCAAAGGCCAAAGGTGTGTGACCAGCTCTCAGATTCTTTTATTCTGGGATTCTTGAATTCTGAATATCTAGGCAAAGAGATTATATAAATTATTTCTTAATAGTCCATATATTTTAGACTAATACCTGCAATAGTCATGGAAAGGAAAGCAACAAAATTTTGAAATCCTAAAACCAATTAACAAACTAAGGAGCAGCTACTGATGGTTACTACTTGTCAGTAGGAAAGACATAGAGTGCTAATTCGCAGCTCCCCAAATCCCTTCAAACATACAGGGAAATAATACCATGGAAGGATTTCTGGGAATACTCTTGGGAAGAGAGCTAGAGAAATAAGAAAGATCTCTACATGCCATATCCTATCTTGAAGGAATTCTCTCTGATTTCTAGAGATGGGCTACAAAGGAATAACAGATAATAATAAGTAGGCATGGAAAATTATGCACTCACGTGGACTTTATATATAAGCACATACACACACATACATACACACATACACACACACATGTCCCAAAACTCTTAGTGCAGTATTAAACTTCAACACCTTAAATAAAGCTATTAACATCTTAAAGTTATTAAAGCTTAAAACTGCACTAAGACTTTCGGGACGTGCCATATATACATGTGTGAGTATTCACATACACACACACACACACACATGCAAACACCCTAAATAATGGGAAAGGGGAGAAAAAGAGATCCAAACATAAGAAAGACATGACTACGTGGATGGAGGAATCAAAGGAACCTTGGAGTCATGACAAATGAATGGAAATGGGAAACTAATAACAAAAAATCAGATGGAGAGGTCATACATAAAATTACAGAATAAAGAATCTCACAAAGTCCCAAGGGATCTCAAAGTCCATCTAGTACAACCACTACCCAAAAAATAATGGTGCTTACAATGTGCCCAACAGCCTTCAAAAGAGGATTTTCCATGAAAGGGGAAGCACCACCTCCTGAGATACCCCATCCTCCTCCTGGCCACCAGTAGCAAGTCTGCTCTAACATTTCCCCTAAATTAGTCATTCTACAACTATTAACCAGTATTCATACTTCTCTCCACTAGAGGAGTGAATTAGGGTTCTCAACCTGGGATTAAGAACTTGATTCTTTATGTTTCTTTTTCACTATATTTAATGACTATGTAACTATAATTATAACTATATTTTAATATAATTGGTTTACTTTGTAATAAAGTAATGCACTTGTAAACATGATTCTGAGAAGGTTTGACCAGACTGACAAAGGGATCCATGACACAAAAAATGTTGAATCCAACAAAACTAGTCTCATCCCACTTCCACATGACATCCCTTCAAATACATGAAGACAATTTCATATTGCCCCAAGTATTCTCACACTGAAAATCCCTAGCCCCTTGTTTATTCACCTAATATTATTGTAGCTTTACCCCTTAATTCCTACTATCTACATTATCCTCCTCTGACTTCCATGTCAATTATCAATGTCTTTCCTAGAATAATTCCAATGGGTGGCAAAGGGACATCCTAAAAAAGAACTTTCAAGACAATCTGTACTACACATGAAAAAGGAGGTTGGGAGGAAGCAACCAAAGTTTGTGATAGATAATGAAAATCATCATGAGCTGATTCAACCAGCTGTCCCTATCTAATATACTCAGGTTCCATCCTAACCATTGATTTCTCTCCTTTTTACCTTCAGATTCCAAACAGGGTCACAATGAAAAATCTCACCACATTGACTGATTTCATTCTTCTGGGACTGACAGATGTCACTGAATTCCAAATTGTACTTTTTCTCTTCCTTGTTCTCATGTATATATCCAGCATCCTCAGCAACCTGACCATTATCACTCTCACTGTACTAGACTCTCACCTCCAGACACCCATGCATTTCTTCCTTCGGAATTTTTCCATCTTAGAAATTTTCTACATATCTATTTTTACTCCCAGAATCCTACTGAGCATCTCAACAGGGAACAAAACCATCAGCTTTATTGGCTGCTTCCTTCAGTACTTTTTTTGCCATATTTCTGGGGGCCACAGAGTTTTACCTTCTGGCTGCCATGTCCTATGACCGTTATGTCGCCATCAAAAAAGCTCTGCATTACACAACCATCATGAGCAGCAGAGTCTGCATCCTGCTTGTCCTCTGCTCTTGGATGGCTGGCTTCCTGATTGCTGCCCCAGCAGTCCTAATGGCAAGTCTCCTGGATTTCTGCTCATCTAATATAATTAATCATTATTATTGTGATACTACTCCCCTTCTGAAGCTCTCCTGCTCAGACACAGGCCTGGTAGAGCTGGTTGATTCTCTCTTAGCCGTAGTGACACTGATGACCACCTTAGGGTTAGTGATTTTCTCCTACTCAAATATCATCCAGACAATACTGAGATTTCCTTCTGCCCAGCAAAGGAAAAAGGCTTTTTCCACCTGTTCTTCCCATATGATTGTGATTTCTCTCTCTTATGGCAGCTGTCTCTTCATATACATTAAACCCTCAGCAAAGAAAGATTTTACCTTTCAAAAGGAAGTGAGTGTATTCCCAACTACAATCACTCCCCTGCTGAACCCTTTCATTTACACCCTAAGGAATAAGCAAGTGATACAAGCCTTTAAGAATTTGGTCCAAAAGATCATGAATCATTAATAAGATACACAATTCAAGTCTACAAAAAAAAAACAAGAAGAAAAAAGATGAAGTAATAGATGTCCCAAAATACTTTCCCTGACTTAAATTCATACAACAAAATTTTTAAGTGCTTACTATATGCAAAGCATTGTGCTAGGTGGTATGGATTAAAAGATAAAAGTATTTTCAAAGAGCTTACTTTGTGCTGGAAATGTATGTCTTCTTAGATAAACAAATTTAAAATCTAGACGAAAGTATTCAAAGTAATTTCAAGAGGTTGAATATTAAAAACTGGATTGTGCTGTGGTTAAGGAAGATAGACTTCTAAGAGGCAATGGTCAGAGAGGAGAACATTCCAGACATGGGGAATCACATGTGCAAAAGTACAAAAGCAGAAGATAGGCCATACATACCAGCTATCAGATCAACTTATCTAGAAAATAGAGTATAATAAAACAAGCAATATGACACATGGTAAGACTGGAAAGGTAGGTAAGAGGCAGACTAAAAGGGCTCAAATGCTAGACTGAGAATTTTATATTTTATCCTAGAGGCAATGGGGAAGCAACGAAGATGTTTGAGTAGAGATTCCTATGTGTAGTGGATCTGTGTTTTCTTAACATCAGTTCATCATCCATAAGAAAATGGATTGGTGAGGAAAGAAATTGGCAGCAACTGTCCAAACTAGAAAGGGTGAGAATCTGAACTAGGGCAGGGATTGTGTGAGTAGATAGAAGAGAAGAGATGTGAGATGGAATGTGCAAGTAGAATGAAGGAGACATTGGGGGAAATCACCAACACCAAAAAAATAGTAAATGTAACAAAATTATAAAGAACAATCATGACTCAGATGATGAAATATGAGAGAAAGCTCTCAACCAATCCTTTCATGGAGATCAGAGATCCACAGGTGTATATTGCACATGTTTGGGGACTTATTAAATGTATCTATCACTTGTGCTGATTTTTTCCTCTTTAAAAAATACAATTTGTTATGTGGGATAATTATCTGAGAAGGAAGGAGGGGGCTTAACATAATTATGTAAGGAATAGAAGGTGTCAAAATGTTATTCCAAGAGATGAAAAATGATGGGATATAAGGGAGTGAGATAAAGATATTTCTAACAAGGATGGCCCCAAAATTATACACAAAAAATGTAATAGAAACTTAAATAAAAATAGGCAGGCTGGGGTGGGAAGTCTGGAGAAGGAGCAGGTATAAAGGGATCATTGAGATGCCTATGAAATATCCAAGGGAATATGTCTCCCATAGTACTAGGATTCAGGGTACAGAATACAGCTGGAAATTTGGCTTTGGGAAGCACCTGCTTAGAAATAATTGAATTAATGGGAGTCAATGAAATCATCAATGAAGTGAACATAGAAAAAGATGAGAGGCATCCGGACAGAACTCTGGGGGCATAAACACTTACAGTAGGCTGATGATCCACAAATAACCCTGAAAAGAGATAGCCAAACAGGCATGAAGGGAAACCAAAGGAGATCAGGGTCTTAAAAATCAAAGAGGAGGGACTGCCTAGGAGAAGGAAGGTAATATCAGTTGAACAATCATTCGAGTAGGAAAGTTGAATGGGGACTGAGAAAAAAACCATTGGATTTTAAGAGATCCTTGGCATCCTTGGAGTGTACAGTTGAATTAAGGAATGGAATCAAAATTGTAAAGAGGCAATAAAGTGGAAACAGTGCCTATATTTAGCCTTTTTAGGAATTTAGTTAATGAAAAGGAGAAGAAGATATGAACAACAGCTTAAATGGATGGTAGAATCAACTAAAGGGATTTTTTTGGTTTTTCTTTTGGTGGTTTGTTTTTTTAAGGATGAAGGCAACTCAAGAATATTTTTAGATGTCTGGGAAGGAATCGATGAATAAGGAAAGCTTGATAATGAAAGTGTAACAGCCTCTGGCAAGGGGTTGACAACAAAGACCCTGGGATTTGTAATTCTCCTAAGTTAAGGAATTTCTTGTTGAACAGGTCAGCACTCAGATGGGAGGGTGGATATTTTTTATGTATAGTCTAAGGAAGGAGTTTGGGACTTTGAAGGAGAAGAAAGAATATGGTCATCCCATGGCAGCAGCATGACTAAGGCAAAAGCAGATATCTACCACATCTTCAGTTTCCTTCTTCAAGTCTTTGAAAAATGGCTTCTCTTTCTATAAGCAGAAAGGAACATATCTAGGTGTTATTGGGAGTCCCCTGATACAATTTGTAGGATCACTGTGAAAAGCAAAACAAGTCTTAAAAAACAGGAATTCCCTATATAACAACCCTTGCCTTATTTCCATTTAATTGTGATTTTTTATTCTGTTAAAAAATACACTTGCTTGATTATATATTCTGGTAAACGCTGGTATTGTCTGTTGTCACTTTGTCTACATCATAAGAGCCCATCAAAAGCCACTCAGCAGAGTGAACCCCTTAGCATAGGGCTAACAACTCGGCCACCAGTCCAGTATTACACAGCTTTACTCTTTAATCAGAGACATAAGCATAAGCCATTTCATAACTACATGCTGATGACAGAATTACTATGAATGAGTGTCATATTTTATAAATCTGACTCATAGACAGGAACCTGAGAGTAAATGGATGTTACAAAAGAAAGAGTACAATTGGGGAGGCAAGACCTCATGAGTGACAGCAGGGGACAAAAGCAAGAGAACAAAGATCCAATGAAATAATAAATGCAAAGAGCTTTGCAAACCTTAAAGCATTGCATAAATACCAGTGAGGCATGTATGTAATATGTATGTTGTAACCTGCTCTCTTAGGACCAGATAAGCTACAGCTCCACTCAGGGTTCTATGGCACTTTGAAGGACTGGGTAGTTCTTTCATCAGCTTGAGCCTTTTGCTGCTTATGGTTCACTCAGCTCTTGATAATGCCGGTAATTAGCACCTCACTGCCATTTATCCACTTAACATGAATCAATATGGCAAGAACACATGGACACATTTTTCCCCAGTGCCTCAGTGCCCCCCCATATCACATCTCTCTAAGGGTGAGGGATTAGGCTTAAAACTTAGTTCCTCAGTTCCTATCTAGCACTGTAATCAGCAAATTCATGTCTAAAGGGGATATGGCTGCCAGATGAGTCCTTCTGCTGGTCTGGGATCCCAAAAGTCACTGCCAAAGACTGATCCTTGCTCATCAGGGCATCTATTCTGTACTGCTGTAAAACCTAACCTGGATTCCAACCCACATTTGTGTCTCACTTTTCCAAGGTCGAAGACTCCATTCGCTTCACCAGACACCATGGTCACCTAAGATTCACCTAAAACGAATTAAGCAAAAAGATGCTAGATAAAGTTTGGCAGTCTTTTTGAATGCCTCAGTAGCAAATATGTGTGTTCCATAATCTGTCTTTCTAAGGCATTTCCCTTTTTGTTATTCATTTGTTTTGGTCATGTCCAACTCTTTGTGACCCCATTTAGGGTTCTCTTGGCAGAGATACTAGAATGGTTTTCTATTTCCTTCTCCAACTCATTTTACAGATGAGGAAACTGAGGCAAACAGGAGTAAGTGACTTACCCAGGGTTACACAGCTATTAAGTATCTGAGGTTAAATTTGAACTCAGATCTTCCTGACTCCAGACCTGGTATTCTATCTACTCTGCCACCTAGATGCCTAAAGTAGATATGTACCTTCTTTGTATTTAGCCGAGTACCTCTGTAAGCACTCTCCTTGCACGTCTACTTACAAATAGCTTTCTCTGGGAATTTGTCTATAAAAAAGTATGATAGTTTGGGGAAATGGTTGGATCTGGGGGGTGATGCTAAAGGATGGGGGAAATGTAGAGATATTTGTAAGTAGGAAGGAAGAAACCAGTAGACCAAAAGGGAAAGGTTAAAGATGAGAGGGACAAAGACAGACAGACAGAGAATGAATGAATGAATGAATGAATGATGAGTGAATGAAGGATGGATGGATGGATGGATGGATTGAATGTTGGGTAAATATGCTGGGAAAGATAGGAAGGGATAGAGTCAAGGGAATTTTTAAAGGGTTAGCTTTGGTGAGAACGAGTCACATCATGATGACTGGCCTATTGCTAGACCCTAGATAACTCCATGTATCATTCATTGACCTGCCTATGCATATACTGTAAAGTTCCTATCTACCCAATAACTGACTTGATCAGCTACATTTAGGCAAGGAATTCCAGGTTATCAAACTATCAACTTAGCAAACTTCACCTAATCCATTTATACAAGGTTTCCAAACTATCCTAATCACAGTCGCTTTGTGGTTGATAAATGGGGAAAGGGAAAGGGAGGAATTGTCCGTACAACCCACTGGTTGACTGTCACTAAGGTCCCTCTCCAACTTGTTCCCTATGAATCTGTCCATCAGATTCTGGGCTCTTGATCTGATATACATTCCAAAGTATAGCTTATCATGCTCCTGTAGGTCTGGGTAGCTACATATTTGCATGTTTGCAAGTAAGTAACTGAATAATTTGCTAACTTTTGAGCACTTATATTTCTTCTGGGTACCTCTTCATACATAATGTCCTCACACACATCTTCATAAGAAAGTGTTATAAGAGAGAAAAGACTGGAAGATGATGTCAAGGAGAAGTAAAATGTAAACAAAGGGAGAAGAGGGATTTTGCAGAAAATGGCCTATATATTCTCAAAAGTATGAGGCAAGGTCATAAAATGAAAGTGTAAGAGGTAATGTGGGAAGCTAGAGATAAAAAAAAAACAAAGAAAAGGTTTGGAACAGATTCTACGATGAGTGGGATAGCCAATCAATTAGGGAGAAGTTAAAAGATTGCCCTGCTCCAATGAAGGTCCAGTTGGAAATATACACATACATATGTAGTCAACCTAGCTGACTCGGTGGCATTATTTTGGCTCTCTTCAATAGAATATGAGTAGGAATGGAGGAAGAAGAGAGTGGAACTGCTTGAAGTCTGGGGTGTAGTGCTGTATGAACATTGATAGAACAAGGGGCTTAGAGAATTGAAAGCCATATGGAGAATGTCAATGAATGATGCATGAATGAACAGGCTTGAGCTTATAAGGGACAGAAAAAGTGTGGATAGGAAGTTACTGAATGAAACAAGAATGAGAGATTGTACCAGATGGTCTCCTATTTTCCATCAATGAGAAAGAGTTCAGGGGATAATTCACTATAAAGGAGATAGCAGGGACTGCTCCAAACCAAATATGTTGAGTGCTGGATTTGGAGTACAAGAACTTGAGTTCAAATTCCAGATCTCTTACTTATTCCCTGCATATCCTTGGCCAAGTCACTTAATATCTGGGCCTCAGGGGCTTCAGCTATAAAATGAGAGAGATGGAGTAGATGAGTTCTCATGTTCTAAAACAACATCTTCCAGCATCTCCCATTACCTGGAACCGTAGGAAAGGTCCCCAGAAGAGTTTTACTCTTGATTTGTATATCATGTCATTTGTGAATTGCTGAGGATACCCAAAGTCAATAGAAGACTCCAGAAACTCAACTGATTCTCTCCTGGTACCTATTCCCCTATCTCTCGGGACCCTCTTTCTGTTCAAGGTTTATTTCCAAAGTTGCCAATTAAGGAAGTTCATTAAGATCTTCAGAAGGAGCATCCCCAGGGCACATTTAGATGATTCATTGAGATGAACTCCCAATGCTATACTGAACAGAGCAGATAAAACCTGGGTGATTCTGATCAGTGTAGAACCTGCCAAGGAGACCCCACGAGACCCGTAGGGGTCACCAACATCATTTCTTTTGGAACACACTCTGAACATCAGTCCCATTTCTTCCCTTCTGACTAAATCTACCTGTCTGCTTACATAAGGCCTGCTCTCCCACAGTCTTTGAATCAGTTTGAAATTGCATTAATAAAGGAAACAGATGTGGGAAATGCTCACAAGACTACCATGGGTAAAGATTAGCTGATCTCAGTTCCTTTACTGAAAAATTTACAAAGCGGTATATTTTTATGGGAGCAGTAGGATTTGGTCGGGAACTCAGAAAAAGCATGTTGTGTGTAACACTACTTCATTGCCAATATATGTTCTCTCATCTTTAATTCACCCCTCAGAACACATAGGATCGAAATCTCCATTAATCTATCTGGATTTTCAGGTATGTGAGTATGTCATTTGTTTACCAAGATCCCTTGTCCTTTCCATCCTTGTCCTCTGAGTCTGTGGAGCAGAAAATCCATTGGGATTTTGACAGCTAAGGTGGGAATCATAGTCAAGTTTCAGCTCAATTTAAAAAAGGATTGCCGTTGACTAGTTATCTATAAGTAGACTGGGAAGCTTCGGAAGGGTGGTGGGTTTTCAAATGATTTTGTAACCTTGTCCAGGCACTAGTTGGACTAGATCAGGGATGGGGAACCTGCAACCTTGAGGTTACATGTGACCTTCTAGATCCTTAAGTGCAGCCTTTTGACTGAATCCAAATTTCACAGAACAAATTTTTTGTTTTTCTTTTTGTTCTGCAAAATTTGGATTCAGTCAAAAGGCCGTACTTAAGGATCTAGAAGTCTATATGTGGCCTCAAGGCCTCAGTTTCCCCACCCCTGGACTAGATTGTCCCTAAAGTTCCTCTCTGTGATTCTCTGAAATACCCCAGAGAACCTGAAATCATCTGGGCAAATTGAGGAGCAGTCACTGATGATCATTATTTATCAGTGATTTGACTCTATGCATAAGGAATGACCTGCAGTGCTAATGCAGTTTCCAAAATCCTTGAAAACATAAAGGGAAATAGTACCATGCAGGCCTCTCTTGGAATGCTCTTGGGAAGAAAGCTAGACAAAGAGGAAGGATTACTATGCACTGCCCAATACCTTCCTCATATTCTGTCTTGGAGAAGGTTCACCTCATTTCTATTTCATAGAAAGGAATGGCATAGGGTATCAAAAATTGTGTGAGTACATTTCTATGTATATATGAAGTGTCCCAAAAGTCTTAGTGTAGAATATACTTCATATATATATATGTATATATATATATATGAATATACTTAGTATACATATACTTGCATTTATATTCACACTCCTCCCCACCCCATAATGAGCAGGCAAAGAAAAGGAGACACAGACAAAGAGAGAGAAAGAAATAACTACAAAAATGGAGGAAACAAAGGAGATTAGTGATCCTCAGAGCTATGACAAAGGAATGGAAATAAGAAATGAACAAGAAAAAAGTCAGATGGAAGTGTCACATACAAAATGATAGAATCAAAAAATCTTACACAATTACAAGAAAGTTCAAAAGCTATTTGGTATAACAAGAATGCCTTTTACAATGTGTCCAAGAAGCAATCATCTTGTGAATATTCCATGAGACAATCTTCCATGAGAGGGGATACACAACCTCCTGAGATACTTTGTCTCCATTCTGGCAACCAGTAGAAAGGTTGTTCTTATATTTAGCCTGTATCAACCTTTACACAAATTTTATCCATTGCTCCCAGTTCTCACTAGGGGATAAGGGGAGTACTTGACCTAAGGTCCAGGAAGTTGATCTTTCAAAGTTTTTTAAATTGACATCTTTGGAGATTTTTTCACATCACCATTCTAGCATCCCCCCATTCCTGCCACTTCCCAAAGAGCCATCCCATGTAACAAATAGTATTTTAAAGACAAAAATAGAAAAAGAAGAGAAAGAAATCAACATAAACATCTACATATCAAAAACATTCTGAAATTATTTGCAATGTGCAACATTTATCTCACCTCCACAAAGGGAAGGATGAGGAGTATCTCTTCATATAATTTCATTCAAATCATGCCTGTTCTTTAAATGCTGCAACATTCACTTTTGATTTTTTGTGTATGTGTAGAGTTTTTTTCCATTTACATCATTTTAGTCACAGTGTATATCTTGTTCTTGATTCTGCTTACTTAATTCTGCATCAGTCCATGTAAAGTTGTCCATGCTTTCCCTGTATTCATCATACTCATAACTTCTTAGAGCACGGAAATGTTCCATTGCATTTATATACCACAATTTGTTTAGTCATCTCCAATTGAAGGGTATTTCTGTTTCCAATTTTTTTGTAATTCAAAAAAAAATGTTGCTATTGTATAGATTTTACATCCCACTGAGAGTATAAGCCTAGTAATGTAATAACTGGGTCAAAAGGTATGGACATTATAGTTGATTTATTTGAATAATTCCAAATGGCTTTCCAAATGGCTATTCCACAGCTCCAGCAATAATGCACCAGTTTACCCATCTTCCTACAACATCAGCAACGTTGTCTTTTTTCCTCTATGCCAGTTTTCAGACTGTAAAGTGAAAATTTGGGGGTCTTTTGTGCATTTCTCTTATTGGTAATTTGAAGCATTCTTTCATGTGGTTTTAATAGCTTTCAATTCTTCTTTGAGAACTGTTTGTTCATAGCCTTTAATCATATATCTACTGAGAAATGGCTTTTATTTAATGGATTCTCTATCTTGAATACCAAATCCTTACAAAGAAATTTGATAAACAAGTTTTTTCCCATTTGGCTTCTTCCCTTCTTATCTTAGGTGCATTAATTTTGTCTGTGTAGAAGCTTTTTTGTTTCATGTAACCAGTCATTTTATTTTTATACATACTTCTATACCTCATTTGGTTGATAGCATATCTACTCATAGCTGTGGGAGGCATGCGATCTACTTGTATTTAAATATTTTTATAGTATGATCTTTAGTACGAAGGATACATATTTATTCAGAATATATTGTGGAATACAGTATAAGGTGATGTTCTAAGCCTCACTTCTTCCAGCTTGCTTTCCAGTTTTTCCAGAAGTTTTGGTCAAATAGAAAGGAGCTCTTTTCTAAGTAATTTATGTTTTCCAGTTGAAAATTGGGTTGTTGTTTCATTGTTTTTCAAATTTTTCCTTGTCTGATCTGTTATATTGATCTATCTCTCTATTTTTTTAAACCAGTAAATAGCAGCTGGTTTTGATGACAGCTGCTTTGTACTATACTTTGAGATCTGGAACTATCGTTCCCCCTTCATCCCTATTCCATTCTTGTTTCCCTGATATTCTAGTTAGGTTTTTTTAAAATTACTTTTGTTATTATAATGTCAAGTTCTATAAAGTATCCTCTTGGTAATTTGATTGGTATAGCATTAAAACTGAAAATTCTCTTTGGTTGTATTGTCATTTTTATTATGTTGGCAAAGTCCAACCATGAGCATTGAATATTCCTTCAACTATCTAAGTTGTTCTTTATTTCTTTAAGGAGCACTTTTCAGTTGAGTCTAGACAAGTGTTTTGTGTGCTTTGGTAGACTCAGGCCCAGATATTTATGTATTTTATATCTGTTTGGAATAGGGTTTCCTTTCTACTTTTATCTTATGGATTTAATTATTATTATATAGAAATATAGTTGATTTTGGAAGATTTCTTATGGAACCTGCAACCTTGCTAATTATTGTGTTGGTGATTACTTTTGGTAATTCACTAGCATTTTCTAAATAAAACATCATATCATCACAAATAGGACTCATTTTATCTTCTCCTTAAGTTTCTTTATGACTTTAATTTCTTTTTTTCTTATTGATATTGCCAGTGTTTACAGGTTTACACCAAATAATAGTGGGGAGAGTGGGCATCCTTGAAAGGCAACTAGATGGAGCAGTGGATAGAGTACCAGACTAGAAGACTCAGCTTCCTGAGTTCAAATCTGTCTTCAAACATTTACTAGCTGTGTCACCCTGGGAAAGTCACTTAAACTTGTTTGCCTTCGTTTCCTCACCTGTAAGATGTAAGATCCTCAGCTAGAGGAAGAAATGGCAAACCACTCCAGTATCTTTGCTAAGAAAACCCCAATGGGATCATAGAGAGTAGGACACAATTGAAACAATTCAGCAACAACAATGGGCATCCTTGCTTTACTTTTCTGGTAAGTTGTTTCATCATAATTTTCTCCCACATAATTATTATTTCTGTGATTTGTTCTTTGATATATTCATTATTTAAGATTTCTTGTTGAATCAGTTTGGATCTATGTCTTTTGTTTGTGATTCCTGAACTAATAATTGTTTTTATTGTAGTATGATCTGTAAAGGATAGTATTTACTATTTCTTCCTTTTTTCAATTTATTTAAAACATTTCTGTACCCTAAAACATAGTCAAGTTTTGTAAAAAGTTCCATGTGAAACTGAGAATATTCTTTAGTAGTTAGTTTTTCATAGATTCCACAAGTCTTTTAACTCTAATTTCTCTAGCAATTTGTATGGTTTTACATATTTCTTTTTATTTTACTTTTCAAAACTGATACAGGGGCATTGAAATTTCCTATCACTATTGTGTTGCAGTTTATGTCTTCTTATAGTTCAGTTCACGTTTCCTTTCTGAATTTAGATGTTGAGGTATTTAGAGCATATGGCTTAAATTTTTATATTGGTTTGATATCTATGGTTCCTTTCAGTATAATGTAGTTTTCTTGTTTATCTGTTTTTATCTTTTACATTTTTTTTGCTTTATCCTATAACATGATTATAGTTCCTTCTTTTTGGATAGTCATTTTTTTTATCCCTTCATTTTTATTCTTTGTACATTTATGTATTTTAATGTGTTTCTTGTAAGCTAAGGAATATAGAGAAATCAGTTTTTATTTTATTGTATTTTTAATCCTTTCACATTTAAGGTTACAAGCAGTAGGTTTATATTTTCCTCCGTTTGATTCCTAATATTAGGGGGGAGGGTTTCAATTTGGATTTTTTTCCCATCTTCCTCTATTAACATGGAACTATGTCTCTTCAATTATTTGACCTTAATCTATTTTAGGGTAATCCCACTCTCACTAGCTCTCTTGCCCTTACCCTCAATTCTCCCTTCAATATGTTACCTTTATCCACAGTTTTAGTTTTGCTTATTAGTTTCTTTTTCTTACTTGCTTTTATGTAGTTATTTAATTCTTCCCATTGTTTCCCCTTATCTAAGTAGTCAAGTAAAATCTCCTTTCTTATCTTTCCTTCCACTTGTTTTAGTCATTAGTTTTTTAATAAATTATTTTACTTTTCCCATTACATATGAAAATAATTTTGGTATATCTTTTTTTATTTTTAGTTCCAAATCTCTCCCTTCTTTCCTCCCCTTCTCTCCTCCCATTCTTTCCTGAGTTAGCAAATAATTTTATATAAGTTATATATGTGCAGTCATAGAAAACATTTTTATTACTGTTGAGTTGTTTCAGTCATTTCTGACTCTTCATTACCTTATTCTGGGGTTTTCTTGGAAAAGACACTTGGAGTGGTTTGCCATTTCCTTCTCCAGCTCATTTTAAAGATTAGAAGACTGGGGTAAACAGGATTAATTTGCCCAGAGTCACACAGTTACTAAGTGTCTGAGGCTGGATTTGAACTCAGGTCTTCCTGACTCAACTCCAGACTGGGTATTTTATCAACTGTGCCACCTAGCTTCCCTATGAGCCACAGGCCAAAAAGAAAAAAGAAAAAAAAAGAAAGTTTTTTAAAAGTATGCTTCAATTTGCATTCAGATTCCATCAGATTTTTTCCTCTGGAGGTAGATAGCATTTTTCATCGTAAGTCCTTCAGAATTGTCTTAGATCTTTGTGTTGTTAAAAATAGCTAAGTCATTCATAGTTGATCATTGCACAGTATTGTTGTTACTATGTGCAATGTTCTGGTTCTGCTCACTTCTCTTTGTATCAGTTCATGTTAGTTTTTCCAGGTTTTTCTGAAAGCATCCTCTCACCATTTCTTATATCACAATAGCATTCCATCAAAATCATATACCACAACTTCTTCGGCCATTTCCTAATTGATGGGCATACCCTCAATTTCCACTTCTTTGTGATGACAAAAATGCTACAATAAATATTTTTTGTATATGTAGGTCCTTTGCCTGTTTCTTTAAATCTCTTTGGGATACAGATCTAGTAATGGCATTGCTGGGTCAAAGGGTACACACAGTTTTATAGCCGTTTGAGCATAGTTCCAAATTGCTCTCCAAAATGGTTGGATCAGTTCACAACTCCACCAACAGGACTTTAGTGTTACAAGTTTTACACATACCTTCCAAGATTTGTCATTTTCCTTTTCTGTCATATTAGACAATCTGATAAATGTGTGGTAGTACTTCAGAGTTATTTTAATTTGCAATTCTCCAATCAATCGTGAGTTAAAGTGTTTTTTTCATATACCTATTGATCTTTTGATCTGAAAACTCCATCATCTTTTGATCATTTATCAACTGAGTAATGACTTGTATTCTAGTAAATTTGACTGTTCTCTATATATTTGAGAAATTTGGCCCTTATCAGAGAAATTAGCAAAAATTTATTCAGTTATGATCACTGTGTATTTCCCTCCATCCAATTTTCCCCTGCTTATCCTTCTTTGTCTTTCCTTTCAGCCTATCCACCCTTAAAAGTGTTTTGCTTTTCACCATTACCTCCTCCAATCTGCCCTCCCTTCTATCAGTGTCCCACATTCTCCTATTTCCTTGCCCTCTACTTGCCTTACAAGTAGAGTAAGATAGATTTCTTTGCTCAGTTGAGTGTGTGTGTTATTCCTTCTTTGTGTCAATTCTGGTGACAGTGAGGTTCCAGGGTTCTGCCATCACCACCCATCTTCCCCTCCACTGTATAAGCTATTTTGCACCTCTTTTCTATGAGATAATTTACCTCCTACATCTCCTTTCTCCCTTCTCTCAGTGCATCTCTCTTTTACCTTCTAATTTTATTTTTTTAGATATCATACCAGCATAGTCAGCTCACACCCATGCCCTCTGCCTATGTATACTCCTTCTAATTGCCCTAATAATGAGAAAGTTCTTATGAATTATAAGTATCATCTTCCCATGTAGAAATGCAAACAATTTAACCTTATTGTATCCCTTATGACGTCTCTTTGTTTATCTTGCCGTGCTTCTCTTGAATCTTGTATTTGAAGGTCCAGTTCTCTATCCCAGCTCTGCTCTTTTCATTGGGAATGCTTCGAAGTCCTTTATTTCATTAAATATCCATTTTTCCCCCTGAAGGATTATACTCAGTTTTGCTGAGTAGGTGAATTCTTGGTTGTAATCCCAGTTCCTTGGCCCTCCAGAATTATCACATTCCATGCCCTCCAACCCTTTAGTATACAGGCTGTTAAACCTTTTGTGATTTTGACTGTGGCTCTGTGATATTTAAATTGTTTCTTTCTGGTTGCTTACAATATTTTCTCCTTAACCTGGGAGCTCTAAAAAAGGGCTGTAATATCCCTGAGAGATTTCATTTTAGGATCTCTTTTAGGAGAAGATAGGTATTTTAATTTCTATTTTAATCTCTGGTTCTAGGATATGAGGTCAGTTTTCCTTGCTAATTTCTTTTTTTTTCTAATTTTTCCTCCATCTCTCTTATTTGACTTTTAAAGTCCTTTTTAAGTTCTTCCAATAACTTTTTTGTGCTTGAGACTATTTGACATTTTTTATCGAAAAAGGAGAGGCTTTTTAGCTCCATTATCTTCCTCTGAACATGAACTCAGATTTTCTCTATCCTCGTAACTATCTATGGTTGCCTTCTTTCTCCTTAGTTTTTGTTTTATTTTTTTTTTTTAGCAGTTATTAGTGTAATCAAGTTATAGTTCAGAGGTCTGCAGAGTGATGTCTGAAGTATCAAGTCTTACTGTTATATTCTGAGGTCTGTCTCAGGGACCAACCTTAGGCTCTTCTCTCCACTCCTAAACCATGGCTAGGGCCCCTAGACACACTATCTCACAAATTATCTGTCTCCCTGATCCCTCCTTGCTCCTAGCTCCCTCCAGTGGCTGCAAACTACAACTGTCTTCTCTGCCCTGGAACTAAAACCAGAGACTGCAAATGCCCACAGCCAGCAGGATCCCCATTCTTCCCTTCTGCTCTCACCAGGTATGTACTAGCCCCTTCTATCAGAAACCAGACCTTAGGGTGAGTCTGGTCAGCACAGCTGTGCTTGGTATCCCTCAACAGCAGAAGGTCCTTCAACCTTCTCCTACTGAGCCATCAGATGCCCCACACTGTCTGCAAAATGAAAGTTTCTAAGACTGAGGCTGCCTCTCAACCCAGCTGTCATTAAGGTTTGTTGTTTATTGATTCTGCAGAATCAGCCTGGAGGTTCTTGTACTTCACTCAGGCCCAACCTCCCTGCCCCTGGAGCTTAGATCTTTCTTGAGATCTTCTCAAATTGTCTTAGGAGGACAACTGGTTTGCCCCATATTTACTTTTGCTGCTGGGGGTGGGGGGGCAAAGTTCTTTCTTTTTTTGTCGAGGAAATTTGGAGAGCTAAAGTTTTCTGACCTGCTCTGCCATTTTCCCCTTGATAATTTCCTGAAAGATGACGCTTAGGCTCTTTTTTAATCATGGCTTTCAAAAAGTCCTGTCATTCTTAAACAATCTCCCTTAGATTTGTGTTCCAGGTCAGTTGTTTTTTTTCAATGAAATATTTCACATTTGCTGTTTTTTCATTCTTTTGATTTTGTTTTGTTTTTTTTTAACTTAATAAACTTAAATACATTATTTTACTCATTTTATTCATTTTAACTTAATAAGCTTAAATACAAAATGAGGAAAGAAAAAAGAACAAAAAACATTTCTATGTGCACAGCAGAACATAAGAAAGAATTCAATATAAAACAAAATCTCCTCCCTAGTTCCATGCCCTCCCTTCTTTCTCAAAGCTGGATTCCCATTCTTTGGGAAGCATTTGTTGCAGGATAAAGTGGTCCCTCTAAGCACAAAATAGCTGCACATTTCACACATGGTAAGATCTCCATCTTCCTTTATAAAATAGCTTTCTTCCATAAATAGCATTTATCAATCCCTCAAATGAAATAAGACTTCTCCCTTTCTTTCCCACTTTTTCAATCCTGCTGATTACCTCCTTACCTTTTCTTCTCTATTCACTCTCCTTCCTGAGAGACTACAGGAGTTACGCTCCCTTCATTGTTAGCTTTGGCTTCATCAAGGTACAGCACATATTCTTCTTTATCTCCTTCCTCTCTCTTAATCACCTTTCCATTATGTAATTTAGACCCACAGAAAAGTGATAATTCACCTTTGGTGGGGAGGGAATGAAGAGATTTAGTCCATGATGTTTCAAGCTTTTTTCTTAACCATTATTTCTATTTGATGTCTACTTTCACCCTCGTCTCCTCATGCACAGTTAGAAATTAATCGACTCCCTACTACTATTGTGTGGTTGATGATGTTGTCCTGGGTTGCTATATTTGCATATCTTCCCTGTATTTATGTTGTCCAGACTGTTTGAGAAGCAAATGATATCTTCAGATATGTCTTTTATGTCCTTTTTTTATTAATTGTCCATCTTTTTGCATTTGTGACTTGGGCTCAGATTTTCAGGGTAGGTCACCTACAGCTGCATAATACAACTTCTTCTCACTTTAGAACACATTATTCCATTACCTTCTGTGATTTCTTGTGAGTGCAAAATAGACTTGTGTTATTTAAATTTCCCATCCTTTATATTTTACAAAGTCTTTCTTCTGGTCAACTTTAGAACTTGTTGTTTGGCAAGGGAAATGTTCAATTTAACCATTATGTGTCTTGGAGTTTGCAGGATAGTTTTGGTTTTTTGTTTATTTGGGGTTTTCTTTCCTAGAAGCAATTCTTTCAGTTGACACTATTTTCAGTGTGTAGAAGTTCTGATGGTTTTCTTATATGATTTCCTGCATCATGATGTTCAGGTTTTTTTTTTTTTTTTGACTCATGATGTTCTTCTTAGAACTCTACAATTCTCTCATTGCCTATATATCCTATCTTTGAGATGTTTTGCTTATGTAAATATCATTCTTTCTGTTAACGTTACTGACTTGTTTATCTTATTCTAAATTGTCTTTCATTTCAATATATTTGTACATCCAATTAGTTATATTCTTTTTGTTTCTTGAGAATTGCCACCATGGATTCAATATTTGTATTTCATTATTTCAACTGCGCAACACATATATTCTGCTTTCATAATTTTTATTTCACTTTTTAAAAATTTGGGAACAGCATATTGTGATTTCTGTGCTCTCTTGGGAATCCATAAAGTCCTCTGAACCTGAAGGTTTTTAGTTACTTTTTTTTTGTCTTATAGAATTTGTTCATAAAATCCTGAACTCATTTACTTAATCTGAAAGACACTATTCCCTCTGCCATTAATATATTCTCAATTAGTTTATCTGATTATTCTCAAGGCCTTTAACTAATTATTCTTCCTCTTGGGATCTTTAGTAAGTTCAGTCTTTCCATAAAGTGTTGGATCTCAAATCATCTTAACCTCCTCCCAAATATGGCAATTCGTGATTCACTAGGCTGAGTCTCCACCCTTAAGTAATTTCTGGGGGTACAGATTTGGCCTTCAATGTACTTTCCACTCTTTCCCTTATGCTTACTGGAGTGTCATGTAGCCACACACATGTCCTACTCCCTTCCTCCCTAATCCTCCATTCCCTTGCCAAGTTCCATTGCAGCACATAACTCTTCAACTCTGCTATTGCATTCTGAAGGGAAAATTGCCATTGGGTTCTCAGAAGTGCTGTAAATGGGAGGGGCAGAGGTACAGAGATGAATTCCCTTGCAAGTACATGGGTCAGCTCAGCTTGCACAAAGGAGATGCTAGAATTGTGGTGCAATGTGGGAAAGAGCTTATTGAGCAAACAAATTAGGGGTTAGGGATTAACATTTTCTACTGTAAGGGTATCAAATTTTTTACCTTATTTAACTTATGGATATCAAAAAACATTAAGAAAGTTGAAATTTCTTTAGCTGTTCAGCATAAGTCCAATTTTGAAGAAGTTTTAGAAGTAGTGAAGATCAGAAAAAATGTCTAATCCTGCATCTTGTTAGTCACATAAATTGGATTTTTTTATTTTGCTAACAGTATTTCAATAAAACTGATGGAGGGGACTATAATGCTATAAGTTTTGTTTCATGCACTTAAAAATGTGATTCTGAGAAGCTGTCCATAGATTTCATCAGACAGCCAAAGGGGTACAAAACCAAAAAGAAGGTTAAGAAAAAGACAAACAAATCTAATCTCTCTTCCTTCTAATTTTCTCCTCCTGTGATCTTTTCAAATACTTGAAATACTTATTCCCTAAAATGAGATGACTTGAACATTCCCCAGTTTCATGTTTATTCAGCCAGTTCTATCATGGCATCATCCCCCAGGTTTCACTACCAAGTTAACCTCCTCTGGCTGCTCTGTTCAGTCTGTTGATATCCTTACAAGAATGATGCCTCAGAGGATCCGTAATGAAGAATTGGCACAGGTGTATCCTGGAAAAGGACCTTTAGTAAAACTAGTATGATATGTGAAAGAGGAGATTAGGAGGAACCAGCAAAGGTGCATAAATAATGAAAATGATCATGAGCTGTTTCCACAGGTTCTTCCCCAACTGACATGCTGAGATCCCATCAAAACCAATGATTTCTCTCATTTTCACCATCTGACTCCACTAAGATCACAATGAAAAATCTCACCACACTGACTGACTTCATTCTTCTGGGTCTCACAGATGCTCCTGATTTCCAGGCTGTGCTTTTTCTCTCTTTCTCATCTATGTCTTCAGCGTCATCAGCAACCTGACCATTGTCACTCTCACTATACTGGATTCCCACCTCCAGACACCTATGTATTTCTTCCTTCGGAGTTTTTCGATCTTGGAAATGTTCAATACGACTGTTTTTACTCCCAGACTCCTACACAGCATTGCAACAGGGAACAAAACCATCAGCTTTGTTGGCTGCTTCCTTCAGTACTTTTTTGCCATATTTCTAGGGGCCACAGAGTTTTACCTTCTGGCCACCATGTCCTATGATCGCTATGTCACCATCAAGAAACCCCTACATTACATAACCATCACGAACAATAGAATCTGCATCCTGCTTGTCCTCTGCTCTTGGCTGGCTGGCTTCCTGATTGCTGTACCAGCAGTAATAATGCTAAGCCTCCTGGACTTCTGCTCATCTAATATAAAAAATCATTATTATCATCATTAGTACTGTGATACTACTCCCATTCTCAAGCTCTCCTGCTCAGACACAGGCCTGGTGGAGCTAGTCAATTCTCTCTTAGCAATAGTGACACTGATGGCCACCTTGGGGTTGGTGATTTTCTCCTACTCAAATATTATCCAGACAATTCTCAGATTTCCTTCTGCTCAGCAAAGGAAAAAGGCCTTTTCTACCTGTCCTTCTCATATAATTGTCATTTCTCTCTCTTATGGCAGCTGTATTTTCATGTACATTAAATCCTCAGCAAAGGAAGACTTCAGTTTCCAAAAAGAAGTAAGCTTACTCCCAATTTGCATCACTCCTCTGCTGAATCCCTTCATTTACATCCTCAGGAACAAACAAGTGATACAAGCCTTCAAGGACTTGATCCAAAAGGTCATAAGTCATTGATGAAAATTATTTATTTTGATAATTCAATATGACCGTTCAAACCTGTATGGAAAACAAGAAGAAAAAAGATAAGTGAAGCAAAATATGCCCAAAAGCATTCTCTCTGACTTAATTTCATTCGACAAACCTTCTGAGGATCCTAACAAGTAGAAGACATTGTGCTAGGTGCTGTGGATACAAAGACAAAAAGCCCTTTCAAGGAACTTAATTGTGTTGGTCTAATACATGTAAGCTAATTAACTGACTAATACAAACTCTAACCAAAAGCATTCAAAGAAATTTTGAGAGAGAATATGAGAAACTACAAGAGATTGAGAAGAGAAGGGTCATGAAGTGGAAGAGCAAGTATATTTAGCCCTTTTTAGCTAATTAAAGGGAGCAGAGACTACCAGGCAGCAACTTGAGGGCTTGGAAGAGTCAAGTAAAGGATTTCTTTTCTCAGGGATATTTGTAGATGTCAAGGAAGGACCCAGTGGATACAGAGAGCTTGACGATGAGAATGTAATGACCTCTGGCAAGGGTTGGCTAGCCACAAAAAATCTGAGATTTGTAGTCATTCCAAGAAGCAATGAGAGGAAACTCTTCTCAAACAGGTTGGGAAGAGAAATGTTTTTCATGTCCAGCTCAAGGCAGGAGTTAAGGACTCTAAAAGTGAAGAGAAGAAAAGCCGGCCATACCATGGCACCATGATGATTGTAGCAACAACAGATACCTACCACATCTGCAATTTCCTTCTTCAAGTTCAGGAAAGATGACTTTTCCTTGGATAAGCAGAAAGGGGGGTAAACTGTGTATTTTCATGAGGATTCTCTTGATCTTGGAGCAAGAGCAATGGGGAAAAACAAGTCTTGAGGAACAGGTGTTCCCTACCTAGACACCTTACTTGTTTTTACTTAATTGTGATTCTTTTGATCTGTTAAAAAAAATACATTTTCCTTATTTTATGTTCTGGTAAATGCCTATCATTGACCCTGACCTGATATTTCCTGGTGTCCCTT
The DNA here is from genome assembly GCA_028646575.1 of Pseudocheirus occidentalis. Lineage (NCBI taxonomy): Eukaryota > Metazoa > Chordata > Mammalia > Diprotodontia > Pseudocheiridae > Pseudocheirus > Pseudocheirus occidentalis. The sequence continues at coordinate 212,041,492 of CM053597.1, forward strand.
TGTCCACAGCCAATAGGAAAATTCGGCTAACATCAAAAGAAGGGGCACCAGGAGGAAAACCAATCAGCTATTTGAATAGAAGCACAAAGGAAAGATAAAGTGGAAAATGGCTAATTAGCAGTATTGGAAAGTTGTTATAGTATTATAATCCCAGTAGATTATAATAGTAGGTACATAAGTTAAGTTGCTGGATTTGGTTGTAATCATTCTGTAACAAATGCTGTGGTTATTTTATAGTAATCATTCCTTTCTACATAAGAATAACTGAACTGTCCTATTTTGAGGCATACTACGCCATGTGTCATCTTTTTAGCTCCCCCACTTAGGAGCAACATGGATAGAGTGCTGGTCTTGGAGTCAGGAAGACCTCATTTCAAATCTGTCCTCAGACACTTAACACCTGTGTTACCCTGGGCAGGTCACTTAACCCTGTTTGCCCCACTTTCCTCATCTGTAAAATGTGCTGAAGAAGGAAACAACAATCCACTCTCATTTCTTTGCCAAGAAAACTCCAAAGAGGCATTGTAAACAACAATAAAGGACCTGGGTTCAAATCCTGTCTCTGCTATTTACTAGCCCCATGACTTTGGACAAATCATTTAACCTTCAGATCCCTTAGCTATAAAATGAAAATATTGAACTAGTTGACTTTGAAAATTCCTTCTGTATCTGAATCTATCATCCCTGTGAGAAAAATCCTTCTACTGATGCAAATTGGCAGTGATTTTAAAAGTTATTATTATCATTATTATTGTTGTTTAGCAACTATTATGAACCAGGAATTGTACTAGGTTCTTTATAAATATCTCATTTGATCCTTACAATAAACCTGGGAGGTAAGTGCTATTTTGTCCCCATTTTACAGAGGAGGATACTGGAGGAGAGGTAAGTGGCTTGACCAAGATCATACAACCAGTATGTCTCCAAGAGGGGATTTGGACTCAGATCTTCCTGACTCTAGACCCAGCTCTCTATCTACTGTGCCACATACCTACCTCTATAGCTAAAGTCTTAGAGAGTGGCATACAGTCATTAGTAATGGACTATAAAGGCAAACACTGATAACAGAAAGTCAAGATGGCAGAGTAGCAGGAAGCAGTTCCGTGTACTGTTGGCAGAGAGGGAAGAGGGGCTAAGTCTTTCAAATGGGTTGGAAAATGTACCAGATTAATCTTGGGGAAAACCCAAGGGGGAGAGTCACAGTGAGTCATTTTTATGGCTCAGTTTGCCACAAACAGAGACATCTTCAAACACTGGGAACAGGATCTGGTCAGGAGTGGAAAGCCAGGCAGAGAACTGCAGCACCAAGAGAGAGGCTGTGCATTGGGGCAAGAAGGGATCCCAGACCCACACTGAGACACTCCAACTGGAAGAGGAGGCTTCTGGAAGATTTGTTACCCACTACCCCCTTCCAGGTCACAGGTCCAAAACAGATTGTAAAAGATGTCCTATGCCAAGGGAAAATATTACAGGTTAGGAAGTGGCCATAGTCACTGGGCAATGGAAGGAGAGAAGAGAATGTTCAAAGATAAGTGGCAGTGGTGCTCAGACCCAAAAAACAAAACAGGGTCTCAACTTCTAGTGCACTCTGAAACCTGCAGAGGAACAACCAAGGCAAAAATCCCAGACCAAAGGGGAGTCTGCTGTTCTATGGCTCTGAATCTGCAGAGCTTCCAAGCTAACTAACAGTGGGTGAATCTAGTAGCGGTCTTTCTTCAGTTTTTCAACCTTTTTCTGTCATGACCCCATTTAGAGTTTGAGTGCTTTGGCATTTTCTTCTCTAGTTCATTTTACAAATGAGGAAATTAAGGGAAAAAGGGTGAAGTGACTTGCCTGGGCCACACAGGTAATAAGTGTCTGAGGCTGCATTTGAACTCAGATCTTCCTGACTCCAGGTCCAGTATTCTATCCACTGCTCCATCTAGCTGCCCAGGCTACTGTTGCTCAGAAGCAAACCCAGGTCAGGAATTTGAATAGATTTTGCCCTGGATCACAATGCTGTAAAGGTAGTGAAAGCTTGCAGATCCCTAACTTGAGCTTTTCCTTAAGACCCTGAAATAAATCAACATTCAATACCCTAAGAGAGCAGCTACAGAACTAATATGACCAAAAACGTTCCTAATATCAAGTCAGAAATCAGGAGGTAGGATAAAAGAATGAGCAAATATACAAAGAGAAAAAGAATCCTACCATAAAGAGGTATCATAATGACAAGGAAGCTCACAATATAAACCCAAAGGAATAAAATTACTCCAAAATATCCATAAGCAAAACTTTAGAGAAAAATGGAGCTTGGCCAAAAATCCAACTAGAATTTCTGGAAGAGATGACTAGTTTAAAGATGTTTTCATGTTTAATGTTTAAGATGTATTCATAAATGAAATGAGAGCATCTGAAGAAAAAAATGGAAAAGAAAAGAAAGCTGCAGAAGAAAGAATTGGAGAAAAATTAACAACTTGGCACAAGAGGGATCAAAACTCCCTGAACCACAAACTCCCTGAAAATTAGAATGGACCAAATAGAAGTCAATGACTCCATGAGATAATAAGAAATATTAAAACAAAGTCAAAAGCCTGGGATAGGGCAGAAGAAACTGTAAAGTAACTCTTCACAAAAACTGACCTAAAATGGATTGAGGAGAAAAATTTGAAAATTATTGAAATAAATACCATACAGCAACAAAAAAAAAAACTAGCCATCATATTTCAAGAAATCTTAAAAATGCCCAGATCTCTTAGTACCAGAGAGCAAAGTGGAAACAAAAAGACCTACCAGTAACCTCCTGAAAGAAACCCCAAAATGCAATCTCCCAGGAACATCATAGCCAAAACCCAGAGTTTCCAAGTCAAAGAAAAATTACTGCAGACAATGAGGAAGAAAGAATTCAAGTACCAAGGAGCCACGGTTATGATCACACAAGATTTAGCAGTCACCAGAAGTAGTGGAAGAAATAGAAAACATAGAAGATGATCTTCCAGAAGGCAAAGGATTTAGGCTTATTACCAAGAATAAATTTACCCAGAAAAACTGAGTATAATATAACAGGGGGGAATGGAGAGAAGGGACCTAATTGAACCAAGAGTGAAATACAGGATCTCCAAGTATTCTTGATGAAAAGACTAAAAACTTGGGAATGAAAACACGGGAATGAAGAAAGACATTAACACATAAACATGAATGAATAACGATAAAGAACAAGGACATGTTGCTTATATTTAAATATGAGATGATTTTTGTTTCCCCTCTGAAAACTATCATCGGGGTCATGGAGGAAGTCCAACTAGACAAGGTCTAGAAGTGGCTCTGTTATGTCTTGATGATCTAAGAGTAGAAAGAAAGAAGAGAGGGCGGTAAGCAAGAGAAGAAAATTAAGGTACATTGTGTCATATGATCAGGGTATACAAGTAGACAGCTATACAGACAAGGAGGTTAAAAGGATTGGCTGGTGCTTGACCTTCACTCTTATCTGAACTGGTCAAAAGAAGGAATAATAAAAACATGCACACTGAATTAGGTTTAGAATAAAATACAGAACTCTTCTTAGTTGGAGAGGTTTTCCAAAGGTCTTTCTGTAAACTAAGTTAGCTGGTGTTGCCCCTAGTCTCCGAGTTATTTGCTATAAGTTCTGTTCTGATTCAATAGGGTGAGTGAATTATTCCTGGTGAACAAATAGGGAAGTGCTGGGGTGTAGTGCCCAGAGACAACCAGCTTCCTAAGCTTCAAGTTTCTCTGGCTTGAAGCCTGGATAACTGAGGATGTTTTACATTTCCAAAGGAAACAGGAGGAAAGATAAATACTCTACTTCGGTTGGGAGTTGAGTAAATTACTTACGGAAGGAAATTCGCGGTTTCAGTATCGGGTCCTAATTCCCTTTTTTTTTAAGAGGTGTTTCAAAGTTTCAAAACTTTTAAATTCTAGTCCAATTTAATAAAAAATATTTTTTTAATCATTAATTGTAGCAAAGCCAAACACTGAAAAGCATATACCAAACAACGGATCTACACAAGCCCCCTCAGGGTTTTCTGTGTGTACTTGGCTTCTCCATGTGTTTCACCGAACTTTATAAATGTTGAATGTGTGCACAATGATGAAACGCTTTCTGAACTAGCATTCATTATAAACTACAATATTTCCATTAAAAGGAAAGCTGGGGTGTCACAAAAAGGAAGAAGCCATCGGCAAATAACGTTTGAGGCACAGTACATCATATTTGCTGGTGACTTCCAGTCACTGCTTACAATGAAGTATCAAAGTATACAAAATATGGTCATTTCCTTATTCAACTCCCTCCTTTTAAAGTCTATAACAAATCCTAGCATTTGCGTAATTCATTATAAGTTTGTTTTGCTTTGTTTTTAAAAAGCATCTCAGTGGTAACAATTGGAATGAGAATGTATTAAAACGAACTCTGTACCGTTGGCCAACCGCTTTGTGTGCCATGTAAAAACTTTCTGATTCAAAGTAGAAAGAACTTAATGCCGTGCAGTAAGGAATTAAGCGCCCAAACGTGACTGAAGATTACAATGATCGGTGCTGCAAAATTCACTGAAGAAGAAAATAAATGATATGAAAAAACTGAAAGCATATTTTATATAAGTTCTAATTTTTCACTGAGGAATTCTACACTGTGTTCCATTCAAGGAGTTCATCAGCAATGTTCCCACTGTCAGCCAACCGCTTTCAAACAGGGTCTGAAACAAGAATATACCTGATTTGTAGTCCCCCTGAATAGTTTGTGTTTGTCACTCTTGACAAAAGCCAGTTCTCAGTCACATAATTCGTGAATAACACTTGCAAATAGCTTCCGGTCTCAAACTGCTTCTTCCTGGAAGAATCCTCTGTAAATAGGATCCAGGTGAATTAAGCTAAACTGCCCAAAGACCACAAGAGCTACAGAGCAAATTGCTGGAGAAAAGCAATTCTCTGCATGCTTCCAACGATAATCCAAGATCCCGGCTTGCAGCACAGATGCCAGCAGCTGCAGCAGCCCCAACGCCGGACCAAGAAAACCACCGCTACCGGCCAACGATCATAGCCTCGGTTCCCTAATTCCTTTCAATGACATTCCAGAACACGTGTGAGATACTTTTGTTTACCTGCATTATTTTTTAACCTTAGGTTCACTTCCCAGGTCCTATCTTTTTAAAGTTGGGTTTTGGTGGTTGCTGTTAAAAGAAAAAATAAGTGCTGGATCCCTCCAGCTGAGAGGCCAGCCGGTGCTTCATGTTGACCTCAGAGGACTGGGCCACAATCCCTCAGCTGCCGCGGGTCCCCGGCCTGGCACGGAAGACCGGGCCTTGACTTGTGGGCGCCGCCCGGTGGCCAGTCTTGGGCAGCTTCACATACTCAACTGACACGAGGTGCACTTCCACCAGAAAAACGCTTCAAATACTTTACAAGAAGCTGAACTTCATCGTGTTCCCTGGGACATCTGTAACAAAGAAGAAAGTTATGGAGCACGGTTGTCGCTACTTCATTTTGTGCAGGTAAAGAAGACAGAAATCTCGATACTTGGCTGAGTGACAGTCGGTGAACCTTTAATTTTCCAGATGCCGGCAAGTTTTACCTAATAAGAATTACCAGTTTTGAACATGATTGTGACCAGAAAAATAACCCTGGTGTTCATTTCCAGGTACAATTCTTCAAAACCTGGGTGATAAGTGCTTCAGGCAGCAGCCGAAGACAGAAATAAGACGAATATTGGACAGTGACAGATCATTATTATTATAGGGGGGTTTTTTTGGTTTGTTTACTAGTGGCCACATAAATCGGCACTATGACTTCTTCTGTAACTTTCCCTTTTTCACATATTCATAGTACAAGAAACACTAATTAATGTTTTATGAGTAAACTGACCTCTTTGAGATTGTCATCAACATTTCTTGTTTATATAAAAAGGTTAGGGTGCTTTGGATATGTGGGGATTTTAATTACATTGAGAACCAAAGGCTTTTCCTTGGACAGTCATAATTATATTACTCTATTATGTAATAATATACTTTATATTTGGATTACTTTTCTCAGGGATTATAAACAAATATACACTTAAATGTACTTTATTATGCACATATATGAATAAAAGAACTCAAACATTAAAAAAAAATTAAACTCCACTAGCAGAGACTTCCAGAACACAAGAGTACTTCTCCACCATATTGAAGAATAGGAGCAGGAAATTTATAAGGCTGGTAATCATGTGGGAATCCCCTCTCCATTCTAGCCCATAAGGCCACTGTCCCACACAGAATCCGATGAAACCTCAATGTTCCTTCCAAATTAATAATAACAATAATATACCTAGCATTTATGTAGTACCTAATTTTACTAGGCACTGTGTGAAGCCCTTTACAAATTTTATCTCGTTGATCCTCACAACCATGCTGGGAGATAGGTACTGTTACCATCATCCCCATTTGCAGAAGAAAAAACTGAGGCAAACTGTTAAGTTAAATGCCTTCCTCAAGGTCACTCAGTAAGTCTCTGAGGCTAAATTGTATGTATTAGAACTCACATAAAGTATGCCATTGCTATGTAAGTGAATTAGGGAGAGAGAATAAAGGGATATGAGGAGCCTTGAAAGAGAATGTCTAGGAGGAAATTGGGGCCAAAGAATGACTGGGGAAAAAGGAAATCTAAACCAGATGTTCTGTAGTTGGGGCAGCTAGGTGGCACAGTGAATAGAGTACCAGCTCTGTAGTGAGGGCCTGAGTTCATATCCAGCCTCAGACTCTTGACATACTTGCTAGCTGTGTGACCTTGGGCAAGTCACTTAACCCCAATTGCTTTGCCTTCCCCCTCATCAAAAAATCTGTAGTTTTCTCTTAGAAAGCAGTCTTAAAGGGGACACTGCCCTTGCAGAGAGGAGAAATACACTACTCCAACCTGAGAATACATGGTTAAATGGATACAGTACTGGATATGGACTCAGAGGATCTGAACTCAAGCCCTAGTTCTCTCATTGGATCCCCATCTATACCTTTAGCCTCTTAACTTCACTTTCCTCATCTGTAAATTTAAGAGATTAGCTGGAAAATCCATTGTGTCCCATTCTGACTCCAAATTCTAAAGTACAATATTAGTGTGTGCCATCACTCCCTCAGTTCCCTAGGAAAATAGGAAATATTTCCTGCAGATAGCCTTCGTCCAAGAAATAAGTTGGATCCTGATTTAGACAGCAGATATTTGGGACAGTGTTGAGGATACCAGCAGCCTCCTGAACTTTGTCCTTTGTCCTTCTTACTTCTCTTACCAAATTCTGGAGATGCAACTGATGTTCCCCTGACACCTCCCTTCCTTCCAGTCTCTTAGGACCACTTTCTCTTAGCCATCTGTAAATGACTTTACTCCCGAAGTCCCCAAAGAATAACATTCATTAGTATCTTCAAAACAGGTTCCCCAGAGCACCTTTTGTTTCCTCATATCATTGATTCCCCAGCGCCTATCCTAAATAGAGTTGCTAAAACCTGAATCATATTGGTTAGTGTCAAACCTGCCATTAAAGAGTCCACAAACTGCTTGCAGAGATCACCAACATCATTCCTTCTGGAACACAAAGTCCAAATATATTCTCACTCTCAAAGTCCCCTTTCTTTCCAAGTGTATCTATTTACTGGCTCAAGTCAGACTGCCTCTCAGTTTGATTTTCTATCAATGCCAGGAAGAGAGAGGGTGCAGATGACCACAAGGTAAGCATTAGATCTGGGTGAAGCTATATCTATACCCTTTTTACTGACCCTCTCTAAGTCTGTGTTATCCTTCCAGTGAAGGCAACCAGATTTTTATAAGGTTCAAAATAAATATGGTTTCTTCTTGTGATTTTAGAACAGAAAATGTGTATGGAGGCAAATTCTAGGAAGAAAAGACTATATTGGGAATTGGTGTTTTGGGTCATGTTGGTAATAGATTATGCAACAAACTAGAGGCATTGATTACTCCCCTAGAGCTTAAGTATTTGACCAGTTTCTGCAGCTTTCATATAAAGAAAAGCAAAATGGACAACCCAGATGGTCTTGTTTTCTAACAAGAGCCGTAAAGTAATAAGAGATGATATTTCCTTTATCTTGGGGATGCTTCAAGAAGAAACCAAAAGTACCCTAGTTCCTGGGGTCCCTTTCCTAGAACCCCATTACTTTTCTAGGAAATAGAATTATGTCCATAGGATGGGTGTCTTCCCAAACTCTGAAAGGGACTATATATCTGAAGGATAAAAATTCAGATGATCCAGAAAGCCAGGAGAACAGCTACAGATGGCTGGAGGAATAGGGCGAATAGTAGGGGCATAGAGAGGTTTTACACTCTTCTCTTGATATCACTGAGGAGACTGAAACTAAGAATAAAAATCATTCCCACAAGTCTCCTTTTGGTCCCTCTGAAAGGTCTTTTCCCATTAGATGGTATATCAAAGGGCTGACTCAGGTGGGTTGGTTTTAATATAAGGAAAGAGTTGTCTAAGTCACTGAAAGGCTCACACAGCCAGTATATGCAATGGGGTAGATTTGAACCCAGATCTTCACAATTCAGAGGCCAAATCTCTAGTCATTAATCAATCCATGCAGCCTCTCTAAGGGTATAAGTTGTAGAGAAGATACTGATTTGCTTTGGTAGAGGAAATTCCTCAATGACACTTCCCTACGTCAGTGAAAGCAAAGGTCTAGTCAAAAATTATAAGGAAAAATGTCCTAACCATTGGTTATGCAAAAATAAATGAATAAATAGGAAGGAGCTATTTTAGGAGGTACTGGATTCCACCTCATCAGAAGTTGTCAAGTGGAGAACAGATGACCCTTATCTTGGAGAGTTTGCTTATTGGAGCCTCAGTTAAGCCCAAGTTGGAGCAGATATCCCCTGAGACTCCTCTGAACTCTGAAGTTCTCTGCAAATTCTGAATACGACAGGTAAACCAAGAAACAGCTTTTTCCTTTGTCTTCTGTTGGCTTTAGTATTCTTTTTGCAAACTTTAACTTTTTAATTATTTTAACTTTAAAAGAGAAATTGTCTATATTTATGGTATTAAAAAACAAAATATATTTTATGCATTTCTGAGTTTCTAAAGTTTTTCTTTGTCATCTACTGGTTTTCATGTGTCAACTGTAGCTTCCACAGAACTTCCCTAAAAATTACCATTTAATCTCTTCTGCTGACCCATGATATATCAAGACCACAATGGGGAAAGTTGTGATGTGGAAGGGATGACTGTAAATAGATTTCTGGCCAAGATAGCTGCCTGAATGGGAAGCAGGTAGCCCAAGAGTCCTATATACAGCAGCAGAATACTGAAATTTACATTAGACTACATAATAATGAGAAAATACAAGGAGAAATATGACCTCTTCCTTCCAAAATTGCACAAGAGGTCAAAACAATAGGAAAGGCTGTGTGAGCCTTTCAGTGACTTAGACAACTCTTACCTTATATTAAAAACAACCTACTTGAAGTCAGCCCTTGGATATACCATCTAATGGGAAGAGACCTTTCAGAGGGACCAAAAGGAGACTTGTGGAAGTGATTTTTATTCTTAGTTTCAGTCTCCTCAGTGATATCTAGAGAAGAGTGTAAAACCTCTCTATCCCCCTACTACTTGCTGGATTCTTCGAGCAAACCCAGTGTCAAATCCTCCCAGTACAAACAGAACTGGTCAGGGAAACTTGTAGCCTGCAAGGTTCTTTTTTTTTCAGACAGAAAATAGAGGGCTCTCCTTAGCTGCAGGGTGCTCAGAAATCCCTAGGGTTATCGGAAAGCCACAGCAGGACAACCAGCATTGGGCCATACCTCTCAAACAAGGATAGCCTAGGTGCTAAGAGAAGCCCCTGAAGATTTAGCACTTTGAACCTCAAAGATAGAGTAAAGCCTAATCCAGGAAGTGAAAGTCAGTTCAGGAACCTAGGGTACCCAGCATGCCCTGCCCAAGCAGATGCAATCATTCTACCCAGCAGGGAACAGAACCTAGACTGAGCACAAAGCCCCAGATAAGAAACTAAAATCAAAAGAGGAGTAATTTTTTTTAATGCACCAACCAGTATCAAAAATTCTTGTAACTCTAGCTCCATACAATTCAAAGCAGAGACTCAAAGGAAAAATTGATTTTTGACAAAAACTAGAAGTAAAGAAAAATATTAAAAAGGAAAGAAATAAAAGCTCTAAAAGTCTTTTTGTTAAATATAGTTTTTGAACATTTTTAAGCTCTAGAAAAAATAATTAGGAGGGTAATAATTGTTTTAGACAAGGCAATGGCAAACCTTACCTAAGGAAATGAATTCCATGAAAATGAGAAGAGATCAAAATGAAATAATGATTCCAACAAAGAGCCAGAAATATTAAAATAAACTGAAAATATTGAAAATATAGAAGAAAATGTGGAATATGTAATGTCAAAATAACAGACCTAGGAAAACGTCAAGGAGAGATCATTTCAAAATCACTACACTCCCTGAAAAGCACAATCTGGAAAAAAAAAACAGTTTGGACACAGTATTTAAAAATATCATAATAGAAAACTGCAAGTTGTATCAGGAAAAAAGGTCAAAATGAAGGGAGACTCAACCAGTCTCCTCCTGAAATAAACTTTTCCAAAAGGAGAAGTCCAAGAATGTTATAGCAAAAACTGAGAGTTTCCATGTCAAAGAAAAGATATTATAAGCATCCAGAAAGGAGCATTTAAAGAACCAAGATGCCGTAATCAGAATTTTAAGAAAAACACCTGGCAGGAAGTATGATAAAAAGGAGAGGTGACTTTAGAATATTCTGCTACAAAAAAGCCAAGCATACAGGCTTACAATTAGGACTTAAGCTGCAAAGCTGGGTTGTTGTTGGGTTGTTATTTTGTTTTATTTTTCCCAGTATTAGAAAAATTGACCTTTAACGGAAAAGAGGACTTTCAAATATTTCTGATGAAAAGCCCAAAGTTGAATAGGAAACATTAAACTCAAAAGGAAAATAAGGAAACTTGAAAAGGTCAATTTATTTGAATAATGGGAAGGAGCCATATGATAATGTAGTGAAGAAATGTGTCCTTTCAGAAGCTGAATGTCTTCAAAGAATATTGAGGGAGTTAAATAAGAAAAACAGAGGTTATGGGGTAATGTGGTTCTATTCTGAGAATGTTATGAGAGGACAGAGAAAGAAGGATAAAGTGGAAATATTGGCATAGAAAGGAGGAGCAAGCATGTGAGACTTACTATTTCTCATTATTGGGGTGCCTAAGAAAAGTATGCAAACATGGAGGAAAGAATGGGGAAGTACGCATTTGATTAATCTCACTCTTATCTGAAATGGACAAAGGAGAGTTGAACATATACACATATACATAAGGATTTTGTATAGAAATACAACTTCCTCAACAAAAAATTAAATGGGGTCAGAAAGGGAGAAGTTAAGAGAGAGAATACTAATGAACAAGGAGTAACAGCAACCAAAATAAAGTACCTGATCTTAAGAGGAGAGTAAAGAGTGGAGGAGAAAATAAATAGAATCCAGGACAAGCTTCTTAGCCAATTAGAAAACAGCTACACAAACTGTGGTAGATGAACATCATGGAATGTTGTTGCTATCTGAGGAGTAAAATGTGAAAGCCCTGATAAAGACTTTCAGGACCAGTTATCCTACACAGGACCTCAAGGAAATGGAGCTTGTGAGAAGTCAACAGCAATAAGAAAGAACATTCATGAACCTAGTCCATTCCACTCCCAACCTGATTCCCACCTCTCCCATTCTTACCCCTGATTGCGCTTCTTCTCACTTTCAGTTCCAGCCAAGGTCACTATGAAAAACCTCACTGCATTAACTGACTTCATCCTTCTGGGTCTGACAGATGCTCCTGAATTCCAGGTAGTGCTTTTCCTCTTTCTCTTTCTCACTTACATGTTTAGCATCATTGGCAACCTGACTATCATCACCCTTACCCTGCTGGACTCCCACCTCCAAACCCCGATGTATTTCTTCCTTCGGAATTTCTCCATGTTAGAAATTCTCTTCACATCTGTTTTTACTCCTAGACTCCTGCATAGTATCTCAACAGGAAACAAAACCATTAGCTTTGTTGGCTGCTTCACTCAGTACTTTTTTGCTATATTTCTGGGGGCCACCGAGTTTTACCTTCTGGCTGCCATGTCCTATGATCGCTATGTTGCCATCTGCAAACCCCTACATTATACAACTATCATGAGCAGCAGAGCCTGTGTCCTGCTCATCCTCTGCTCCTGGTTGGCTGGGTTCTTAATTTCTCTAACGGCAATTATCATGGCAAAACACCAAGACTTTTGTTCGAACAATGTCATAAACCATTATTACTGTGATACTGCTCCCATTATTAAGCTCTCCTGCTCAGACACAGCCCTTATAGAACTGGTTGACTCTATCTTGGCAGTGCTAACACTTGTAATAACCCTGGTGCTTGTGATGCTCTCTTATATAAACATCATTAGAACAATTCTCAGATTTCCTTCTGTTCAACAAAGGAAGAAAGCTTTTTCCACCTGTTCCTCCCACATGATTGTCATCTCCCTGTCTTATGGAAGCTGTATCTTCATGTACATCAAACCATCAGCAAAGGATGATATTTCTTTCAACAAAGGAGTGGCTGTGCTCAATACCTCAATAAGCCCTCTGATGAATCCCTTCATTTACACTCTGAGAAACAAGCAAGTGATACAAGCCCTCAAGGATTTGGTCCAAAAGATTATAGGGCATTGATGAGATGAAGAATCTAAACCTGCATGGAAAAACTGGGAGGAGGAAGAGTGCATACTAAATATTAAATAGCTATCAATACCTTAGACTGATTTAAGGGTATTCATTGAGAAGCTATATGGCGTCTAGAAGAGGATAACCAGTAAAGAGAGGGGACTAGAAGTTTAGTCTTTTGAAGATATCTTAAAATGACTAAGGAAATATATAATCCATAGAAAAGAAGATAGTGAAAAACTTTCAAATATGTGAAAGTTGTTCCTGTGGAAGAAAAATTAGCCATACCCTACTTAACTGTAGCTATTGGACAAAGACAGAAATAGCTTTAAGAAGATTTTAGTTCAATGACAGGAAGAACTTCCTAAAAACTAAGTCTGTGCAAAATCATAATAGGATGCCTCAGGAGGGAAGATTTGCCCATTATTCAAGGATGTTATAAGAAAGAATTTTTGCTTCAGGGAGAGATTAGGGTAGTTGACCCCTGACTTACCTTCCAACTCTGGGAGTCCATGATTTCATTGTGATTTTTTTCACTCTCTTCTTTCAGTCCAGTGATGCTTACTCTCAATTTGCTCCTTGCCAACTTCCTCCAGACATGCTCAATTCTCCTTTATTCTAATGAATAAAAAAGCCTTCCCTTAATTCCATTACCACTTCTCTTCATTTCTCTCCTCCTATTCACTAAATTTCTAAAGGAAATGCTGATAATTTTTGCAGATCCATTTTATATCCTACAAGTTTGCTGAAGTTATAGCCAAAAGAAATCATAGAAAGAGGAAAAGTTCTTACATATAAAAAATATTTACAGCAACTCTTTTTGTGGTGACAAAAAACTGGAAACCAAGATGTCCAACACTTCAGGAACAACCAAATACAGTGTGGCATATAACTAGAGGGAGTATTATTGTGCTATAAGAAATGAAAAAATAATTTCCAAAAGAAATGAGAAGACTTATGTGAACTGATGCAGAATGAAATTTGCAGAACCAGAAGAATTTATGCTATAGAAATATTATATAAATGAACAATTTTGAGAACTTTTGCAAACTTATGGAGAGTGAGAACAGAGCCCAGAGAACAATGTAGACAAAAACAAAAATGAAAAATATATACAAAAATAACACTGTAAAAATGGCAAGAACCATTATCAATACAATAAACATTGTATTAGAATCGTGATTCCAGAAGCTGTTGGAATATGCCATTCATGACAGAGAAATGATGGATTTAGAGTACAGAATGGAATATATGTATATAGGTATGTATATATTTTGTATTTAACAGAAACTGTTTTGCTTGACCATACATATTTGTGACAAGAATTTTATGTTTCAGTTTTAATGGGATGAGGGTTGAGAGGGAGAAAGAGTCAATTCTGTAATTTTATTTTTTTTACCAAGAGGCAAGAGAGGGGTTTTGCATATGTGAAATGTTATAAGCACTTTCAGATGAGGTCATTTCTTTTTAACTGTTTTATTTTGTGACAAAAGACCTCTTACAAAATGGGAGTTATCTGTACATTTTTGTAATATAAAAACAAGTTACATCAATAAAATTTTTAAATAATTAATTACAAACAAATTCCTACCAAAAATAGTCACCATTTACTTCCTCCATTTCCCAATTTTGTATGAATTCCTACAATCTACAATCTATCTCTACTGCAACTGCATGCTCTATTCAGGGTAACTAACAAATTCTTAATTGCCAAATTCAATGACTTTTTTTTGCTTCTCATCGTCCTTCTTTCTCTAGCATCTAGAAATGATGACTGTCCCTGCCTTCTTGATATGTCTCTTACTGAGTTTCTGTGATGCTGTTCTTTCTTGATTTTCCCACCTGTCAGCCAACCTCTTTGTGGTCCTTTGCTCTTTCTCCCTAGGTGAAGATTACCCAAATGATCTGCCCCTGCCTCTCTCTCTCTCTCTCTAGAACACTACATTTCTAGAAATTACAAATAAAAATCACAAAGATCTATTAGAGTCAGAAGGCAAAGTAAAAATAAAACAATTAATCAATCACCTTTTGAAAGAAAACTCAGAAGGAAAAAGTCCCAGAATTTTCAGTCAATTCCAGAGCTTCCTCATCAAAGGAAAAATTATTATAAGCAACCAGGAGTACAACTACCTAGGAAACATAGTCAGAATTACATAAAACCTTACAGCTTCTGCTATAAATGATAGACTATCTTTGGGATATTGTATTCCAAAAGGCAAAAGATAAAGGCTTACTATCAAAAATCACTCACCCTAAAAAAATTGAGTGTAATCTTCTATGAGAAAAAATAGATGTTTAATAGAGCAGAAGATTTTTAGATATTCTTAATGAAAAGACAAGAGATGAATAGAAACTTTGAAATAAAAAAACAAAAAAATCAAAAGAAATGTAGAAAGAGAAATGCATTTGAGCAATTGGAAGGGGCTGACAGATGGTTCAGGTCAGTATTTTAGTGGAGGTAAAATAAGTGATCCCTTAGAACCTTCATATTCTGAAAATTAGGTCAATTAGATCATTTAAGAATCATAGGACTCAGGGCGGCTAGGTGGCGCAGTGAATAGAGCACCGGCCCTGGAGTCAGGAGTACCTGAGTTCAAATCCGGCCTCAGACACTTAACACAAAAAACTAGCCGTGTGACCTTGGGCAAGTCACTTAACCTCAACTGCCCTCCAAAAAGCAAAAAAAAAAAAAAAATTTAAAAAAAAAAAAGAATCATAGGACTCCCTGAAAACTATTCAAGAAGCAAGTTCATAAGGAAGTGCAAATAACGTGGGCAGCAATGAAAGTAATGTGATAGTTCAAGTTGTAATTTAAGTTTTTCTACTCAGCTCTGCTCTCTGGTTTAATCCTCTGGACCAACTGAATCTCAAGGACAGTTTTAATAGGTTTTACATAAAAAACTAATCTAGCCTAAGAGGCACCCTGGAATAAAGGACAAAGCACAGAGTTTTGGAGAAACCAATACCTGGGTTCAAATTCCATCTCAGTGGCCTCTAAGGTCCCTTTTACCTATAAATCTATGATACAATGTTCCTGTTATGGAGCAGATGCTGTTCCTATGACACAACATTATTTTATAGCTAAGTGATAAAGGTCTTCCAGAGTGCTACTTAAATTGTCATAGGGACATTACTGACATCTCTGACATCAAGGATGCCAGAAGCCTGGTATAGGAATTATTTGATAAAGAACTTACTGCATATAGAACAAAAAAAGGAAGAATATAAAAAATAGACAGCAAGCAATGTTACGTCACCCTGATTGAAAATGAAGGACAATAAAAACTCCAGGCTTTTGTTATCTACTTTTTTAATCTGCCTTTTAAAAGGATAGATCTTTACAATCTAGTCCAGGTGGTACAGAGCGCCAGGTCTTTGCAATACATAGTGCGTCTCATTATGTAAAGCATTGATGGTGAAGAGAAGCAACACCAGGTATATGAGGGTCACAGCTCAGAAGAAGACACTTTTGATATAGTCATCAATTTTCATAATGGTTCAAAGTAATCTGTAGTAAGGAAACTAAGAGAACATTTATCTTCTTATAGGCTTACCCAGAGAAAAGATCAATCTTGAGAATTATCTTGTAAAAGTATTTCCCAGCCAACTAACTTCAGGAACATTATGTAGGGTAATTGTCATGATACCAAATCTTTAGGTACCACTCCTGAGGAACTGTCCTTCTTCCATGTGTGACTCTATACTGGATTTGACTAGCAGGATTTTTAGGAGTCTGACTGTTGTCAATAATTTACATAAATTGAACTCTTTACTCAATAATGGATCTATGGGGGGGGGGGGAGTTTGCTCTTTTGGAGGGCAGGGCAATTGGGGTTAAGTGACCTGCAAAAGGTCACATGGCTAGTAAGTGTTAAGTGTCTGAGGTCAAATTTGAACTCAGGTCCTCCTGACTCCAGGGCTGGTGCTCTATTCACTGTACCACCTAGCCACTCCTAGATCTATGTTCTTGTATAACTATTTAGAATTTGAGTATCTTGGTTCCTTGAAATAAGATTTTGTTCCATTAGTTTGAATTATGGTGATCATATTAATTGAGAACAATTCAAAAACAAAGAGCGAAATATTTGTTTCTTTATAACATGTTTTTTACTCAAGGAACATTCCACGTTATTACTTACACATCTAGATTACTAAAGATTATATTATTTCTACTGCAGTTTTCATGATTCTAGCTACTGGAAGCAATCTAACATAAGCTGGAACTCTCCACTATTGGATCCAGATACTGGATCAGTGTTCTTATGTAACTGCTTTGGATTTAGGCATTTGGTTCTTCGTAATTAGATTTCCTTCCATACCATAAATAGAACTACTTAATTATTAAGAACACTACAAAAAAATGAAGTAAATTCATTAATCTTTAGACTATATTAAAAGGCTTCAATCTTGATCCTAAAAATCTTGCAGTAGAAATCTAATATAACCTGTAGTTAAAGAGAGATAGAAATAGAAATCAGGTACATTCATTGATTGTAACATATGTTCCAAAGACCAATTTGGTCCAGTTTGGTTTCCTTGGGGTACTATGGGTAACCAAAAACTGTATTCAGATTTCTAGCAACATGGCTCAGTTATGGAAGATTACAGTGGGTTTCCCCTACTGTTATTGGAAAATGTGAATTAGAAATCTTCTCTAAATATTGGATCAATGTTATTATTATAATAGTTGGATTTAAGTACTTTGGTTCCTATCTTTTTTAAGTTTACTATATTCGTTTGCAATATAACTAGCCTGTTAATTTAGAGCAAAGAAAAAATACAATAAACTATTTAGTCTTTAGAACATGTAATGTAAACAATGAATGTATCAAATTTTTAATTATGTCAGGATAACTAAATTGTGTTTTTTTATTACTCCTGCAAGATACAGGATCACTATTACTAGAACTTAATTAACTGAAGCTCTCCACTGGTTACCGGACAACATGACATGATGGAAAGGGCATACTATTTGTAGTTTAAAAACCTGAGTTCAAATTCCAACTTATTTACACCCTAACAACATTTAGGTAAGAAAATACTTAGCTGATGGAGCTAGCTTATAGAGTGAGAAGGTAGTCACACACCAATGTGAGAAGTATGAAGCAATATACAGTAGCTGTAAACAACCTGATTGTTACAATGCAAAATGATAAAATAAAAACAAAGTGGTGGGAAAATGTGAATATAGGGATGGAATCAAAAATCAATAAAATTCACAGGCTAATAGGACAAAAGACAGATGTAGGAGAAAATACAGAAAAGTACTAAATGTTTTAAAGAAAAGATGATACGCTGAAAGCTCACTGTCCATGATGGATTTATATTGTCATGTTGTGTTATATTGTGTTTCTGTGCATTCTTCTCTCCATCTTTTAGTATGTTCCCCCAAAACTGAGAAATTGTTTTTGTTCTAAATATACAAGATAATTTTATAGCACCTTTTTGGCCACTCTATTAATATATACTACATACTTCCCTTTGACACTTTCAGTTTGGGGACTTTTGGGAGGGAGTAGAAAATGAAATGCTGATCACACCCAACTAATTTCAAACATGAGTTAAAATGTTATAAATTTCATTTTCTTATGAGCCTAGGAAATTAACTAGGATGGTCCTCAGAAAACAGATCCAGTCAGTTATCTGGACCATATTCAAAGCATTTTTTGCTGTGGTGTAACCTGCCAGAGTTTAGATTCCACTGTTGTTATAATATGGGAAGTTTTCATTTCTGCTTCCATTCAAGCCCATGAAGCACTTGTCCCTACACAGCCCCATGGACCTAAGTGAACCTAAATATTGCTTCAATGTCAAGATGAATCAGGATTGTGTATATTCAAGCTCCCGTCAAGTATGTCATTGAAGTGTAAGTAAATTAGCATGTAAGAGGAGGTGACAAAGGGGAAAAAGAATGAGGACTGACTGGATGAAAGTAGAAAGGGAATCAGAGAGAAATCTTTAGGAGAGATGTTCCATTTCAGGTAGAAGAAATACTCTGCTCCAACCTGAGAACACCCTAGTGTACTAAATACAGACAGACGGACGGATGGATAGACAGACACAGATAGATGACTTTTTCCAGAGACAATTTGGTTCCTGATTTAGATGATAAGTGTTTGAGCAGTGTTGAGGATACTAATAGCCGAAGAAGAAGCAGGCTCCTAAACTTTATGTTTCTTGCTTCTGTTGCCAGATTCTTGAATCTCAACCAATGCTCTCCTGATACCTTCTTCCCCTATTTCTCTGGACCTTCGTCTCTTAGCTACATGCCAACAAAGACAGCTTTGTTCTCAAACTTGTCAATAAAAGACATTCATTACTACCTTCAAAATAATTCCCCAGAGCACCTTTGAGCAGGGCTGATAAAACCTGAGTCACTGATTAATGTAGAACCTGCCAAGAAAGAGTCCACAGAATGCTTGTAGAGGTCAACAGCATCATTCCTTCTGGAACACACAGAGGTCAGACATACCCTAACCTGTAAAGTCCCCTTTCTTTCCTTCTAATTATGCCCATTTGCTCACTTGAATAATATTGGCTCTCAGTTTGATTTTGTATCAGCGCCAGGAAGCAAAATGGCACAAATGTCCACAAGACTGCCATGAGGCAAAGTGTACCTATCTATTAATCCTCTGTAAATATGCATTTTTCTTGGAGAGAAAGTGACAAAAATTTTGAGGGATTCAGAGAAAACGTTTTCTTCCTGTGGTTGTTGAATAGAAAATTGTGTGAATGTATTTCCTAAATAGAAAGGCTATATTGAGAATTTGTCCTTTTGGATTTGTGGGCCTGAAATTTGCAGCAAACTAGAGACATCCATTACTCCTTTAGAGCCCTGGAGTGTCTGACTAATATCATCAATATTCATGTACAAACAGCAGGGACACTCCAAATGTTCAGTAAGAAGTAACTGATGTGCCGTTTGCCTTAGGGATAATTCAGGAACAGTGTAGGAGAGAGATGCCAAAAGGATCCTGGTTGCATGAAATATAGGGATCTTCTCAGTCCCTGAAGGACACTATGTTTGTGCTTAAGGGATAAAGATTCAGATGATCTTGGGAACCATGAGAACAAATGTGAGAGGTGTTGAGAGACCCGAGGGAGCAGGTGAAGTAAGAGGATTCAGAGGATTCACTCTTCCCCCAAGACCACTAACGTAACTGAAACTAAGAATAAAAGCTACTCCTAGAAATCTCCTTTAGGTCACTTTGAAAGGTCTGGTCTCTTCATTCAGTAGGATAACCATATCAGAGGACAGACCAAGTGAACTAAATCTGTATCTAATATGAGGAACAGAGTTCCTTAGGTCACTGAAACATTAAGTGACTTGCTTCTGGTCATATCAAAGGGCAGATTAGAATAAAGATATTAGAATAATTAGAATAGTATATTCTATGTTATAATGAATAGAATAATTAGAATAAAGTTAGTACTCCATACAGCTTCTCCAAGGGTGTAAGTTGCAGGAAATGCACTGATTTGTAATGGTAGAAGTTCCTCACCAAGACTTCCTTATACCAAAAGAATCAAAGGTCTGGCCAATTAAAAATGTAAGGAAAACTTCTGAAACATTATAGCTATACAAAAAAAAATGTAATGGACTATCTTGGAAGGCAAGGGCAGTTAGGTGGAAGAGTGGATAAAGCATTGGGCCTAGAGTCAGGAAGACTCATCTTCCTGAGCTCAAATCTGACCTCAGACACTTATTAGCTGTGTCACCTTGGGCAAGTCACTTAGTCCTGTTTGCCTCAGTTTCCTCATCTATAAAGTGAGCTGGAGAAGGAAATAGCAAACCACTCCAATTCCTTTGCCAAGAAACTCCCACATGGGGTCATAAAGAGTCAGACACAACTGAACAACAATAACCTTAAAAGGCATTGGGTTCCACTTCATTAGAAATGTTCAAAAGGAGATTATTTGGGAGAGGTTCTTTTGAAGAGATTCTTGAGTAGGCAAAGGTTAAATTAAATTATTCTCTTCCAGGCCCCTTCCAAATCTGAAGTTCTCTGGAAACCCTGAATGAACCTAGGAGACCATGAAACAACTGCGGATCATTTTCATTCAGTTATCTTTAGACCTCAAATATCCACAAGTTCCAAAGTATGGAATCCTTTAGTGTTGGGATTCCCACCCCTCAGCATCGTTACACATAGAGATAGTACACGCAGACTCTCTACTGCAAATTATCTACAAGAAAGCTAAGGAAAAAGAAGCAATCATGTGTATTCTTTTTGGTGATTTATGGTTATATTTCACCTCTGGTGGGACAGTGGATAGAGTGCTAGACCTGAAGTTGGGAATCTTCCTGAGGTCAAATCTGACCTCAGACAATTAATATCTATGTGATCCTGAGGAAATCACTTCATCCATTTGCCTAAGTTCTGTATCTATAAAATGATCTGGAGAAAGAAATGTCAGCCCACTCTAGTGTCTTTTCCAAGAAAACCCCAAATGGGATCACAGAGTCAAAAAGGACTGAAAAATGACTGGACAACAATAAATAGCTATTAGAACCAGAAGCCAAAGTGAAGATTGAAATAATACCCCAATCACTTTCTGAAAGTACGAAAGGAAAAGTTCCTGGTATGTCAAACAAAATCCAGAGCTTCAATATCAATATAAATATCTGTCTAGGTCTATATAAGTAGATATTTAGGTCAATATAGCTAGATCTACCTATCTACTTATATATACCTATATACATGAGAGAGAGAGAGAGAATGAGAGAGAACAATCAATTCAAGTAGTAACAGACCACAATCAGGATAAAAAAAAAATGCTGGATAAAAAAATAGCTGTAATTTAAAACATGAGAGGGGTCCTTAGAATGTTATATTTCAAAAGGCAAAATATATAGGCTTACAACAAAGTATAACTTACCATACTTAAATTACCCAAGCTAAGTGTAACTCTACAGCATGGGAAAATACATCTTTGATAGAATAAAAGACTTTCAAATATTTCTGGTAAAAACAGCAGAGCTAAATTGGAACTTTAAAGTACAAACTAGAAAAGTAAAGTTATTTGAGCAATTAGGAGATGTAGGATGATGTAATGCTAACATTTCCATAGAAAAATATACAAGTGCCCCTTGAAACCTAATGTCTCCAAAGATATCCAATATCCAAAGGATATTGAGAGGGTTCCATAAGAAAAACAGAAGTCATGGGAGTAGATTGGTTCTCTTCTAAGAGTTTTTTTAAAAGAAAGAGAAGGATAAATAAAAGAAAAACATTAGCATATAAAGAAGGAACAAGGAGCAGAATTTGTTATTTATTATTAATGGGAAACATGAAAAGAAGAATACATAAACACGGAGGAAAGGATGGAGAAAAAGACATTAGATTCACCTCACACTCATCTGAAATGGACAAAGGGAGTATGAAAATTAAATTTATTCTGTTTTGAAATTGAGACTATTCTGTATCCTGCTGACATTTTTGTATACTGCAAAAGTCATGTTTCTTTGTCTCTGATTTACATTCAGAAATTCAGCTTTCCTTTATGAGTTAATTAAACTGAGAAGTTCAGTTTTTGTAATAATCGCTGTTCTATTCTTATGTCAAGGAAATCTGTTGTCCTTGAAGGATGCATGTGGATATCAGGAAGTCTAGTCTGCTATCTCAGCAACACTGGCTGTCCTTCAAGAAAGTCTAATCTGTTATCACTGTGATGGTAATTGGCCATGCAGGTGGACACCACCAATGAGATTTTCTTAGTGACAAAATGAAAGGAGAGGTTAGTTGATAGCCTTGCATTTCAAACATCCAGTAATCATATTGTTTTCCATCTATGATGGATGCTACAGGCTATGTAACCAGTCATGTTGTTTTTCTATTTATGATGCTGCCTTTTAGCTTTTGGATTCTTTTCCTTTTGTCTGTAAAAATTATCTGCCTTCATTTGTGGTCTTTTTGATTGCTGAGGGGCTAATGACCCCTTTCATTGGCAACTGCTAGCCTTACCAATGTGTTCAGAACTTTGTGCTTCAGATTACTCTGATTTTTATTGGAACGGAGGGTTGAACACAGGCACATAAACATTCACACCAAAAGTCGGGTGTAAAAATATATCATCTTCAACAAAAAACAAGCCAGGCATTGGGAGGGAAAATAATCCTGAGGACAAAATGGCTGCAAATACAAACTTCCTGATTGAGAAGCAGGGAGTAAAGAAATGAAGAAAAAAATAAAATCAGAGAATTAGAATTCAGAGAGTGCCTTAGTCTACCTCATAGACAATTGGATATTGGCCAAACAAATTGGGATAAATGAATATAGTGGAATATTATTTCTCTATGAGGGGTGAAATACCGAAGCCTCGATAAGGACTTTTGGGACAAGTTGCCCTACACAGAACCAACATGATAGAGGAGAAACCTTCATAAATTTATTTCCTTGGATCTTGCAGCCTGACTCCTACCTCTCCCATCTTCACACCTGATTATTCTTTTTACTTTCAGTTCTATCCAAGGTCACAATGAAAAAAAACCTCACTACATTGACTGACTTCATCTTGCTGGGTCTGACAGATACTCCTGCATTCCAGATTGTGCTTTTCTTCTTTATCTTTCTTACCTACATGTTCAGCATCATTAGTAACCTGACCATCATCACCCTCACCCAGTCAGACTCTCACCTCCAAACCCCCATGTATTTCTTCTTTGGAATTTCTCCATCTTAGACATTTTCTTCACATCTGTTTTTATTCCCTGACTCTTGTACAGTATCAGTACAGGGAACAAAATCATCAGCTTTGTTGGCTGCCTCACTCAGTACTTTTTTCCATATTTCTGGGGGCCACAGAGTTTTACCTCCTGACTGCCATGTCCTGTGATCACTATGTTGCCATCTGCAAGCCCCTACTTTATACAATCATCATGAGTAGCAGAGTTGGTATTCTGCTTATTCTTTGCTCTTGGTTGGCTGAGTTCCTGATTTCTCTCTCAGTAGTTTTAATGGCAAATTGTCTGAATTTCTGCTCATCCAATGTCATAAATCATCATTATTGTGATACAACTCCTCTTCTGAAACTCTCCTGCTGAGATACCAGCCTAACAGAATTGGTTGATTCATTCTTAGTTGTTCTGACACTTGTGATAACCGTAGTGTTTATGATACTCTCTTGCACAAACATCATCAGGACGATTCTCAGATTTTCTTCTGTTCAACAAAGAAAAAAGCCTTTTCCACCTGTTCCCCCCACATGAAAGTCCTCTCTCTATCTTTTGGAAGCGGAATCTTCATGGAAATCAAACCATCAGCAAAGGATAAAGCCACCTCCAAAAAGGGAGTAGCTGTGCTCAATAGGTTAATAAGCCCTCTCCTGAATCCCATCATTTATACCCTGAGAAACAAACAGGTGATACAAGCCTTCAAAGGACTTTGTCCAAAAGATTATGGGCCATCAATGAGATGCAGGATTCAAGCATGCATGGAAAAGCTGGGGAGGGAAAAAGTACATGAAGCAATTGAAGTACTACAAAGTATTGCCTTAGACTGACTGGAAGAGCATTGAAGGACAAACCCAGAGTATGTCCAGAAGAGGGTAATCAGAATGGGAAGGGGGCTAGAAGTCTGGTCTTTTGAAGCTAACTTTAAATGACTGGGGATGCATAATTCATAGGGAAAAAAAGACAATGAAAGATATAATCACAACTGTCAAATATGTAAAGGGTAATCAGATGGAAGAGGAACTATCTTTACTCTGATTGACCTCAGATGATAGCTCTTGGACCAGAACAGAAGCAGATTTCAGTAAATTTTAGTTCAGATATGAAGAACTTTTTTTTTCACTTTATTTTTTTTAATTTAGTTTTTATTTGCTTTCTTGTTTACATTATTCATTTTCATTACATTTTTTGAATTACACACTTTCTCCCCATCTTGCTCCTGCCCCAACCCCATAACAGCAATCCCACTGTAAAGCCCC
Organism: Pseudocheirus occidentalis; assembly: GCA_028646575.1. Taxonomy (NCBI): domain Eukaryota; kingdom Metazoa; phylum Chordata; class Mammalia; order Diprotodontia; family Pseudocheiridae; genus Pseudocheirus; species Pseudocheirus occidentalis. The sequence goes on from CM053597.1 coordinate 212,066,101, forward strand.
TCCCCTGCTCTGCTCTCCTATTTTCTCGTAGGGCAGGAGGGGTCTCCCTATCCCAGCCCCTGTATATCTTAATTCCTAGTTGCAGGT
>CM053597.1:212066687-212109527 GCA_028646575.1 Pseudocheirus occidentalis
TGAACATTGTACTGAATGGGGATTTGTAATGGAATAAACAGAGTGTTCACTAATACTGTGTAATCCAAATCTTAAAAGCTCCTCACAGTAGCATTCTCTCAGAGATCTACTGCTGACTGCCTTTACACACCCACAGCCCCAAAATAGGTATTTGTTCCCTAATATAAATTAAAGTTGGAATTGTGCTATGTATTATGCTATTCATACATCAATATGAATGGATTTCTTAGATTCTCCCAAACAAGCTCGACTCAAGAGAAGCTATCTGTAGAATGAGACACATTAACAGTTTTTGATGAAGAGATTATAAAAAGGAAAGTCTCCTGGAGGCCCCAAACAGTAAGGAAAAATATTAGGAACCCTAGGGACCTATGAAAATGGAATCACGGAGAGAAGATCCTGAAACTAGGCTGGGGAGGTACCAAGCACAACATTTGACTACTAACTGACCAGTATTTATTGTGGTCAGTCATGCTGCTCATTTTAAATTAGATTTTCTTATCTATCCCTTTCAGAAATTCCATAGAAGAAATTTAAGAACACACAGAAAATTGGTAAGGAAAACACTGAAGAAGGATATAGTAGAACAAAGAGAAATGTGGCAAAAATAAATTTACTATGGAGTTGAGGGATTAATAGCTCGAAAGAGAGTTGAGTTATTCAAGGGGGTGAGTGCTACCATCAAAACCACAAGTTGGAGTGCATATGATAGTGCAGAGTGGGCTAGGAAAGGGGGCTGCTTAGTATGGGCCACTGGAACTGTTTTTCTATGAATGTGCCTTTAGCTTAAAAGTATAAACCAACATTAAAGTGGAATATGAGAACAGAGACAATTGAATAGAATTATGAACATCCTAAGACTCATTGTTACAGGACAGAAAATGAAGGAAAGATAGTATGAATTAGTGCTGAATTGGGTGGAAGAGGCTTTCAATATGAATCCCTGAAGTATATTTTAACACCTTTGCCTCTAGATACCTAGGAAGTAGAGCTATAACCAGCACAGGGAAACTAGATCTTTACCTATAGGATGATGCCCTTTTTTTTTTTCGGAACTACCAACCATTTTTTCTCTCCCCCTCTTACAGGAAAAAAACAAAGAAAAACCTCCTAATTGATATGTGTGGTCAAGCAAAACAAATTGCCACATCTAAAAATGTTTGTCTCATTCTGCGTTTTTAGTGTATCACCCCTTTATCAGTCCTCTGGAATCATGGTTGACCATTGTACCCACCAGAGTTAAGATTTACAGAAATGTTTATTTTTAATGTTGCTATTATTATATGTTATGTGTATTACCTGTATTATATCTTATGTTACCTATTCCTACTCCCTTCATTCCGCATAAGTTCATACAAGTCTTCCCAGGTTTCTTTGAAACTGTCTTTTTCATCATTTCTTAAAGCAAAACAGTATTCTATTACATTCATATACCATTATTTATTCAGTCATTCACTGATCAAATGGCATCCCCTTAGTTTCCAATTCTTTGCCAGAACAAGAAAACTATTATAAATCTTTGGGTGCATTGGATTCCTTCTCCTCTTTCTTCCATCTCTCTGAGTAAACAACTAGGAGTGGTATCAGTGGATAAGAAAACATGCAATACACTAACTTTCTAGGAAGAGTTGCAAATAACTTTCCAAAATAACCACAACCATGATGTAGAATTAAAAGGCAATCAAATATAAAGGGCATAATCCACAATTTGGGATGGGGGTGGGGGGGACAGAGATTAACAACTGCTCAGAAAGAGTAGTTAAAATAGGAAGTTACAAGATTTTGCTCTGACAAGCTTCCCTAGATCCCCTTTTCTCACCAATTTCCCAGGAGAAACCTTGTGCCAGCGCCCTGGTTCATTGTCTCTCTACCAAGGATCAGTCTTCCATCCCCTCTCTCCACTGAGGGTGTGTTTTCTGCCTTAGGACTAGGTGGAAATGGAAGTGGTATCCTCAAACACAAAAATTACCAGTTATGACTTTACTTATAGGGTTCTGAATGCAAGAAGATTGGTTAGTGATGTTCCTAGAGGCCAGTCTCCTTAGAATGAAACTTCAAAATCATTTGGGGAGTCCCAGACTGAGCCCTAGAGAAAAATCATAGCATTTTGTGAATAATGATGGAGCATAAACCTTGTTTACATTTAAAACCTGAGACAGTGATTCTTAAAGCTGCAGTCTCTTGAATGGATGGAAAATTCTCAAAGAGGAAACACAGAGCAGCTGAAAGTATCTGTGGTTTGTTTGTATACAGATGTTACCAGATGAAAGATGGTATGCAGCTGGTGATAATGGAAAGGTTTTGTGTCTGAAGGATGCAGATGAATTCCCAGAAGTTCCCAGCTGAATTTGGACATAATACAGGTGAAGAAAAAGAACTTTGAAAAAGAGAGCTATAGTTTGGCATTAAAAACCGTTATAACAAAAATTTTAAGTAAATACTTTGTCTGCAACCTGATATTAGCTCAATTACAAAAGTCAACAGGATATTTGTGGGATTTGGTTTACTTTTTATTTTTTCTTGATAACTTTTTTTCCATGATAACTTTAAAAAAATGCAATTCCAAATTGCTTCCCAGAATAGCTGGAACATTTCATAGTCCTAGCAATCCCTCTGTTATTGACTATCCCCATCTTTTAGCATCTTTGCTAATTTTCTAGGTATGAAGTAAAAGAACAAGGTTATTTTCATCTGCATTTCTCCTCTTAGATATTTTCACAATTCTTGTGTTGACTTTATCCTGTAACCAATTGTCTATTAGGAAATAATTATTGGTCTTACATATTTGTGCTACTTCCTTCAGTATATTAGACCCTTATCAAAGATCTTTGATGCAAAATTTTTCCCCATTTGACTACATTCCTTCTCTTTCTAATTACACTGATTTTTGTCAGGACAAAAGTGGTTTTATTTTAAATATCATGTAATTGAAACCATCCTTGAGTATTTCCTCCATTCCAGATTTAGTTAAGAACTCGGACCATAGCTGTGAAGTTATTTGATCTGGTCACTGCAAAGATTTTCTAGCAAGTTGAAGAAGAAAGGATACTTAAATTAACTGGCTCTTCCAACAAATTTCACTGTTAGCTGATTTTGTCATCTTTTTTCTTCAGCTCTAATCTGCTTGCTTTTTTGCATAGGTCCATCAAAAGTTAGAAACCAGGGATGCAAAACCATTCAGTTATAACTTTATTCATTCTTCGAGGACTAACAGATGACCCACAGCTGCAGATTCTACTTTTTAGCTTTCTGTTTTTTACCTATATGCTGAGTGTAACTGGGAACTTGACCATCATCACTCTCACTTTGGTGGCTCCCCACTTTAAAACACGCATGTATTTTTTTCTTAGAAACTATTCCTTCTTAGAACTGTCTTTCACGACTGTCTGTATTCCCAGATTCCTGTACAACATGTCAACTGGGGACTATTCTGTGACCTATAATGCATGTTTGACTCAAATATTTTTTGGAATCCTCTTTGGGGCTTCAAAATTTTTCCTCTTGACAGCCATGTCTTATGACCGCTATGTAGCCATCTGCAAACCTCTGCACTATGCTACCATCATAAACAACAGAGTCTGTAACCAGCTGATCTTGGGTTGTTGGCTCTCTGGGATAATGATCATCTTTCCACCACTTGGTTTGGCTCTTGAACTAGAATTCTGTGACTCCAATATTATTGACCATTTTGTCTGTGATGCAGCACCACTGCTGGAGACCACATGCTCTGATACACAGTTCCTAGAAAGAATGATTTTAGCCTTGGCTGTGTTGACACTCATCATCACCTTAATGTTAGTGGTCCTGTCTTATGCCTATATTGTCAGGGCTATTCTGAGATTCCCCTCTGCCCAGCAAAGGAAAAAAGTCTTTTCCACTTGTTCCTCCCACATGATTGTTGTCTCCATGACTTATGGCACCTGCATCTTCATCTATATCAAACCTTCTGAAAAAGAAGGGGTGGCTTTGAATAAGGTGGTGGCAATGCTTGCAACATCAGTAGCACCAGTAATGAACCCCTTCATTTACACCCTGAGGAATAAACAAGTCATACAAGTCACACATTGAAAAGGATTGTATTGATTTTAAAGTTATGAAAGACATTCAGGTGCAAAATTAGTCAAAGAAAACCTGAACAGCTTTAAACTCTTTGCTCTGGGTCTTGGTGGCCCAGTTTTATTCCCTTACTAATGCCACCTTACCTACAGACCCAAATTTTACAGCTCCTTTACTCTCCTAGCTAGAAATCCTCACTGGTTAAGTCTTTTCCCTCCCCATTCCACCCCTCTCTCTTTCTTAAGAATTTCACTTGCTTTCAACCACCTCAATCACCCCTTCATCTCTATGAACATTTATTTATAACCAACTATGTATGTAGCAAGCATTTTCTAGTTCCCAGCTTAATAGTCAATATTCATTTATGTGTCTATTAATAGATAATAATAAATACCAGGCACTGTGCTAAGCACAAAAAATACAGATATGATATAAGAACAGCAGTCACTGCCCCACAAGAAGTTAAAATCTAATTAGGAAAATGACACACAAAAGACAACTGAACAATGATAGGGAGAGGAAAAATACCCCCACATGAGGGTGCAATGGAGAAGTCAGAGAAGTCCCAAAGTAGTGCAGTCAGGTGAGAAGTAGTTGAAGAATGTTTGAGCTCAGCTCTCTCCTTACCTAGACGTTTGGAGTTCCTGGTTCCACCATCCAATCAATCAGAGGCAGAGAATAGGGATAAAGTGGACTACCAAGGCTGAGGAGATCCTTCAGGATGATGAAATCTTCTCAATCATGACCTTCCTAGAGCATGATGGAGATGTCAGTCAGAGAATAGTTGAGCTAGTGCAGCTGAGGGAGAAATCAGTTTCACCTAATGATCAATGGTATAAAACACGAAAGTCCAAATACTGAGACCTCCTACATGAATGCTGAAATTACCCCTATGTCAATTGTTATGTGGGGCTTTGGGCTTAAAACCTTGGAAGGTAAAAGTCAGAACCTCAAAATAAAACACATTTTCAAGACAGAAAATCGAGAGGGTGCCCTGAAATAAGAAATCAGAAATTATTATCTTCTAACATTGACCAACCATCTCTGTGACCTCAGCTGTATCCTATGGAATTTTCTCCTTCCTTTAAAAATAAGTTATTTTTCCTTGCATTCCAGACCCATGTATATCTTTATTTATCCTATTTTATAGACCTGTAAGAGAAAAATTATTGGTCATATGCCCCAAAATTAAAGTTGAATACAGGTCACAGGAGAATTTTGTCAGGAACTTTCCCAAAAAAACCACTTTTTGGAAGCATATAAAGGCAAACAAAACCTTTTTACTGTCACAATTTCCTCTTTCCTTGAGAGTTCAGTCATTGTAAAATGTTATTAATGACCTGTATTCACATGTGTTGTTTCCTCTGATCAGATCTTTGGATATATTGCCAAATATCTCCAAGCCTGTACGTACTCCTTTGTTTTTTCTTCCCCCTAAGACAATCATTTGAGGGGAAAGTTGGCTAGATTCCTGGCAATACTTACATGTAGAACTTGCAAGCATCAATACAGCCTATAAAGTGGGTCCCCTGAATAGGTTATACTATTTTAAAGGGGAAATATTTCATTTCTACTTTTCTTTCTATTGTATCTCATTGAATGCCTTTGTTTTCAACTGTGCCTTTTATCTGACTAATAAAATAAAACACATTGAATGGGGGTGTGGTTCATAATCTATATGCTATTTTTGAATTAGTATATCCAGTATATAGATGTATTGAAGGTACCACTCCAACTCACAAAATGAGTTCCAACAACACACTACATGAGGTTTGAGGCACTCTCTAAGTCTGCATCCATTCAAAGCAATAATTCCCTATCATCTCTATGAATGTGCATACGTAAATATGTGTATATATATATATATATATACATATATATGTGTGTGTGTATGTTTATGTATGCACATTCAACCATAGAACACAATTAGTTCAAATAAAATATTTTAAAAGACATATTAATAAAAGTAGTCATAAAACCTTCCTCACATAAAACTTGTTGATAGAGTTGTAAAGGAGATTGAGAAACCCTCTTCATATGATTAAAAGGTGAAGACGAGAGAGAAAACCTCGAGGAAATGAGTATTTCTTGGAGGAGATAGTCAACAATGTCAACTATTGAAGCGATATCAGGAAGGATGAAGACTGAGATAAGGTCAATAGTTATAGCATTGAAAAGATCATTGAGAGAGCTTCTGTCTAGGTGGCCACCTGGTACATGACACAGGAGTCCAATTCTCCCATTTTCTCTAAAGCAGTAATGAAGAAGGAATCCCAGATTAAACAATGATTAAGAAATCCAAAGAAAAAACCTCAATAAGATTATTTATCCCATCCAGGACTGCACAAAAATTCAGACAGAAGTTATAGACAATGGAAGTAAAGTCCCGTCAGAGAAGGAGATGAAGCACAAGTAAACAATCTGAAGCAACACCACATGGGAAGCCCCAGGAAGTAGAGAGACTACCCAGTGCCTTAATAGCGGAAAGTGCAGGATTATCGATGGAAACAACAGTCCCCTTAATAGGGAGGTCCCAGGAGAGAATGAAAGACCACACAGCATCCCGATCAAGGAAAACCCATGACTCCCAGTGTCATGACTAGGGAAGCCCCAAAGAGGACAAAAGATGCAACATATCAGGTAGGGAAATCCCAGCTATTAGAGAAATACACCCAGCACCGTAGTTAAGACAGCCTTGAGAAGAATGAGGCTTATGTGGCCTTTTGATCAAAGTTTCAAGGCAGACAAAGACCTTACCTGATCAAGGGACCATCAGAACACAGTCTTTAAGATGCCTTAATCATGGAAGCCCCACTCAGTGTGAACAGAAGAGTCCCCAGTGCCCTGAGTCAGGGACAGCAGAGCATTGAATGTGAATATTAAAGCCTGACAGTCCTTTGTGAATAAACATGTGGAAGGATGTACAAGCCAGGAGCAAAAACATAGAAGAGTAGGGTAAAGAACAAACAGAACTTGACCATACTTTGGAAAATATTTAAAAGATTATATGTCATGACCAGGTTTTATTTAGAAAGGTAAAGAAAAGTTGGTTCAATACTATGAAAACTATAAATATAACATACCATATTGATAACAAAAGTAACAGAAATTTTTAAAATCGCTTCAATAGATGCAAAAAATGTTTTTCTCAAAATACAGAACCCATTTCTGCATAAAAAGTAAAAGCTATAGGAATAAATGGAACATTTTTTTTAAATAGCAAGTCTTTTGGTTGAACTGAGATATCTCACTCTCCATAGGGAGTTCATTCACTTTGTATTTTCTGATTTATCCTCATTTATTTACCTTTCCTAATTTCTTTTTTCTTTTTTTTGTTTTTTGGAGGGCAATCAGGGTTAAGTGACTTGCCCAAGGTCATATGGCTACTTTTTGTGTTAAGTGTCTGAGGCCAGATTTGACTCCAGGACCAGTGCTCCATACACTATGCCACTTAGCCTCCCCTAAAGTTTAGATAAATTTGTTATGTGTATGTTTACTATAGAATGGGCATTTAATGTGTAGGGAGTCAAGTTTTAGATAGATAGAGTACTTCATTAAGTAACAACAACCAGGAACTCAGCTTGAACCTTGTCTCCTTTAGGGAATTGAACAGATATAATTCAGGTCTGTTTTCTTTTTTCTGAGGAGACAGGAGAAATGTTAGACTTTCCAATAAGATCAGATGTAAAGGAAGAGTTTCCATTATAATTACCATTATTTGATTTAGTTTTAGAAATTCTAGCTTCAGTAATATAAGAAAAAGTCATTGAGAGAATAATGATAAGGTATAAAAAACTGCCACATTATGCACTGAACACAAACTTCCCAGAAAAAAATCCCCTTAATATAAGAATTTGTTCTGTAAAACTTGGACCCTTCTATTATTTTAGTCAGTCCAATAGATGTAAAATGATATCTCAAAGTCATTTTGGTTGACATTTCTCTAATCAATAATCATTTAGAACATTTTTATATGACTATAAATTGTTTTGATTTCTTCACTAGAAAACTTCTGGATCATATCCTTTGGCCATTTATCAATTGGGGAATGACTTACATTCTTACAGATTTGTCAAATTTCTTCTACTATGTAATGAAAATATTTGTTCTGTTTTTTAAATACAGATTTAAATAAATATTTTTAAAATGAAAATACATTGAACATGAGCACACTTTTCATTGCTGCATAATCAATGAAATCTTAACCAAATAGCAAAACAAAAAGTAACTATTAAAAATGTACTTGAACTTTAAAAATTAAAAGCTCCTATTTTGTGCTAAATATTTGTGCTAGAAACTGGGGATACAAGTACAATGAATTAAAGGACTCCTTTAAAGTAAAAACTATCAATGCTAATAACACCTAATAAAAATAACAGCTAATAAGATATATTAGTTAGTAAATAACATGTAATAATAGCTAATAACAAGTATCAAAGCACAGGTGTGAATCTATAGTGTTTGAGTGAAAGTAATTCAGGAATAACTAAATATGAACAATAAAATAATTTTCAGAAAACAAAAAATGTAGTTATTAACATATACTTCAGCAATCACATGGAATTACATGCAAGGCACATATTATATGAATAAACAGTAGCTATCATATGACTAAAGATTCCCCCGTAATATCTTAAGTTACTCTGGTCACCAGTCAAATATTTCTAACTCTGAGGCCTTTTGACCAATCTGCAGCACTTGAACTAGTTGATGGTATGGAGTGGTTAGAGTCTTCATCATAACTCTAGTCAGGCATCTCTAAACCTGACCTCATCCCCAAAAAAAGGAATCTAAAGTTGGATTTCTGTGCTTGCTTTGCTTCCTTTACTTGCTCATGTTGCCACTCGATTACTTGATTCTTGAGATCTTTGCCACAGTAGAACTCTGCTTCCAGAGGGGAGAGTTTTGTCCCAAATCACTAGGATTTTTGCAGCTGACAGAGCTATTAGGAGGGTGTCATGTCTACTGCCCCCACACACTCTGGCTCACTGGTCATACACCTCAGTACTACCACCCAAGACCGTGATCCAGATCCAGGCAGGTTAAAGCAAGAGTGATTACCCTTTGAATGGTCACTTGCCCTGCCCCCAATCTGCACGCCAGAAGCGCTGAAGCACCCATGTGGAGGTATCTGCAAGGCAGCCACACCTCTGCCACTTTGAGCTCTGGGAGTAGGAGCCAGACCTGCTCCTCTGCCCCCCACCCCAAGTTCCAAACGAACTCTACACTGACCTTTCACTTTTTCTTTGGCATTTATGAGTTGATATTTCTGGAAATTGCCATGCTGCTGCTGATCCACTTTCCTGAAGTCTGCTGCAGCCACTGGTCAGGGCTGGCCTGGGGCTAAAATCATGGGCTCATGCAGAGCTGGGCTCGGATCCCAGCTCTCTGAGATGGACCCTTCCTGTCCTCCTGCCAGACTGCCTTCAGCAGGAGATTTGTTTCTCTCTGTCACTTTGTGGGTTCTGTAGCTCTAAAATTTGTTTATAGTCATATTTTATAGGTATTTGAGGTGATTATGGGAGGAGCCACAGAGTTTTCCTGCTTCTATGCCACCATCTTGGCTCTGCCAGTTCATAGTTTTCTTGAAAGCTTTTGATGCAGGTGTTTTGACTTTGTTGACTTCTTCTGGTTCCATGTTTTGATCCTTTTTGTCCCCCCAAAAAGAAGAATTCTGTGGTGTGATTGTGCCTCCTCTGCTTGCTCCTCTTGCCAGCCAATTATTTGACTTTAGCACGCTTTGCCACAGTTCCAGAGTGGAGAGAGTTTTGTTCCAAATAGCCAGGATTTTCGCAAATGTTTTCAGAAGTCTGAAGAAGGCACCCTCTCTACAGCCACCACAAGCTCTGGTGCATTGGCATTTCTCTTTCCAGGACTATCACACAAGCTTGTTCCTTCTATGATCTGCAGGCCAGAACCTCCAGAGGCAGCCTCGCCACTGTGCCTCCATTACCTCTGGCCCCAGAGTCAGGGGTCAGACCATGCTCTTCCATCACCCAATTCCAACAGAGTTCCCCACTGACTTTTTACTTTTTCTTTGGCATTTATGGGTTGTGAAGTCTGGAAACCACCATAGCTGCTGTTGATTCACTCTCCTGCAGTCTACTCTGGCCAGTCTGTGCTCCTAGTTGGGCCACCCTGGGTCTGGGCCCATGTGGCTCACATGGGACTGCACTTGGCTCCCAGCCTAGTGCAATAGACCCTTCTTATTGGTTTGCTGGGCTGCCTTCAGCAGGAGATGTGTTTCTCTGTGTCACTTTGTGGATTCCGTAGCTCTAAAATTTGTTTAGAGTCATATTTTACAGGTATTAGAGGTGGTTGGTGCACGAGCTCATGCAGTTTCCGGCCTCTACTCCACCATCTTGACAAGAAAATTTTATGGCATTATGACATGACTGAAACAACTGAAAAACAAAGCTCTATAAGTATGTTGTCAGTGTGGTTTTTTACATATTATCTGCTCCATTAGAATTAAGCCCCTTTAAGGCAGAGATGCTATTTATGTTTTTCATTGTTACCCAAACAATTAACCTAGTATGTGATATATACTAAGCATTTAATAAATTCTAGGTGACTAACTGATTAGTAAAGTAGTATATTGCATTATGTATAGATGATACACTCACACACACACACGCCATGCATATACTCCATTTTTTAACTGATGAATGTGGAGAATCAAATAATTTTGGAGAACATTATCTTAGACAATGTGGAGGACAGCAAAGAGATGTCACAACTTCCTCCATCATCTGACTCTCTGCTGTGTACCAAGCCCATGTCTGATGCTATTTTTTGCTACTTCTCCCATCCCTTGTGGGTACTGACCCCATAGCAGCCTACTTTATGTCTTTTGCCAAAGCTGATTATAATAGAGATTCATTAATGGCTTTTGAACTTGGTTCCCAAGAGCCCTTTTGTTTATGAACTCAGTTGGTCCCCGGGCACCTGCAGCACATTGGACAGATGAAACAAATATCCTCTTCTATTAGTGTACATTTCGGAGGGAAACCCGTCTCCCTGCCCAAACAGCTCAGAACAGGGGGTCCAAAGAAAGGCAGGAACTCAGAGGTCATTCTCTTCCCAATGGTTCTGTCTTTCTTTCTGCAACCTACAGCACATCAAAATGTTCCCTGCATTTGAAGCAAAACAAGCTCTCTGATGCAGCAGCATTATAGAGTTGGTAAAGAGAAAGAGAAGACTGGGATATTCCAGAAGACGGAGACCTAGGAGAACTCCATTCTGCCTATTGTGGTGGGGTCACAGGCTTGTGACAAGAAATATATATATGATTTTCCACTAATTGCTTGCTACTCCACTTTAAATCTTTCCTGGAACTTTTGAGCTATAATTGCTTGCTGAGACCAGACGTATGAACAGGAAAGTAAGTAAGATAAATTTTGTCACATCACTACTTTCCCCTCTTTTTTTAAGCTGTGGGGATAGAATTAATGTGTCTTATTCCCTAAAGAGGAACACAGAAATCAGACCTATCTCAAAATAATGAAATTCATCTATTAAAATATGTTTCAGAAAGAAAATCAATAGTCATTTCTGAGCTGCTACTTTTATTCTCAATCACATGACTCTAGACATGCACTGTGGTGAGAGTGCTTTCATAGGGCCAGCTTCATACCTGCAGGGATTACATAAAGATCTTTGCAATGCGAGGGGCACATGAGAGCATACCACCAAAAAGCTATCTCCCCACCCTCATGCTGCACACTTCCTAAATGTGACAATTGGAGATATTTTCTTTGAATGAACAAGCTTCCTCACTGAATAAATAGCATCCCTGAGAGGATTCAAACATGAAGTCATTTGTTAATTGTACAAAAGAATGAATTAGCTAAAAGATCCTTTCTAACCAATATCTATCTTGGAACAGAGCTCAGAGAGAAAACAGGAAGGAAGAAGGAGGGAAAGGTAACTTGGCAAGTGGGGCATTCACTCCCATGGAAGGGGGAAAACAAAGTAGGGTACACAGTGGGAAGTGTCAGGGCACTAAGCTCCTGGAGACGAGACTTAAAGAAAGAGGGAGCAGGCAGGTCCAGAGACAAGGCTCTTGGAGGCTACACTTTTGCACAAATGGTCTCTATGTGGTCTTCTTTTGAAGCACTAGTGATGGGGGATATTTCATTTTCCATCTAATCATGGCCCTAGTCCACCTAGGTCAGAGCAGCTTTCTTGTGAGTGTGTCTTTCATATTAGATCCTACATTCCATGATGTGGGCACTTCACCAGAGCTGATCCAAACCATCTTAGCTACCAGAGTGAAGCTCCATTTCTCCAAGCTCAAGGGAAAAACCCCTCAAGGTTCTTGGTAGATAATATATTACAAAAACTAAGCTAATCCTATCCCTATAACTAACTGGGGTCTCTTGAAGAAGCCTATTCCAATGCAGAATAGCAAAAAAAATTGCCTGAAGTGCAGATGGGAAACATTTATTTAGCTAATGGATATCAGTAATTAGGGATTGTTGAAAAACAATTGTACCCAGGTCTTACCCAAACAGAGGGAAATTTTCTGTCCTCTGGCCTTAGAATCACATGTACAGATAAAATGAACAGAGACACCGTAAACAAAAAGACAGACTCACTAGTGAAAGGTGATGCCTAATTACCTCTGTGGCCAGTCTTGCTGCCAAGAGTAATGGGACAGATGAGCCCTTTTGGACTAAGAATAGGTTAGAGAGCAAAATTATCAGCTAGAGTGACTGAAACCACAAGGAACAGGGCACCTTCCCAGAATCCTCTTTAGTGCATCATTGCACAGGCCAATGCCCACTTCCATGGGGGAAAAGAGAGTTCTGTGCTTTGCTACCAAAGGCACACATTCTTTTCAAAAACAAAACCTCATTTTCTTTGCTCTTAGAAATGGAAATCACAATGACTATTTTTTAACTTTTTATCTGCAGTTCCCCAGCTCTGAGCACAGCTTCCTTTCTTTCACCTAAAAAAATATTGTCTGTTTTGCTAAATAAGTGGAGAAAGAAACTGACAGCAGGAAGGTGCCCTCAATAAGCCTTTAGTCATAGAATCATCTCTTTAAAACTGTAAGGGAGAGTAGAGGCCATTGAGTCTGACTCTCATTTCACCAATAAAGAAACTGAGGCCCAAAAAGGTAAGGGATTTACCCACAGCTAGTAAAGGCTGAGATGGGATTTGAAATCAGTTCTTCCTGACCCAGGATCCTATGCCTTGTCCCATTATGCCATATTGTCTCTCCACTGGAGTTCACTTTGTAAATAGGCAGAGCAGATAAAATTTCCTATAATGTGATTTTAGAACATATGAACTTCTCTGACCATTTCCATACCTTAAAATGATAGCTCATTCTCTTCTTAAACTGTCAATTGAAAGATGGAATTATCATCAATTTCTATCCTGATGTAAATCAATTTACTGGAGTTAGTACTGTCAACCACTTGAAGAGGTTTGGTTAAAGGAGATAAACAGACAGTAATATAAAAATCACAACATTTATTCATTATTCCCTTAAAGCTAGCTTTACTACTTGTACTTGGAGTGAAGGACTAGTGTCCTGACTGACAAACAAAAGAATGAGAGAGCTTAAGTACTTTTTAGGATCATCCCAATTAGGGGTGGCTGAGTTGCACAAATTGATGATCCCCATTGTGATGGAAAAGGAATTTCTTAATTGGATAAATGGTAAATACAATAAAACAAGAGAGATGACAAAGTGTCAGTTAAAATTACAATTCAGGACATCTGTCTTTCCTTTACCATTAACATTTCATAATAAGGTATATGTTCAGAAAATTTTAAGAAAATGTCCCATTGCTCAAATTCATGCCTTGAGTTGAAGGTCTTGGCCTGAAAGACCTTAAAGTAGGCCTCTTCTGGTTTGTTGACATAAGAAGAGGTATTCTCTCGGCTCACTCAGAGAAGCAATACAAAGCTGAGTTTGAATTTGAAATGTATGATCTCTGGATGCCTGTGTTAAATCCTACTCCCAGTCTTATCTGGTCTCTGAAGTAGCTGAGATAGAGAGCTTTTTTGTAAAATGAGGCAGAGCTGCCTAATTGATTAATTCAAACTTTAGCCAAAATATATTAAATTATTATCAGTATATAAAATAGTCTTTGTTTATATATGGAGCTTGAATTGCTGGTTGCATTGAACTGAATTGATTGAAATCTTTTTCATCCTGAAAGCTAACTGAAAGCAAAAATACAGAAAGAAATAGATATTACATAAATTTTAACAGAAAGTAATGAAAAAAATGTGTGCAAGAGCATGATTAGCATATCCTAGGTAGCCAAAGGACAGTATTAGGAGTACTAGGGAACTGTCATGGGCAGAACCTTGAAGAGAAGACCTTTAAGAATGTGTTTTGTTGTTGCCTTTTAGTGATCATGGTAATTTACTGGTAGATGATTTATCCACTCCCAACATATACACATCCCACTCCAACGGAAACTCCTTAATAACAATGAAAATGTTCAGCAAAAACAAGAGATCCATCAGACGTTGTATGACACATTTTTACCTGTAATCTGCTATTTCTCTATTCTCTGTAATCAGAATTTGTCATTTCAGTTCATCTGAGTTCAGGTGCCTTTTAAATTTTTTCTTATTTACATCATCAGAGTCATGTATATTATTCTCCTGGTTGTTCTTTGCTCTGTACTACTTCATATAAGTCTTCTCACGTTTCTCTGATTATTTTATATTTCTCAGCAATATTCCTTTTCATTTATACACTGAAATTTGTTTAGTCATTTCCCAAATGATAGGCACCTGCTTTTTCCCCCACTTTCTTACTACCACAAAACATTATTGTTATGAATATTTTGCAACATATAGGATTTTCTGCTATTGATCTCCTTGGGGTATGTGAAGGGCTGTACTAGGAATTGTTTTAACAACCAGTTTTCCAAGAATAAAAAAGTAGGACACACTTTTAGGTTTTATCTACATTATCAACATTTTCCACATCATTTTCTTATGACTGGACATTCAATAAAACATTAAATCAAGCCCTACTTCAGAGCATTTGCCAGTTTCCAGGGTATAAATGCTCACACTAAAAAATTTAATCCACTTTTGATAAGCAGGTCTGGATGGCTTTGGCTCATGCCTGTAATTTGCCAATTTGTGAGCCTGCTAGACTGAAGAAAATAAACTGGATTGTCCTGGAAGAAGTGTAATTTTAGGAATGATGTTAACTGGACCACCCTACCACTTCTCCCCCCACTCCCAAAATAGGCATTTTCCCTTGTTTAATTTAATGTTGGAATTATGATTTATATTACGATATCCATACCTCAAAGTGAATGGCTACTCAAAAGAATCTATTTGTACAATTGACACTTTAACTATTTTCAATGAAAAGATTATGAGAAGGAAAGTGTCCTAGAGGACCCAGGCAGTGAGAAGACAATATTAGGAGCCCTGGGGAACCTGTGAAAATGAGAATCATGGAGAGAATAGAGAAAGACCTGGAAATTAGGCTGGGAAGGTACCAAGTACAGCCTCTTTCTACTGACTGACATATTTATTCTGGTTAGCTGCACTGTTAATTTTACATTAGAGTTTCTTATATATTCCTTTCAGGGATTCCATAGAAGACATTTGGAAATGCATTGAAAATATTGAGGAGTACATTTGGTAAGGTAAGCACTGAAGAAGGATATAGGGGAGGAAGGTGGCGCAGAAGATAGAGCACTGGTCCTGGAGTCAGGAGGACCTGAATTCAAATCCAGTTTCACATAGTTGGTGGCACTTAGTAACTGTGATATGGGGCACTTAAGCCCAATTGCCTAAGGAAAATAAAATAAAACAATAGGGCAGAGCAGGGGTGGTTCCTAATCAGTTCAAGTAGAACACATAGATAGGGCCCAAAAGAAATTTACCATGGAGTTGAGGGATTAATAGCTACAAATAGAGATGTCATTCAAGGTTGTGAGAATTACCATTGATGCTGCAAGTTGGATTGCATATGATAGTGCAGAGCGGGGTAGGAAAGGGAGCTTTTTAGTATGGGCCACTGGAGCTGCTTTTCTATGAATGTGCCTTTAGCTTAAGACTGTGAACCAATATTATAGTGAAGTAGTTATTGAGATAATATGAGAACAGACACAGCTGATTAGAATTACGAACTTCTTAAGTCTCATTGCTACAGGAAAGAATATGAGGGAAAGGGACAGCCAGTGCAGTGAACAGAGCACCAGCCCTGGAGTCAGGAGGACCTGAGATTTGAATCTGGCCTCAGACACTTAACACTTACTAGCAGTGTGACCTTGGGCAAGTCACTTAACCCCAATTTCCCTGCCTTCTCCCCTCCAAAAAAAAAAAGCAAAAAAGGAAAAGAAATAAGAACATGAGCGGAAATAGTATGAATTACTGCTGAATTTAATGGAGGAGGTTTGGGATATAAATCCCTGAAGACTATTTTAACCCCTTTACCTATAGATTCCTAGTAAGCAGAATTATAACAGCACAGGGAAACTAGGGGCTTACCTACAGGTTGATGCCCCCTTTATTTTTTTTCAATTACCAAGCACTTTTTTTTTTCTCTCCCCCTCCCACTGGAAAAAAGACAAAGAAAAAAACTTGTAATAAATATGTGTAGTCAAGCAAAATAAATTGCCACCTACAAAAACATTTGTCTCATTCTGATTGTTTAGTATATAACCTCTCTGTTAGTCCTCTGGAATCATTGCTGACCATTGTGTTCATCAGAGTTGAGATTTTCAGAATTCTTTATTTTTAGAGTTGCTTTTATTATGTAAGTTCTTGCCTGCTCTTGCTCCCTTCATTCTGCATCAGTTCATACAAGTCTTCCTAGGTTTCTCTGAAACTTGTCTTTTTCATCATTTTCTAACGCAAAATAAGTTTTCTATTACATTCAAATATCATTATTTATTCAGTCATTCACTGATCAAATGACATCCCCTTAGTTTCAAATTCTTTGCCAAAACAAAAGGAACTACTACAAATATTTTTGTACAAAGGAATCTTCTTTCTCTTCAATCTCTTTGACTATAGGACTAGTAGTGGTATCACTGGGTCAGATGAAATGTAGTTTAGTAACTTTCTCAGAAGCATTGCAAATTACTTTCAAAAATGATTGTAACCAGGATGTAAAATTGAAAGTGAAGCAAATATAAAGGAATATAAAGGAATCCATGGGGGGCGGCGGGGGGGGGGGAACATAGAGATAAGCATCTGCTCAGAAAGATTGGTTAAAATAGGAAGCTACCAGTTAGTGCTTGGAAAAGCTTCTCTAGACCCCCATTCTCACCACTTTCCTAGCGGTGACCTGATGTCCATTCCCAAGGGGTTGTCTCTTTGCTGAGGATGTGTTTTCTGCCCGTGGACTAGGTGGAGTTTGAAGTAGTGCCCTCAAACACAAAAATTCCCAGGTATGACTTTGCTTGTTGGGTTTTGAATGCAAGGAGAGTGATTTCTGGGGTTCCTAGAGTCTAGTCTTCTAGGCATGAAACTTCAGGATTATTTCTCCAGGATTATTCTGATCCCCAGAGAAAAATCTCAGCATTTTGTGAATAATAATGGATCATAAACCCTGGATACATTTAAAACCTAAGACAGTGATTGTTAAAACTGCAGTCTCTTGAAGGGATGGAAAATTCTCAAAAAGAACACAAGGCAGCCAAAAGTATCTATGGTTTCTTTGTATACAAATGTTTCCAGGTAAAAGGTGGTATGCAGCTGGTGAAAACAGAAAGGTTTGGTGTCTGAAGGATGTAGATGAAGCCCCAGAAATTCCCAGGTCTGTGGACTATACATTTAAAATGGGTTTGGACATAATAAAGGTAAAGACAAAGACCTTTGAAAAAGACAACAGTTTGGCATTAAAAACCTTTATGACAACAATTTTAACCAAATATTGTGTCTATAACCTTATATTAGCTCAATGACAAAGGTCAACAGTGTATTTATAGGATATGGGATTTTCTTATTTTTCTTGTTAACTTTTTTCATATTGCTCTAATTTTCAAATTTTCAAAATTATCTTTCCCCTGGTAACATCATTTGTTTTAAAATATATATAAACATTTTTTTATTTTTTTAAAAGAAAGACATAGAGGGGCAGCTAGGTGGTGCAGTGAATAGAGTGCCAGCCCTGAAGTCAGGAGGACCTGAGTTCAAATCTAGCCTCAGACACTTAACACAAAACTATCCATTTAACTGTAGGCAAGTAACTTCGCAATTTCCCTACTTTCTCCCCTCCAAAAAGAAAAAAAAGAAGAAAAAGGAAAAAATAAAGATATAGGAAGACAGGAAAGCAGTTCAGCAAAATTAATTAGGATATCAACTGAATCTAACAGTAATAGAAGCACATCCATAGTCCCACCCCAGAGAAAAGGAAGGTAGTGTATTTTCTCAATTCTTCTTCAAGAATAACTTTGTTCAATATACTTATGTAGTATTTGGTTTGGGGTGGAGAAAGTATTTTTTACATCTAAATTAGTGTAATCATTGGGCATATTTTAATGTTTCTCTTTGTCATTCTATCTTCCCATGATTCTCTGAATTCATCATATTCATCATTCCATTCATATTGCATTATATTCTTGTAACACAATTGTTTGAGCCATTCTCCAATTATTTTGTTATCAAAAATTACTTGTATAAATATTTTTATGTATATGGGACCATTCTTCAACCTCATATGAGTATATGGTGAGCAGTAGGATCTCTGGGTTATGGATATTTTATTCACTTTTTAAAAAAAACTTCCAAATTGCTTCCCAGAATAGCCCCAGTAATCCTTCTGTCATTAACTGTCCCCATATTTTATCATCCTTGCCATTTTTCTAGATATGAAACAACAAAATAAGTTATCTCCATTTGCACTTCTCTTATTATTAGAGATTTGGGGCAATCTTTCTTATGATTGCTAATAGTTCACAACTCATCTGTTGACTATATCCTGTAATCAATTACCTATTAGTGAATGACTATTGGTGTCATATATTTGTGTTACTTCCTTCAGTATATTAGACTCTTATCAAAGATCTTTGATGCAAAACAAAATTTTCTCCATTTGATCACTTTCCTTCTTATCCTAATTACAATGATTTTTTGTCAGGACAAAAGTTTCTCAGTTTTATGTAATTGAAACTACCTGTTTTATCCCTTACTGTTTCCTCTATTTCAGGTTTAGTTACGAACTCTCCTTGACCACAGCTATGAAGATATTTGATCTGGTCACCAAAAGGATTTTTGGTTGGGTTAAAGAAGAAGGGGTATCTAAATTATTTGACTTTTCCATCAAAATTCCATTGTTAGTCCATTTTGTCATCTTTTTTCTTCAAATCTAATCTGTTTCTTTTTATACATAGGTCCGTCAAAAGTCAGAAGCAGGGATGCAAAACCATTCAGGTATAACATTGTTCATTCTTCGAGGACTAACAGATGACCCGCAGCTGCAGATTCTTCTTTTTAGCTTTTTGTTTTTTACCTATATGCTGAGTGTAACTGGGAACTTGACCATCATCACCCTCACTTTGCTGGATCCCCACCTGAAAACCCCCATGTATTTTTTCCTGCGAAATTTTTCCTTCTTAGAATTATCCTTTACAAGTGCCTGTATTCCCAAATTCCTATACAGCATGTCCACTGGGGACAATACCATTACTTACAATGGATGTGCCACCCAAATATTTTTTGTCATCCTTTTCGGAGCAACAGAATTTTTCCTCCTAGCCGCCATGTCCTATGACCGCTATGTGGCCATCTGCAAACCCCTGCACTATACAACTATAATGAATAGCAAAGTTTGTAACCAGCTCATCCTGAGTTCTTGGGTGGCCAGTCTGATGATCATCCTCCCCCCACTTAGCCTGGGTCTCCAATTGTAATTCTGTGACTCCAATGTCATTGATCATTTTGGCTGTGATGCATCACCAATGCTAGAGATCACCTGCTCTGATACAGAGCTCATAGAAAGGATGATTTTAGCTTTCGCTGTGTTGACACTTATCATCACTTTACTGTTTGTGGTTCTTTCCTATGGATATATCATCAGGACCATTCTCAGATTCCCCTCTGTCCAGCAAAGGAAAAAGGCCTTTTCCACTTGTTCCTTCCATATGATTGTCGTCTCCATCTCTTATGGAAGCTGCATCTTTATATACATTAAACCTTCTGTAAAGGAAGGAGTGGCTTTGAATAAGGTGGTGTCCGTGCTTACAACCTCAGTTGCCCCTGTGATGAACCCCTTCATTTACACTCTGAGGAATAAGCAAGTCATACAAGCATTTAAAGACTCAGTCAAAAGGATTGCATTTCTCTCAAAGCAGTAGCAGACCCAAACCTGAATAATTATCAGGGAAGAATTCAGTAATCTGTTGGGGTTTTTTCTCTTGCTAATCACCCTTTACACACAGTCCAGTCAGTTTAGCTTCCTCATAGTTCCTTGGCTTACACTGGGAAAATAAGAATGGTCAAGCATCATCTTGTCCTCACCCCATTGCTTTTGTCAATATCTAGCCTATTCTGTGCACCTGATTGCCACTCCAGCCAAAGTAGTTATTTGTTCTTAAAAGTAAACTCAGCTTCATTCTATGTGATCAGTTCTTGCACGTA
This sequence comes from Pseudocheirus occidentalis, assembly GCA_028646575.1. Classification (NCBI taxonomy): domain Eukaryota; kingdom Metazoa; phylum Chordata; class Mammalia; order Diprotodontia; family Pseudocheiridae; genus Pseudocheirus; species Pseudocheirus occidentalis. The sequence goes on from CM053597.1 coordinate 212,087,325, forward strand.
GCAAAACTTATGTATGCATGTATGTTTTTGTATGTGTGTATTTGTGCATTATTTACACATATATATATACATGTGTATGTGTCTATATACATATATCTATATATAGATACACATACACAGAGTCTCTAGAATTTAATTAAGGTGATCTAAGGTGCAGAATGCTAAGATTTATCAAGGTTTTATCAGATTTATTAGCAGGGTGTGAACCTATTAACAATGTGGTTGAATGGATACTTCAATTAAGTTAATGACCCAGAGTAGAAAGCACAGCTGCTTTTTATAAATAGACCAAAGAACAGAACTGGTTAGGTGAGGGGCAATAATCTGATTGGTTGCAGGGCTGGTAGCATCATGGGGGTGGGTGTAACATGATTGGTTATGTCTAAAAGATCAGGCTAGTACCCATGTAAGGCTGGTAACCACCTCATCTGTCATAAAGGAATGAATGATTGACCAATGGATTCTATTTGCCTCTTGAGGCTATTGAAACTCATCCAGGGATAGCAGACTCCCTGGCTCTTAGGAGGGAGATAAGATTCTTCTCAATTGTATGTGGACAGGTAAGAACAGACAATATATCTTGTGGAAATAGACCAGGTCAGCTTGTAGGCCTTCAAAGATAACAGACAAATGTCTACATTTTCCAGGAGCTAAAGGTATAAAGGATAACAATTTTTCTTGTAATTGTAAGTTTAAACTGACAGAAAGAATGTTGGATTTCTGAACTTAACTCAGGAACATAAAAAAGTAACTTTAGTAATCAAAGTAGTTTTAATTTTGTTTTCTTCAGAGAGCAATCAAGCAAGTAATTGAAACAATCTTAGAAATATTCCCTCTCAGAGTTCAAAGGCTTTTGAGAGATCATTTCTTTGTCACCATTTTAATGTCCCTGCATTTTGATGTCCACACCTGTTACCCATATTTCTTGCTTTGATTCTGAACTGTGTAGGTTCTTTTTAGGAATTCTTGATGAGGTGACATTAAAGGGTTGGGAATAAGGATGTCACTGCAGAACCTTACTTCCCCCTGTACAAACAGATCCTGGAATCAAGAGTACCTGAAGCCAGGTGTTATGTTATGGAAACTCTTCTAGCAAATCTGCTTATCTGCATTGGCAAAGCAATTCTCCCCACCTGTAAGTTCTTTATATCAATGAAATCAGTAGGCCAATCCATATCCCTATCTATGAAGCATGGAACCAAACCACTTTAACTATACAGTCAAATATATATATATAAACAGTCTTTGAAACTTGCTTAAATAACAGGACTCCCAACTAACAGCTAGTTCTACTCTACTCTGCATTGGAAATTCTTCCTTTTCAGACTTTGTGTTAATCCCAGCTCCTCAGCTTCTCTAGGTAACTACTGAACTCTAGGCCTCTAGTCAGGCTGCTCCATATTTTCCCCCTCCTTAAATCTATGATTCTTCCCAGATTCTTCTTTCTTGGCTAAACTTTTTTCTAATTGATGCAATGCCTTACCCTAGGTATTGAATGCATTCATTACAAACCTTGCCCTGCTAGTGTCATTAATCAACCTGTCTACTCTTGAGAAAGACTTATAGCCCTGGGTAGTTAGGGGAAGAGCTTAGCTTAGCTGGCTCCAACTACTTTATTATGAGCCAACCTTCTTTCATGCTTTCCTTGGTTGAGTTTATGCAACTCACAAAAATATTATAGTCCACAGCTTATTGAAATTTCTTGGAAAAGAGGACCTCGTGTATGTGCTGAACTTTCCTTACCTAACACCTCATCTTTGGACATCTCAATCAATGTTTTCTGAATTCTGAAAGCCTAGATCCTGAAATTCCAAAAGGCAGTTTTATCCATATTTATCAGCCTTCTTCAACCAGACTCCACAGGTCAGGAGGTCCTATTGTCACTAGAGCTATGAAAATAATCCCTTGACCAGCAGAAGTCTGTCTCAGTTTCAAAATGGCTTCAGCAACATATTACCGATAGACTGCTTGACTGCAAGAATCCTGATGTCTCTTCTTTCTGAATCATTCACATCTGACTCAGTTGACTCTTGAACTACCAAAAACTGATCATGAATGTCTTGAATAATAGAAACTGACCTCTATTACTTCTGAGTTACAGAACTTTGCCGGCATTGTACCAGAAACTCCAAGAAATTTTTTGTCTATCAAAATCCACAAAACTCTATTCCTGCTGCTCTCCTAGATCTGCTCTAACCTACTTTTGTATCTTCTGCTTGTAGATGTGACTCTTGTTCCTGCTAAGTCCCAGAAACTTTGCATAATCACTAAGTCCAAATTCAGTCAAGTCCTCTAACCCAGTTCCTCTAAATTCAAGATCTGTCACTAAACCTTAAAAAAGGTCTCATCAGAATCCTAGAAATTAGATCTAAATGTATTCTCTGAAACATCCCACAGTCCCTCCCCCCAAAAAACTGGGAAAACCACTACCTGTTATAAACCTGAAGTCCTACAAGTATTCAATAGAAGGTGCTCTGTGCCCTTGTTGGAACAATTTCCTTCTAGAGTATTCTCTAGCAGAATTCTCTAACCAAGAATGAGCACCTCCATGAGCAAAGGACCTATCAGGAAAAAGGCCTATTTACCTTTTTGAGTGAGTAAAAGAACAAAATCAGCCAAGGTATGGTGGCACATATCTGTAGTCCCTCCTGCTGGGGGAGGCTGAAGCTGGCATAACATTGGAGCCCAGGAGTTCTGAGCTACACAAGGGCTGGAGAAGGGCCATCAGGTTGCAGGAGAAAGGACAATATGACCTAACCTGGAAAAGGTTAGGTTAAAGTTTTCATGCCAATCAGTATTTGGGATCAGCTCTGTCAGGGGCCATACCACTTTTGGCCTAGGCAAAATAAGGAGACATTCATAGGTAGATAGATAGATAGATAGATAGATAGATAGATAGATAGATAGATAGATAGATAGACAGATAGATAGACAAGTAAATATGTAGGTAAACAAATAAATTTATATGTATAGATTATGAATTAATTAAAATATATAAGTATACAATAAAGAGATAAAGAGATGAATGAATAGATAAATGGATGATATGTGTCAACAAATGAGTGAAAATATATTTGGATGAATGAAGAGAATAAATAAGTAGATTGATACAGAGATATTCTGAACCCCTTTGTATTGTCAAGTTCAATGAAAAAAAGCCACCTATGATATCTGATGAAGGGTCTGAACACACCCAAAAAGAAGAGATTTCTATACAGGACTTTGAAACTTTTGTAATTCTATCAAATCTGGTTGAAATGTCCCATTTTGAAGAAATAGAGTAAATGATATCTAAGCATAAAAACAGACTCTTCAGAAATGACCCAGATGCTGGTCCCATCTCTTTCCCACTCTCATCTGACTTCCCCTCTCCCCAAGCCTTCTTCAGATTTTATATTTGTCTTTTGGCCCTATTCATAGGGCCTTGGAGAGATAAACACTGCCTCCAAGCTTCCAAGCTCCCGGAGGCTTGTCCCTGACCTTAAAGTTAAACAAATTTATGGAAAAGGAGAGGATACCAGGAATCCTTCATAAGAGGGAGACAGGAGAGGGAATTGAAATATAGTTCTGGTGGGGAGGAGGCTAGAAGGAGACCAAGTCAGCGTGAGAGAAATCATGGTTTGTGGTAGGGGATGAGGGAGGTTGTTATAAGAATAAATTATAGGCAGAAAAGATCTTACAAGGATTAAACTATATCCCTCCCTTTCACTGTTCTGGAAAAAGTTCAATTTCCTTTTTCCCCAAAGGGATTGAGAAGCTTTGTGCTTTTTCCCCTTTTTTCTGTTTAATTGCTGTCTTTAAGCCCTTAAACTATGATAAAGCTTGTTGACTAATGAAATCCAAGCTGTTTGTTGTGTAATTAAATATCTAAATAAATTATAAATATATAAATAAAATATAAATAAATAAATATTTAAAATAAATAAATAAAATATAAATAAAAATAAAAAGGGAGGCTAAATTTCCCCTTTCAGAGAGAAAAAAATAATTGACTCATTTAGACTGGCTTGAGGGGTAGAGACATCCTGACCCAAGCAGAGAAAGGGGCCAGTGTTATAGAGTCTACATGAGCCATATAGAAGAATCCAAGAACAAATACATACATACAGATGGATAGATAGAAAGATAGATAGATAGACAGATAAATATAGATATAGATATAGATCAATTGATGCATATAAACATGAAATTATATATGTGGGTGTGGGTGTGGGTGGATGTGGGTGTGTGTAGGTGTACAGATATATATTATCTTCAGAAATGTACATATAGACATAATTTTATCTTTTCAAGAAGACAACAAATTCATAAATCAACACACTGTGAGTGAGGTCCATTATCATTTCAGTCTGAGAGTCTTGGATATCAGGTATTGAACGCCCCTGATTCTGAGCTGAATGTAGTACCAATGCAATATTCACAGTACAGACAGTGACTATGAATATACCAGCATAGTTCTGAATCGCAAAACATAACACACTCTCCATATAGAAGACAGAAACAAAACATTTATTCAGACACCAGAAAGTCAAATCCCAACACCAGAAAACCAAATCCATCATAGTGACAAAGAAGTTAATACACCATAACACAGCAGGGAACCACCCCATCCTTTAGCCTTCCCACAAACAAATTCAAGCTTTGCTGTGTGTTTGCCTATGTACTCTCTCCTCCCTCCCTCTAACTTTCTCATACAATTTCTAAGCAAATACCAGGGTCTCTCTACTAGGCTGCATAGAGTCAGTAGCATATTGTCCATTGCATCCATCTGCTACTAAAGCTAACAGGTTGGTTGTATCATTACCTCCTAGCATATGACGATCCCTAAAAGTTTGCTCTACAAAAGGATTCTGACTAACACCTGTAAATTTCAAGCAATCCACACTCTCTCATCCCCTTCATCACTGATTCTGACCATCCAAGACACTAAAGATTCTTCCTTCCTTTTGGTCAATTGACTTAATATATCAGTAACCTCCTGCTGAGTGAAATCCTCAATTATTTCCCTGAATTCTGTGTGACCTCCCTGGTTCTCTTGCTTTCTTCTCAGTATGGGGCAAACTTCTGCCTGCGAAGCCTCATCTAACACTGTTTCATTTACCTCCTAAACATTCTTCTACAGTTGTTGCCATGGCAACCAGATTCACCCTGTACCAGAGCTGCATGCACATTTCTTTTGTTAGTTTTTTACTTCTTTTTGAGAGCTTAACACACAGCAAGCTTCTCTTCTACTACCAGAGACTCCCCCTGCCCCAACCTTGCTGTAACACAGAAATTTCTCATGCAAATTAGCTAAGTCCCTTTCATGAACTTTCTCTTCCAGCAGCTTGTCTCTGCTTTTACATATAACATGGTGGCCTGTTAGTAAAACTCAGCCTATCCTACACACCCCTGCCAGTTCTTTACCTGGTTTTATTGATATTCCTTGCAAACAACTTTTTAAATCTCTAGGTTCTCACTTCTGATGCCTTGGTTCCCAGTTTTCACAGGGCCCAGTGCTTTTATCCCATTCCCTTGCTAGGGAGGAATAAGGTAAATCCTGGGATTTCTATTTCTTCCTCTAAAGTCCTTCTGCCTCCAAGTAGAGGTCCAGTATTTAATGATCCCATCCTTGTTGCCAAATGTAGTGCCAATGCAATATTCATAGCACCAACAATGACTATGAATATGTCAGCATAGTTCTGAATTGCAAAACATAACAGACTCCATATAGAAGACAGAAGCAAAACATTTTACAGACACCAGAAAGCCAAATTCCCAAACCAGAAAACCAAATCCATCACAGCAACAAAGAATTTAATATATATTATATAATACATCTTATCACCAGAGGAAGCAACACGATACCTAGCTGCCTCCTTGCCTGAATTCTCTCCTCCCTCCAGCTCTAATTGCTCTGACTCCCAGCTTCCTCTGGACTCTGTTCCACCTATTCAGAAAACTACCCCCACCGCAGGCTCCATGTGATTACATTCAACCTATTAAGGGGAAAGGAAGATCTTCAAATTCCCTTAGGCCTATTAAGGGGCAGGGAAGGTCTTCAAATTACCATTACCATTACACTGACCTTGCTAGATCCCATAGTTACAAATTGCTGCATGGTGATTAAAACCACTTAAAAGATAACTATTGAAATCAATTTTTAAAAAGAAAAGAAAAAAGGAGTACATCATTCTGACTACATGTTAGCACTACCAAGCCTCCCTAGCCTTCTCTAAGGGCTTTCTATTGTTATACAAAACAACTTATATAACAGCTTCATAAGATCATGCCTTCAATGAGACTCCTTCACTGTTAAAATGCATTTAAATCCTACCCTCACTGCCCCTTATGGGGAAACCGGATGCTGTGTGATGTCCCCAGATGGCAATCCCTTTGCCTTGACCAGAAGAGCTTTTGTTACTGCTACTTTGGTAGTCTTCTTTAATTCAAGTTGACATATCTGGTATCAGAAGTGGGATTCAAAGAATTCTGGCTGGTTGGCCACTGCTTTCAACCTTAGATACCAAATTCCAACAGGAAACCCTTGTGTTTCAGTCTTGATTTGACTCAGTGGTTTGACCTGGGTAAGTGATCTCTGAGCTGAACTCCCATTTCTTTTTTGGTTGAGAAAGGAGACTTTAACAGAGATGCTTACTGTAAAGATTGTTTCCCTACTTTCTGCTTTCCTTCTAATCTTGGTTACGCTAGTTTTATTTGTACAAAAGCTTTTCAATTTAATATGGTTATCTATTCTGCATTTAATAATGCTGGAGGTCTCTTGTTTGGGTTATGGATTCTTCCCCTCCCCATACATATGACAGGTAGACCATTCTTTGTTCTTCTAATTTGATTGCTTCGTTGTCTATGGTACCTTTTAGCAAGATGTAATGTCCTTCCTTATCTCTTTAAATTAGATTTATTTTTCCTTTTTTTGTCTCAGATCAGGATTGCTATCCTTGCTTTTATTTAACTTCAATTGAAGTATAATAGATTCTACTCCAGCCCCTTATCTTTTCTCTGCGTATGTCTCTCTGTTAAGCAACATATTGTAGGCTTTTGATCCACTTTCTATCCACTTCCCTTTTATGGGAGAGTTCATCCCATTCACATTCATAGTTACGATTACTACCTATGTATTTCCCCCCATCTTATTCTTCCTCCTATTTGTCCTTTTTCTCCTTTCACCTTTTCAACCTCACCAGCATTTTGCTTCTATCTACCAACTCCCTTTTGACAGTCCTCAATTGTCCCCCCCCCTTAATTAATCTTCTCTCCTCCTATTTCCCTCTCGAGTAAGGTAGATTTTACATTTAATTGATTTTGTATATTATTCCCTCTTTGAACCAGTATTGATAAGAGTAGAGTTCAAGTAATACCTACCATCTACTCTCCCATCTTCCCCTGTACTGTAATAGGTCTTTCTCACGTATTCATGTGAGATAATTTACCCCATTCTGCCTCTCCCTTCCTTCTACACCCATTGTACTTTCTCATCCCTTAATTTTTTCTTATCTTTTCCCCAAATTCTCATTATTATTATAATAGCTAATTATTAATTTGTGATCCACTCTTTTCTTCCTATTTATGTTAAAATCCAACTCCTGAAAAAGTCAGTCAGTCTCTGAAAGGTATGACTGAGTAATGAAATTGCTCCTCTGTCCCCAACACACATGATCATTAACTAGGTTGGGTGGAAGCCCACCCAACTAGGAAACCTAATTTCTGTTTAAAGTATAAATACAATCTAGTCTGGGCAAGCCTTTGCCTAGGAGAGGAAACCCTGTCCTTGATCCCCTCCATTAGAGTTTAGAGCAACTCAGCACATGAAGGAGAAAACTAACCAGAGAGATCCGGATGGAAATGGATTCCCATGTTCAGATGCCTTAATGCTGCTGATTCTCGTGATTAAGCAACTTTCTCAGCAGGAAGTCCTCAAGACTTTTAGGCCACCTCCTGATTAAATGCCAACCAATCAGGTTTGAGTTGAGTTTCACTTGTTATGGGAATTCCCTTTCAGAAGAGACTGAAGCTGATTCAGAACCTCCCTTTGCATCTGTGTTTACCTAGAGAAACCACTGGTTATGAATTTATTGATTATGAGCTAACCTAATTAATAAATTGTAAAAATTACCCAGAAACTGTCTTTTGGGGGCTTTCATTCATGACAGCAGCGATCATGAAAGATAAGAGAGCACAAGAAAGATGACAATCTGCACTGTTTGAAGGCGTTGCCCACATCAGTGAGTTAGGGGTTCATTGAAATATTCATATTGCGCCATGAAAGTAATCTTCAGGGAGAAAGACTGTCTGCAACAGAATATGATGATATATCCCAAAATCCTGTGAGACACAGAGTGTTTGGGATTCCTCTGAAATCTGTCCTGTTCCAGGGAATTCCCAACAGTTTCTCCCCTGTTTCTGGACTAAAAATCCCTGATAATATACCAAAGAGTGATGAGATCAGAAGATGGCTTCATTGCATGCCCATCATGAGTGAGCACTGTGTATGATGCTGTTATGGCACCCTCTGGTGTCTATAGGCACCAGCCAAAGTCGATTACATAGGAGATTTATTAGTGCTGCTCAAACCCAAGTCCCTAAGGACATTTTGTTTGTGCAATAATTATCCTCATGAGACTGTAACAGATTAAATAGGTATTACAAATGTTGTAAATTGTCATTCACGTTAAATCTATAAGGAACCAGTTTCTATACACACATAGATCAAAACATCTATTCTGAGATACAAAGAAATGGATTCTTATATAACCAATGTTTTGTGCTTGACCTATCTTCCTTTCATGTAGAAAGAAACAGAGAGATATGACTCACTTTTAAAAAGGAAAAGAATCTGTAGGAAAGAATATTGGTGTAGAATCAATAAGGAGAGAAGTTGAGCCAGGAGCCGTGGATGTCCTGGGGAATGGAAAATAGCACCAGAGCTCTCTGTGAGTGTAACAATCTGAGTTCTAGAGACAAAGCATGATCGGAAATTTGCATACAGTTAGGATTTTAGGGTTAAAACTAGGAAAGAATGCAGAGATCACATCATCTAAACCTTTCCTTTATACATAAGGAACCTGAGACTCATTGAAACTAAGCAACTTTACCAAGGTAACACATCATAAGTAGCAGAACTGGCACTCAAAGATTACTAATCTACTCATTTCTTATTACACCATGCTGCCTCTACTTATACACCATTACTCAGCACTGAGTCATGCTGGGAACCTTGGGAGCTACTCTACCTAATGAAGTACAAGGCTTGTCTGAAAAGTAAGTATAAAAATGGTTTTGCATGTCACAATTTTTCCTTTTGGATTTGTAAAGATGGAAAGTCTGGAACTCCATTTGCAAAAATCCCCAAACTTAGACAAATATTATGAATCTTTCAGGGTAAGACTCAACAGGCATTTCTGAGATTTCACTTCTCCACTAAATAGTAAGGCCTTTGAATTTTACCCTCTAATCAAGGGTAATTGGGTCCATTTTGGTGATAATGGATTGCACACTTCTATCAAGGGGAAACAACATAGATATAAAATAAAATATAAGAATAAAAGTTTATGGTTTTGATATAAAATCAGATCATTGCAACCAGAAAAAAAGCTCATTCTTAATAGGCCCAGACTAAATGATCAATGCAGGCTTTGTAAAGAAATGGTAAAAAACTGCAAGACATCACCTCAGGTTGCAAAAATGGAATGCCTATTGAATATCGAGAAATAAATTTGTATGTGGCCAAAATTATACAGCTCTCTAAGCTCCAGTGAAAATAAAGATCAGAAGAACAAACTGATAAAAACAGAAAGGAGAGCATGCATTTATCCAGGGTGACTCAAAAACCTGAATGCAGTTTTAATCTATTAAATGCTGTGGGTTCCTTAAACTATGTCTACCATGATTCATTTCATAGTGTATGGTTTGAGGGTTCTAGGTCCCTTTCTTTTGATGTGCATTAGGATATGTTTTCTGCTTAGCATTTTTCAATGGTAAGATCCTTCCTTCCTTAGAGGCAGCTGGTAACACAGTGCATAGAGAACTAGGTCTGGAAGTAGGAAGACCTGAGTTCAAATCTGATTTCAGATGTTTGCTAGCTGTGTGACCTTGGGAAAGTCACTTAGCCTCTGTTTGCCCCAGTTTCCTCAACTGTAAAATTAAGGCAATAATAGCACCTACCTCCCAGGGTTGTAATGAGGATCAAATGAGATATTTGTAAAAAGTACATGATATAGAACTTGGCACATAGTAGGTGCTTCATAAACATTTATTCACACATGCACACATGCACAACTCTGAAAAATTTAAATGAATTTATTATGTTAGAAAATATAAGAGTGGCTAGGTGGTGCAGTGAATAGAGCAACTGCCCTGGAGTCAGGAGGACCCGAGTTCAAATCCAGCCTTAGACACTTAACACTTACTAGCCGTGTGACCTTGGACAAGTCACTTAAGCCCAATTGCCCTTCAAAAAGCAAAAAAAAAAAAAAAAGAAAAAGAAAAATTATAAAAAAAGAAAGAAAATATATACATGCACATGTACATTTACACATAGATAAATGAAGTAAAACCTCTCCCTTTTAGGATCTTGGCATCATTATTGTAAAATCCTGAGGGGAAAAAGTCATTAGCACCTCCATAAACCCTTTGGTCCTCACATTCCTGACACCACCACACAATTTAAGAGGAAGAACTCCCTGGGAAGATAGATCCATGCCCACATTAATTGACTATTGTCTTTTATATCTACATAATTTTAATTGCTTATTGCTTTCTTTTGGTTTCATCACTGGAACTAGCCAAGGAGGTAACCTAATATTTTCCCAATGAAAACTGCATAAACCTATATGATCTGTAACATATGAGATCACAGATAAGAACCTCTACTTGCTCCTTTTTAAATAAGCTTGAGTAAACTGGAAAACATGCCAATCTCATACTTTTTCTTTTTCTTTTTTGCTTTTTGGAGGGCAATTGGGGTTAAGTGACTTACCCAAGGTCACACAGCTAGTAAGTGTTCAGTGTCTGTGACCGAATTTGAACTCAGGTCATTCTGACTCCAGGTCAGGTGCTCTATTTACTGCACCACCTAGCTGCCCCCAATCTCATACTTTTTCATTCCCCTGAACCAGTCCTAGCTCAAAGGTCTCAAAGAATGTTATGGAAATACAAGAAACAGATAATACCTTTTGCCCCATTAGGCACCCTCCTGAAATCCTCACAAAGGAGAGAGCATATCTAACCCAAGTAAGAGAAGAGTTTTTTTTTCTATACATAAAGGAAATGATATAAAACTTTCTTTGGTATAAGTTGCCCCAACCTGGACACCATCTGGAAATATCTCTCCTCATGAACCACCCAATTTTCCACTTGGTGGTAAATACACAGGTGTGCACGTGCACACACACACATATACATATATGTGTATGTACATATGTGTGTATACATATTATCTCATTTGTATGGGTCTTGTGAATTAACATCCATCACTTCTCCCCGAAATGATGTAGATGCTGGATTACCATAAAATCCATTATTTGTAATCATATTTGCCACCAAATGTAGTGATTTAAATGGATGGGAAAAATTGATCATGTCTCCTCATTGTAAAATTCCTTGAACTGACACAGTGAGCCCTTCTTTCAAATGGTACAATGAGTGACCCTATGTAGTATAACACTTTAAGTCTAACAAAGTAAACAATGTAAATATTATTAACTTCATTTTACAGATGAGAAAAAGTAAACTCCAAGATCTTCCACAATCACAAGTAATAAGCATCACAGCCAGGAATGCAAAACAAGGTGCTCTGACCCTCTGGTGTGTGCTTAAGAAAAAGGAAAACTGTTTAAGTTTGGGATGAAAATTAATGAGATATTTTAAAGGTGGCTGAAATGCAAGAATGTTGATTAATAAAAGGATATGAGAGGAATATATGTAGAAAAGTCTAGACAAGGATGGGATTGCATGCTAGTTAAAGAAAATAATCTCTAAACAAACTTCTTATTCTCCCTAATACATAACTGATATACTCAGGTCAACGTATCAGTGACATTGTTCTTTATCAAGTAAAATAAAGGTCCAGTAACAACTTGCCCAACTTTTTCATCTGATTCCCAAAACTAACACACTTTGTCACCCTTCTCCACACATCTAATCTCTCTCTCTTCTTTTATACACAGGTCAGTCAGAAGCCAGGGATGAGAAACCATACAGGGATAACATTATTTATCCTTCAAGGACTAACAGATGATCCCCAGCTAAAGGTTCTGATTTTCGTCTTTCTCTTTTTCACATATGTTTTGAGCATACTTGGAAACCTGATCATCATCACCCTCACCTTGATGGATACACAACTTAAGACGCCCATGTATTTTTTCCTCCAAAACTTTTCAATTTTAGAAGTGGCATTCACAACTGCCTATATTCCCAGATATCTCTACAGTTTGTCAACTGGGGACAATACCATTACCTATAATGCTTGTGTTGTCCAAATATTTTTTGTCATCCTTCTTGGGTCAACAGAATTTTTCCTTCTGGCCACTATGTCCTATGACCGCTATGTGGCCATCTGCAAACCTCTACACTACACATCCATCATGAACAGCAAAGTCTGTAACCAGCTCCTGTTGAGTTCTTGGTTGTCTGGGCTGATGATCATCCTCCCACCAATTAGCTTAGGCCTTCATCTGGAATTCTGTGACTCCAATGTTATTGATCATTTTGGCTGTGATGCATTTCCCATATTAAAGATTGCATGCTCAGACACACAATTCATAGAGAAGATGGTTTTGGTCTTTGCTGTGTTGACCCTCCTTATCACCTTATTCTTGGTGTTTTTGTCCTATGCGCACATTATCAGGACAGTTCTCAGATTCCCTTCAGCTCAGCAAAGGAAAAAGGCCTTTTCCACTTGTTCTTCCCACATGATTGTCGTCTCCATCACTTATGGCAGCTGCATCTTCATCTATATCAAACCCACTGCAAAAGAGGGAGTGGCTTTGAATAAGGTGGTGTCAGTACTCACAACTTCAGTTGCCCCTGTTATGAACCCCTTAATTTATGCCCTAAGAAACAAGCAAGTGATACAAGCTTTTAAGGACTTAGCCAAAAAGATTTTCTTCCTCTCAAAGCAATAAACAACTACTGACTTAAGGATGCCAAATGGTAAGAGAAATTTAAAACAACCTTTAATTTTCTGTCCTGGATTCTATTAACCTTTTGCATTTCCTTTGCTAATCACCCTTTGACCATATTCCAATCACTGTAACCTTCTCAAAATTCCTTTCTCTTAAATTGAAAATCCTCCCAACTCCCAAATAATAAAGGTTTCTTCTGACCCTCATCCTCCATTGTCAGGTTCACTTTTAAAATAGCGCTGCACTCTCTATTCCAGCCTACAAAACCACCGTCACCCACCTGCACTCACTGAACCAATTCTTTTTCCCTCCCACAATTATATATCGGTAGCTCTTATTTGATACAGTTGTGGAATCATCAGTTCTACCCATAGGGTGTCCTTAGAAGTCATCTACTCCAATGCCTTAGGTACTGTACTCATTCTTCTTGCCGATAAACTCACCTGTTGCCAATATTACTTACTTCTTTTCTTTTTCTTCACTTTTCATGACTCAGCACTTAATTCCCTTTTTCTGAATGTGTGTGTCTGTGTGTGTGTGTGTGTGTGCAAGTGCGTGTGGAGAGAAAGAGAGAGAGAGACAGAGAGAGAGAGAGAGAGAGAGAGAGAGAGGAGAAGAGGGGGGAGAGAGAGAGGAGACAGAGACAGAGACAGGGGGGAAGGGGGAAGAGAGGAGGGAGGGTCTCATGCCTTCTTCCTGATCACATCTAAACAGTTTTGTGTCCAGGAAGAAGACCTACATGATTTTCCAAAATGATCACTGCTACCTAACCAATTAGAAGCAAGTTGCTTCCCTTCAGATCTCCTAAAACATTACAGTTAAGCCTTTCCCATAAAGTTAAGCATTCATTTTGTTTAGTTTGTATTATACTGATTTTTATATCTGCCCTTTTCTCCTGACTTGATTGGAAGCTAACAAAGGTATTACTCATCTGCAACACTCTGCTTTGTACAGAGAAACAGTGCATTTTGTTGAATTGTGCTGCTCAGTGGGAGGAAAGACATAATTTTCATGGTTAGGGTAGGAATACAAGACATTCAAAAGCTAGGAAAGACTAAATGAATAAAAAACAGTAAGCAGAAGCTGATTCTAGAAAAAAGAAATCAGTGAATTCTACTCAGTCAGATAATTTAAATAACCATTAGTGCTTAACCAGCCTTCACCAGCATAAAACCAAGTTCTGGCTTCAAGAAAAATAAAGGATGAAGGAACTTAAAACAAGAACGTTATATTATGAAAAAGACAAACTGGACAATTACAGCATTGTATGTTGAAAGGGTTATACTTGTGAAACTAATGAGAAAAGATATAAGATAAAACTGAGCAATTTGCTGCATATAAGTAACATTAAACATGATGAAAATAAGAAGTAGGAAAAAATGTGTTCTCAACATAATGCAGTTCCAAAATTGCAGCAGTTGCATTTATGACTCCAGATTAGACAACAATAAAAACTCACAAGGTCAAGAGAAAAAAACTAGAAAACTATATAATACTTTAAGTCATCACAATGAAATAATTTGGTTAAATATATATGTATCAAGTGACATAGCATTGCATATTGGCACTTGATAAATTAAAAGATAACTGAACCCAAAAAAGATATATACTGTGACACAATAATTGTAGGCTTTAATATTTTCTTTAAGAACTCTAAAAGAATGAAGAAAATAAATAAATAAAAATATACTTGAAAGACTTGTGTTGTTTTCTGAATAAGAATATTAAAGATGATACCTATTAACATATGAAAATCCATTAAATTAAAAATTATTCTTATAAAAAAGATAAGACATTTTATACATAAAAGTCCATTAAAATAATAATGGATTCAGGCAACATAAATAATCAAGATCTCATAATATCCTGAATAATAAATGGATCATAGAAACGAAACTCCTGCTTTTGTTAAAAAAATATGTAAAAATAAAAAAGCAAACCAAAAATTGGACGATGCAACTGAACTGGATCTCAAAAGAAAATGAAATACACAAATTGATCAGTCAGTAAGCATTCCTTGAATTAAACAGCCCTTTATTAATGAACTACAACATACCATTTAGAACAGGAGGTTTTAGATACACAAAGACAAAAATGAAACAGTCCCTGTCCTCAAGGAGCTGACATTCTACACGAGCAAGCAACATTTTCACATTTATGTCACATTTCACATTTCACATTATGTCTAAAATGAATATAATTTGGTGGGATGAGTACCAACAACTGAGAGAAGCAGGAAAAGCCTCTTCTGGGCAGATGAACTACAATTCAGCCTTGGAGTCTGGAGCCCCAAGAGTCAGACATGACACAGGAGACCACTACAGGCATAGAAATTGATGAGGTACTTGTGCTCAGGCCTCAGCACTAAGACCAGCCTCTGGAAGTAACCCATCCCCACCACTCTCCATGAGGAAATCCCTCCCTCTTGCAAACATATCCAGGCCTAAGCCTGCAATTCATTTGATATAAGCTATCAGAATAAGACATAGGAGTGCTGACCCAACAAACATCTCTGGTGATTGTTGAAGGATTGTGCCTCTGGCAAACTGAACTATTTTGTGCCTTCAACAAAGCTATCTCTACTGACTCCCTGGATTTTCCCATACATTCCTTTCCCCATCCCTTTTCTATATAAACTTTGGCATCACTCCTGTCAGGTTGCAAATTCTTTAAGGAGTTTTACTCACTTTGCCACTTGACTGGAAGACTTTTTGAAGCTGTCAATTCATTCCAAGTGACACCACCCTATACCCTGATATTTTGGGGGTCCCAGCACACCTAAACTCTGTCAGCATCAGTTTGTGCAAAGATTTAAAATTAGAAGATAGAATATCATGGGTAGAGTTCAAAAAGCAAGTCAGTTTGGCTGTGACACAGAGTAAGTGAAAACAAATCGTGTGTACTTATGCTAGATTGTTGGGTTCCAGAGTATAAAAATCTTCATATGCCAAAGAGATGTTTATTTTTTTATCTTAGCAGTACTAAGATGAATCTGTAGTTTCTGCATTAAAGTGAATAATACTGTGTGAAGTCAAGCACAAGCAGCTCTCCAGAGGACTGCTGCTGTGAACAGCTTTAAGGTTCTGATCGCATAGTATAGTGAACTCTCTATTTATTCAGCAATAAACTAAAACAAAACATTGATAGGAACCAAAGTACAGCATTCCCAATAATATAACATAACTTATTACTAAGGTGGCCACATAGTCTTAAACAAAAGATATCATTCAGTAAGTCACAATCTCAATCAATCAATATAAAGTACCCATCTAAAGTCTTCTTTCATCTTGATTGGAGACTGGCTTCCAAGCATACTTAACTCAATCATCCTTAAGGAGCAATCATCCTTAAGGGGTTCGAAGAACAATTTACAAAGGTCTCCCACCCCTAGGTTACATTGTCTTAATCTGTCAGCCAGTAGTACTAAGTACCCAAGTACTTTTTTTTATCTTGACTGGTGACTGACTTCCAAACTCCATGGTTCTTCTTCCATGCTTCCAGCTCTTGCCTGAATACACCCAACTGTCACCTGGATTCTCAGGTAGGCAACTCCCATTCCCTGTTCCAGCTACTGCTCCAGCTATATACATCAAGCTTAGCAAAGTTACAATAGTCACACATTTCCAGCACTGGGCCTCTGTCTGAGAAATTAACACAGACCAACAGACAGGGCTTCTTTCTGAGAAACCAAACACAAATCATCAGTAAAGTCCCAGGTCCTCTAAAAACGTCAGTAAAACCCTTCTTCAGGACTTCTGTAAACAGAGAGCAAGAAAGTCCTCTTTCAGGGTTTCTGAATCAGCAGTAAGGTCCCAGGGCTTCTGTAACAACAGCAATGTCATTTGTCAGCAGACAGGTCTGACAAACTAATATCTACTAAGACAGACCAGACAGACAAGAGTGCCAGCACCACAGACATCCTTTCTCCCTGTTCTGCTCAGGCCCAGCTCATGATGGAGCTTTATTAGCATTAGCTCCTTCCTTTTCCACTGTTCCTCCTATGTCTCCTATTCTGGTCCTTGGCAAGTTCCTCCCACTGTGGGCTTCAAAAGTTCTGTTTCTAACAAAGACTTGATATAATCACAGGTGAGAATCAAAGGCACTTGAAGAACTGAAACAAGGAACTAATGAACATTTTGCTTGCCATTACATACAGTCATACCTGTGGAATGTCAGTTTGGCAGTTGTGTATATAATTGATTTGAGAGAAAGGACACAACATAGAAGGAGACCAGTTAGGTGATTATTTAAGTAGATAAGATGAGAGATAATGGGGACCTGTAATGTTCATAATTGTAATATAGGTTTGCAGAAAATATGGAAGAAAAAACTGACAAGAAATGGCAACTGAGTCAATATGAGGAATGAGTGAAAGTGAAGAGCGGAGGATGCCTTGTAGAGTGTAAAATTGGGTGAGTAGAAGAAAGGTGGTGGCCTTTGACAAAGCCAGAGAAGTTGGGAGGAATGTGGCTTTGTAATGAAAATTAATAAAGTCCCTTTTGGAGTTTGTAGTGTCTATGGGATATTCCATTGGAGGTATGCAGCATACATTTGGAGATGTAGGATTCAAGGACAAGTGAAACATAATGACTGGATGTGTGTGGGAATAAGAATTTGGAAATTACCTGCATATAGCTTAGTATTTGAACACTTTCTAGTTGATGAGGTCTCCAGAAGACATAGTGTAGTAATTAAAAAGAATAGACACCCCCCCCCAAAAAAGAAGAGGTGGTTAAATAGCACAGTGAATACAGCACCAGCCCTAGAGTCAGGAAGACCTGAGTTCAAGTCACTTAACCCCAATTGCCCCTCCAAAAAGTAAAAAAAAAAACAGAATAGACCCCAGGAAAATACAATGGGATATACCTGGCCATCAAGGACAAGATTTTGATGATAATTTTGAAAAAGGAAACTAAAAACTAAACAAATTCAATGGCCATCTATATGCAACTGATTTATTCAATCCTAAGGACTCTCTTGACTTCCATTCTCGTATTACTGGATGTCTTACAGAACATCTTAAATTCAGTATTTCCAAAACTGAAGTTATTACTGTTCCCACCAAATCTTTCCCTCTTCCTAACTCCTCTATTACTGCTAACAGCAGTGTCATCTTCCCAATTACCCAGATTTCGTCCTCAAGAGCCTCACTCTCTCACCCACCTAATCTGTTGCTAAATCCTGTCCTACCTACCTTCACAGCATTTTTCCTATACATCCTTTTTCTCCTTTGATATAACCACCATCCTGGCATAGGTCTTCATCACAGACATTATTACAGTAGCTGGGGTGTAGGGTGTCTTCAGGGAAGACTGGTACCTCTGGTGTGAGGGCTGCTCTCTACATTTGATGTCTGCCTGATTCACCCAACTCTCATCTATGGGTTCAAAAAACTATAGCATGTGCAGCAGCCATTCCACATTAAAGCATCTCAGCAGATAGACTAAACCAGGTTGGAGGTAACTGAGGAATCTTAAATCCTTCAGTGAGTTAGGGGGATGTCTACTCCAAGCATGTGAAGAATTCCCTTGGTCATGAGAACAATTTGTTCCAATGGCCATGAAGGCACCTGAAGCAGGCATTGCAGAGTAATTAAAGCTTGGTGAGACAATGAAGACAGACTCCAAGGTCTTCCACTGTATCCTCAGCAGTCACCAGTCCTTTGCCTCAACACTGAACTTTGATGACTCTCGAAGACAGTACAAAGCTGACAACTCCATGCAACTCTGCCTCATGTAGATCCAGTTTATATACAAATCAAAAGACATCACGCATGCCATTTACCATTTTTACTTATCTCAAAGTCCTATGGTGACAGACAAGCGAGGAAGAATCATGCATGAATTACATTGGGAGCCATGGTCACAACCCTGAACAGGTGGTCCAGACTGTCATCAATCAATGCTGAAGCTATTGACCATCTGCCTCAGGTTAAAGTCAATCCCTTTCTAGATGAAATTCCAGTTGAAGAAGATATTTTGAATGCAATTAGGCTCTTATGTGGCAACGCATCTGTTGCTATTTCTATTCCAACTGAAATTTATGAGGCAGAGCTTCACTGTTCATGCAAAAGCTAACTGAAATTTTCTGGGATAGATAGCGAGAGGTTATCCCCCAAAAGTTTAAGGATGACTCCATTGTCCATTTCTATAAAGGTAAAGGAAATCGATTGTCCTATGAAAATCATAATGGAGTGTCTCTCTTACTCATTGCAAACAAGATTCTTGCCAGAGTGCTTAATAGGCTAATCCTTCACCTGAAGCTCATTATCTTTCATGTGACTTCAGAAAGGACCAAGGAACAGTTGACATGGTGTTTGCCATTCTACAACTTCAGGAGAAATGCCAAGAGCAGAACAGAGGTCTGTGCACAACATTCATTGTATCAAAATTTGTTTGTACAGCAAATTTCCTCAGTATTATACCTGATGGCTTGTTTCCCCAAGTCCTGGGTAATAGAAAATGATCTCATGCTTTCCCAGTCACCAATGTAATTAAGGAAGGCTGCCTGCTTGTTCCCCATGCTTTTTTTTCAAGTCATTCATTTCTTTATTTACTTTTGATTTGCAACATTCAGTTCCACAGTCCTTTGAGTTTCAAATTTTCTTCCCTTTTCTCTTCTCCACCCTGCAACCCACAGGAGCATGCAATCAAATAGAGGATCTACAAATACCTTCACATTAGACATTAGTCAAATTGTAAAGAAGGATTATAACCAGGGGAGTGAACAATGAGAAAGAAGAAACAAAACAAAATAAAACAGAAAAAAGAGAGGAAGTAGTTTGCTTTAGTCTGCATCCAGACGCTATAGTTCTTTCTCTGGATGAGGATATCCTTTTGCATCATGAGTCTTTTGGAGTTAATCTTATAATCTTGCGTTGCTGAGAGGAGCGCAATCTATCAAAGTTAGTTGTTACACATATGATATGTTTATAATTGTGTACAAAGTTCTCCTGGTTCTGCTTTCCTCACTTAGAATCAGTTTATATAAGTCTCTCCAGGTTGTTATGAAGTCTGTCTACTCATAATTTCTTAGAGCATAATAGTATTCCATTGCATTCAAAAGCCACAACTTGTTCATCCATTCCCTGGTTGATGGGCATCCTCTTGATTTCCAGTTCTTTGCCACCACAAAAAGAGCAGCTATAAATATTTTTGTACTAACGGGCCCTTTTCCCACTTCTATGATCTCTTTGTGATATAGCCCTAGAAGTGGTATTGCTGGGTCAAAGGGTATGCATCTATTTATAGTCCTTTGGTTATAGTTTCAGATTGCTCTCCAGAATGGTTGAATCAGTTCACAACTCCACCAACAATATATTAGTGCTCCAATTTTTCCACATGCTCTCCAACATTTATCATTTTCCTGTTTTGTCATTTTACCCAATATGTCCAGTGCAATGTGGTATCTCAGAATTGTTTTGATTTGCATTTCTTTAATCAATAGTGATTTAGAGCATTTTTTCATATGCTTATAGATATCTTTAATTTCTTCCTCTGAAAACTGCTGTTCATATCCTTTGACCATTTGTCAATTGGGGAATAACTTGTATTATTACAGATTTGACTCAATTCTCTGTATATTTTAGAAATAAGGTCTTTATCAGAGACACTGGTTGCAAAAATTCCCACTTTTCCACTTCCCTCCTAATCTTTATACAAAAACTTTTCAACTTAACATAATCAGAATTATCCATTTTGCATTTCATAATGCTCTCTATCTCTTGTTTGGTCATAAATTCCTCTCTTCTCCATAGATCTGACAGGTGATCTATTCCTTGCTCTCCCAGATTATTTGCAATCTCAGTCTTTATAGCTAGATCATGAACCTATACAGATTTTATTTTGCTATATTGTTCAAGATATTAGTCTATGACCAGTTTCTGCCATACTATTTTCCAGTTTTCTCAGCAGTTTTTGTCAAAATAGTGAATTCTTTATCTCTTTCTTTCACTATCTTTGCTATTTTATTTTATTTTCCTTAGGATAATGAAAACATTATTTTAGTAAGGAACCATGGGCTTTACCAGGTTAAAAACCCTGTCTACTGATGAACACAATGTAAATGGAAGAGTGCTTTTTTCACTTTATTTTCATTTTTTTATTTTAAAATTTGTAATGATTTCTTTCATTTTGTATCGTCTTTATATCTGAATATGTCCCTAGTCCCTCAAATCATTTTTATTTATTTTTAGCTTTCAACATTCATTTCCACAAGATCTTGAATTGAAAATTTTCTCCATGTCTTTCCCCTACCCCCACCCCAAGATAGCAACCCAATCTGCTCTCTCTTATATCCTTCCCTATCCCCGCCCAACTTTTATGTAGGGCAAGATGGATTCCTACATCCCAATGTCTGTGTATCTTATTTACCAGTTGCATGTAAAAAGCAATTTTTTTTAACATTTGCTTTTAAAACTTTGATTTCCAGATTCTTTCCCTTTCTCTCTCCCCACCCACCCACACTGAAAAGATAAGCAACTCTTGGGGGGGCTAGGTGGCACAGTGAATAGAGCACTGGTCCTGGAGTCAGGAGGACATGAGTTCAAATCCGGCCTCAGACACTTAGCACAAAAACTAGCCGTGTGACCTTGGGCAAGTCACTTGACCCCAACTGCCCTCCAAAAAGCAAAAAAAAAAAATAAAGATAAGAAACTCACTATAGGTTGTACATATGTAGGTACACAAAATGTTTCCATAGTAGTTAGATTGGGAAAGACTCTTCCCTCCATCCTATCCCTATTATTCTATTTCCTACTTTGACTCTGTCACTTTTCTTTTGGGGATCTTTTTCAAGAGGTGATAGGTGAATTCTTTCAAGTTCTATTTTGCCCTCTGGTTCTAAAATATCAGGGAAATTTTCCTTGAGAATTTTTTGAAGGATGCTTTCTAAGTTCTTTTTTTGATAATGACTTTCAAGTAGTCCAATAATTTTTAAATTGTCTCTCCTGGATCTATTTTCCAGGTCAGTAGTTTTTTTTCAAGGAGATATTTCACATTACCTTCTATTTTTTTCATTTGTTTGTATCTGTTTAATAATATCTTGATTTCTCATAAAGTTATTTGCTTCCATTTGCTCCACT
>CM053597.1:212110027-212138598 GCA_028646575.1 Pseudocheirus occidentalis
AGCAGGGGAGGGGCTTTACAGTGGGATTGCTGCTTTAGGGTTGGGGCAGGGGCAAGATGGGGAGAAAATGTGTAATTCAAAAATGTAATGAAAATGAATAATGTAAACAAGAAAACAAATAAAAAATAAATTTAAAATAAATTTTAAAAAATCTTAGCTGCCATGATTCACTCTCCTGAAGCCTGCTCTGACTGGTCTGGGCTGCTGGTTGGGGAAACCCCATGGCCGAGCCTGCATGGCTCATTTGGGATGGCTCTTGACTCCCAGCTTGGTGTGAGATACCCTTCCTGTCAACCTGCCAGGCTGCCTTCAGTGTGAGATTTGTTTCTCTCTCCAAATAGTGAATTCTTATCTTAGAAGCTAGGGTCTTTGGGTTTCTCAAACAGTAGACTGCTTTATTCATTGACTACTGTATCTCCTCTACCTAATCTATTCCACTGATCCACCACTTTATTCCTTAGCCAGTACCAAGTAGTTTTGATCACTACCTTTTAAAGCTGTTATGACCAGGCCACCTTCTCTAGCATTTCTTATCATTAAATCCCTAGATATTCTGGACCTTTTGTTCTTCCAAATGAATTTTGTTACCATTTTTTCAGCCTCTACGAAGTAATTTTCTGGTAGATTTATTGGTATGCACTAAATAGGTAAACAAATTTAGCAAAAAATAGTTATCATATTAGCTTGAGCTTGCAAGATGCAACTGATGTTTTCCTAATTATTTAGATCTGACTTTATTTCTGTGAAAAGTATTTCATAATTGTGTTCATATAGTTTCTGGGTTTGTTTTGGCAGGTAGAGTCCCAAATATTTTATATTGTATACGGTAACTTTAAATTAAATTTCTCTAACTCTTGCTTTTAGACTTCATTGTAAATATAAAAGAATGCCAAAGATTTATGTGGGCTGATATTATATCCTGCAAATATGCTATATTTATCTATTATCTCAAGTAGTTTTTTTCCTTGATTCTCTAGGATTCCTTAAGTAAATCATCATATCATCTGCAAAGAGTGATATCTTAGTACTTTCTTTACCTAACCTGATTCCTTCAAATTCTTTTTCTTCTCTTATTGCTACAGCTAACATTTCTAGTACCAAACTGAATAAGATGGGTGATAGTGGACATCCTTGTTTCACCGCTGATCTTATTGGAAATGGTTCCAGATTACTCCCATAATATATAATACTTGCTGATGGCTTTAGATATATACTACTTATTATTTTAAGGAAGACTTCATTTATTTCTACACTTCCTAGAGTTTTTATAGAAATGGGTGTTGTATTTTGGCAAAGGTTTTTTCTGCATCTATTGAGAAAATCATATGGTTTCTAATAATTTTGTTATTGATATGATTGATTTTACTAATAGTTTTCCTTCTATTGAACCATCGTTATGTTCCTGGAATAAATCCTACCTAATCAAAGTGTATTATTCTTGTGATAAGTTGCTGTAGTCTTTTTACTAACATTTTATTTAAAATGTTTACATCTATATTCATGAGGGACATTTGTCCATAATTTTCTTTCTCTGTTTTGTCTCTTCCTGGTTTAGGTATCAGCACCATATTTGTCATAAAAATAATTTAGTAGAACTTCCTGATCTCCAATTTTCCCAAATAGTGTATAAAGTATTGGAATAAATTGTTCTAGAAATTTTAGATAGAATTTGCTAGTAAATCCATCTAAACCTGGAAATGTTTTCATAGGGAATTCATTGTGGGCTTTTTCAATTTCTTTTCCAGAGATGGGGTGATTTAAGTTCCTCTTCAGTTAATGTGGACAATTTATATTTCTGTAAATATTCATCCATGTCTCTAAGATTGTCAAATTTATGTGCATATAATTGGGCAAAATAATTCATAATTATTTTTTTTAATTTCCTCTTCATTGGAGTTAGATTTGCCCTTTTCATTTTTGATACTCATAATTTGGTTTTCTTCTTTATTTATTTTTCATATTGACTAAAGGTCTATCAGTTTTATTGTTTTTTTAATAAAGCCAGCTCTTAGTTTTATTTATTAATTCAATACCTTTCTTAAATTCAATTTTATTAATCTCTCCTTTTGTTTCCAATGCTGTTATTTTAGTATTTAATTGGGGATTTTTAATTTGTCCTTTTTCTAGATTTTTTTAGTTGTATGCCCAATTTATTGATCTCCATTTTCTCTATTTTATTCATGTATGCATTCAAGGATATGAAACTTCCATTTAGAACTGCCTTTGCTGCATCCCACAAGTGTTAGTATGTTGTCTCATGATTGTCATTCTATTGAATAAAGTTACTGATAGTTCCTATAATTTCTTCTTTGACTCACTCATTCTTTAGGATTAAATTATTTAGTTTCCAATTAGTTTTTTGTCTATCTTTCCATACTCCTTTATTACCTATAATTTTTATAACATCATTATCTGAGAAGGATACATTTAATATTTATGCACTGAATTGTGAGGTTTTTATTCCATAGTACATGGTCAGTTTTTGTGTATGTGCCATGTACCACTGAGAAGAAGGTATATTCTTTTATCCTCATTCAGTTTTCTCCATGGTCTATCATATCTACCCTATCTAAAATTCTATTCACCTCCTTAACTTCTTTCTTGTTTATTTTGATGTTAGATTTATGAAGTTCAGATGGGGGAGACTAAGGTCCCCCACTAGCATACTTTTGCTATCTATTTATTCACCTAATTACCTTAACTTCTCCTCCAGGAATTTGGATGATATGCAGTTTGGTGCATATATGTTTAGTAATGATATTTCTTCATTCTCAGTGGTGCCTTTTAGCAGGATATAGTTTCCTTCCTTGTCTCTTTTAATTTGATTTATTGTTGCTTTTGCTTTATCTGAGATAAGGTTTGCTACCCCTGCTTTTTTTTACTTTAGCTGAAGCATAGTATATTCTACTCCAGCCTTTTACCTTTACCCTTTGCATTTCCCTTGTGTCAAATGTGTTTCTTGTAGACAGCATATTGTAGGATTGTGGATTTAATCCATTCTGCTATCCACCTCCATTTTATGTGAGAGTTCATCCCAAGTCGCTTTCCCTCCATCCTATTCCCTCCCCCGTTTATGCTTTTATTTCTCCCTTCACCCTTTCCTTCCTTAAGAGTTTTCTTTTTGGCCACCACTTCCCTCACTATTCCCTCCCTATACACCCCCCTCTCTTTACATACTCTTCTCCCTCACTGTTTCTTCCCTCCATTCTAACCATCTCCCTTTTTCCCCCTTTCTACTCCTACTGCCTGTAGGGCACAAAAGATTTTTATTCATAATGACGTATATTATTCACTCCTTGAACCCAAACTAATGAGAGTAAATTTCATACAGTGCTCCTCTCCCTCCCTCCTTTCCCTCTACTATAATGAGTTTTTGCATCTTCTCACATTAGAATCCTAAACTTAATTGATTATGTTAATCACCCCTTGAACCAAAACCAGTGAGAATAAAGTTCATATAATGTTCAACTCCCTCCATTCTTTCCCTCTGCTATAGTATGTTTTATGTCTCTTTCTGTGACATAATTTACCCTTTTCTGCCTCTTCCTTTCCTTTTCTCCCATTAGAATCCCTTTGTACCCCCTCAATAAGGTTTTTTATCATCAGATTAGTTCATTTATACCTACACCCTCTATCTATGTATATCCCTTTTAAATGTCACCATAATTATACAATTCTCAATATTGATAGTTAGCCTCCTGTGTAGGGAAGTAAATAGTTTACTCTTATTGAATCACAAGTTATGTGCATGTGTGTGTGTGTGAGAGAGAGAGAGAAAGAGAGTGTGTGTTTGCTTGTTTATCTTTTTATGTATCTCTTGAGTACTGTTTTTGGAGATCAAATTTTCCTTTGAGGTCTGGCTTTTTCATCAGGAAAATTTGGAAGTCTCTTATTTAATTTTATGGCCATCTCCTTGTCTGAAACTTTATTCTTGGTTTTGCTGGATAGTTGATCCTTGGTTTCAGTCCAAGCTCTTTTGCCTTATGAAATATCACATTCCAGTCCCTCTGATCTTTTAATGTAGAAGCTGCAAGATCCTATGTGACTGTAGTTCCCCAATATTTGAATTGTTTCTTTCTGTTCTTTGCAGTATTTTCTCCTTCACCTGATAATTCTGGAATTTGACTAAAATATCTCTTGGAGTTTTCAATTTGGGATCTCTTTCAGTAGGTGTCTGGTGAGTTCTTTCAATAACTATTTTATCCTCTGGTTCTAGGACTTCAGAACAGTTTCCTTTGATAATACTTGGGGGATGTTGTCCAGGCTGTTTTTTTTTTCATTGTGGCTTTCTAGTAGACCAGTAATTCTTAAGTTTTCTCTTCTCCACCTGTTTTCCAGGTCAGTTATTTTTCCAATGAGATATTTTACATTTTCTTCTAATTTTTAAAATCTTTATGTTTTGTTTGACTGTTTCTTGATGTGTCATGGTTTTCAGCTTCAACGCGACTGATTCTAATTTTTAGTGAATTATTTTTGTTGGTTAGTTTTTGAAGCTCCTTTTCCCTATGCTCAGATTTCATTTTTATGTAGGAGTTTTCCCCAGTTAGATTTTGAACCTCCAGACCCAGTTCACAAATTTTAGCTTTTAAGGATTTGGGGGGGGGGGGTTTAGTAAGATTTTTTTTTCACTTTTTCAATGTAATTTTAAAAGTATTGGTCAATTCATCTTCTACCTCTCTAATTTGGCTTTTAAAATCTTTCTTGAGCTCTTCCAAGAATGCTTTTTGGTATTGAGATCAATTCATATTTCCTTCTGTGGTCTCAGGTGTGGATAAAAAGTCATGATATCTCCTGAAAGTGATTCTTTTCATTCACACTAATAGGATTCAATTGTCTTTGGTTTTTCCTTTGCAAGATGCTTCTGGCCCATTGTGATTGCCTATTCCTTGGCTTTTAAAATGAATTTCTGCTTCTAAGGTACAGAGGGCTCTGACCCATGCTTCTGATGCTGGGAGCTAGGGCCCTGATTGTTTATTTTGTATGCTATAGCCTCTGGGTGTCTAGATTGAAGCCAAGGCCAAGACTCTCAGTGTATTCACTCAGCTCCTGAGTTACCCTGAGGCTCACAGAGTAAAGTGTGGAGGACAGGTGGTCTGATCACTTCAGATTTCTGGTTCTGTGCCCCTGGGCTACAGTTTAGGCAGGCTCAGTAGCTGGTGGCCTGCTGCACTGATGTCTACATATTCCCCTGGTTATGCTAAGGCACACCTGGGCTTCTGGTGTTAGCACTTGCTGGCTCCACCACCCTAGGCTTTGGGACATCCTGCTGGTAAGCTGAGATGGGGTTTGTTGGGATTCCTCCCACCCTTCACTTCAGCCTCAGCACAGCTTCAGTCATGCCCTTTCTCTAGGACTCCTAAGCCTGCTGCTGGTTCCACTATTTCAAGATTTTACACTAAGGCAATAATATCTGGGTTTTCAAGGTCAGGGAGGGGGATTAGAGCAGCTAGGGTTTACTCCACCATCTTGGCTCCTGAAAGTTGAGGTAGATGATTTTTAAACATCCAGGATGTGGGCTGATAGCCCCAGGAAAACACTGCTGTCACTGCTACAGGCCCTGCGCTTTCTCTTACCCAGCTCCAACCTATCCTCTATCCTGTGGTGAGAAGTCTGCAAATTGCACTGCTGTGGGTGTATCCACTGGCCACTGGGAAGGGCTCACACACTCTCTGCTGTGGTTTGGTCTCTGGTCCACACTGGTGCAGTCCCCAGGCATTCCATGTTCCCCTTGCCCAGTCCTACAATGCACACTTTCCTGGATTGGAAATCTGCCACACTGCATCTCCCAGTGGATTCTGTCACTCTAAAATCTGTTAAGATTCACTTTTTAGAGGCTACTGATGGAATTCATGAAGAAGTAAAAGTGAGTTTCTGCATTTACTCTCCCATCTTGGCTCCACCCCCCTCTCCCATGCTTTTTAGTGTGATGTTTTAGCAATGTTGTCAGGCACCTTCACTGAGGATGAAAACAGCATCAAGTTCAGATGCTGCATTGATGGTAAATGATTTAACTTGAAAAGATTACCTGCCAAGACTAAAGTGACAGAGAGTTGATGCATGATTTTTTTGTTCACAGATAATGGTGCACTCTCTGGAACTAAGATATAACAAATTATGGATCATTTTTCTGCTGCTGTTTTTTATAACTTTGGCTTAACAATTAACTCTGAAAAACACAGGTTCTTCACCAGCCAACACTACAACAATCATAGGTAGAACCATTGGTTACAGCAAATGGAGAAATTTTGAATACCATGGATAATTTCACTCACCTTGACATCATACTTTTCAGTGATGTCCCCATAGATGATGAAATTGACAAACACATACCTTTCCAAAGATAGTGCAGTGCTTGGGAGGCTTCAATGGAAAGTATGAGAGTGAATAATGAATACCAAATTGAAGGTCTATGGAGCTGTTATGCTGACCTCTTTGTAGTATGTCTATGAAAACCAGACAGTCTACCAGAGCCATGCCATAAAGCTGAATTGCTTCCATTTGAATTGTCTTAGGAAGAGTCCAAAGATCACCCACCAAGAAAAGGTACTGGACACTGAGAACCTTTCTTCAACATTCAAACTCTACTGCAGAGAAGGCAATTCCAATGAGCTGATCATGTTGTTTGAATGTCAAACACACTTTTGCCTAAAAATTGTTTATGGAGAACTCATTCAAGACAGGTACTCACATGGTGGTCAGAAGAAAATACAAGGATACACTCAAGAACCCTCTAAAGAACTTTGGAATCAATTGCATGACATGGCAAACATTGGCAAAGGATCACCACGCATGGTACGCTTGCATCAAAGAAGGTATTGTGCTATATGAATGAAGAAGAATTGCAATAGTTCAAGAGAAATGATTGATGAGCAAAACCAAAATAAAATTTTACTACAAAAGTTCATATGGATTATTTATGCCCAACCTGTGGTAGAGCCTTCTTGGCTCTACTGGTCTGATCAGTTATATTTGGACACATTGTGCCTTGACCCCAACATAGTGATGTCATTTTGGTCCTCGAAGAATGAGGAACAACAACCAACCAACTATTGAACATGAAATACTAAAATATTGGAAAAGAGAGTCCCTCACTCCCATACTAGCATTCAATGTAATATGACTAAATTAAGTATTTAACTTTATTTCACTCTACAGAAACTGTAGATAATACAATAGTCACAGAAGCCCCTAAACAGATACTAAAAATACATAAATCATTCCTATTAGTTCATAATCTCCCTTTTGAAGCCAACACATTTAATAATCCTGGCCTCTTAAATAAGCAATCTTCTTCCCAGGATTGTCCAGGCATCTCCCTGTAAGAATAGGAAGAGAATGGCAAGGTCCAGATCTCTTCCTTCCCCTAACCACAGAACTTCTTTCCTGTTCCTCAAACATTGAGGACAATACATGAATGAGGGGTTCCCTTACTACTCTAAAACTCAATACTTGAGAAATTTTCTTCTCTCTCTGAAATTCTAGTTCCAGAATTCTCAAATCTAGGGTTTACCCATTAGGAAACCCCAAGGCTATCACTGCCCAGGAATATCTTCATCAGCTAGAAAGCTAGATTCCATGGTCATGCTGTCCAGAAAATTCCAAATACTCCCCCTTTTGCACAGCAGGTTGGGTACAACTCAGGAACGTTGTGAGTCAGTTAATCCACAAGAATTTATTAAGAATTTGCTATGCACCATACCAAATGGTGAGGCTACAAATGAAGGCAAAAAAGTCTTTATAATCAAGCATCATTCTAATGGGAGAAATAACATGCAAATAAATGGGTGCATATAAGATATATACAGAGTAGATAGAACACAGTGATACTACCTGTGCTTTAGCTCACTTATGACCTCACTCCATTGGTTGGTTCAATGTGGCAGCTTTATCAGAGTACATTAATTTTGTAATGTTTTTGCTCATTTTAACCAGGTTTGGGAACTAGTGAAACTGGGAGTACATCATTTCTACATATTTCTTTTCTACTCCCTTTGGAACTCATTTACTAGAGATTTTCTGGGTTTTTTCCCACAATCTGGGGAAATCATCTAGACTTGTCCCTCATCTCCATAACTTAAGAGTATTCAGACCTATGGTCCCATAATTTTTCAAAAGCTGAAAGAAATTTTTGACCTACAGCTGAGTATCAGGATGTTCTCAAAGACTGTGAATATAGAGGACACTTGCTTTAATGATTACATTGGCCTTTTTTTGATCAAGTAATTACTATAGTGCTTCCATGACATTGAGATCATATGTCCTGTCTTGATACTTTCTCTTCCCCAATACCAGCCAAACAGGATGCAAATCCTCAATTTTACTGGAGTATATGTTGAATTTTGAAAGGCTTGAGGGGGATCATCTCCAATTCCATTCAGGATGGTTTTAATCATGGAAGTCAACTACAGTATAGTCATACTCAGACTTCTAACTGGGTTCATGTAAATCCCATTCCAGAACTCTTCACCATGTTTCTGTACTTGACCCTCGTCTCAGCTGTCTATTCAGCTTTTGCTGCCTCACTGTTCTACTTGTACTTATCCCATCAAAATTGATCAAATAAAACTCGATGTTACCTTATCCTCAAGCAATGTGAGTTGCATGTCCAACAAACTTGTCACATCTTGAGCCTTCTATCACATTTATTAAATAAATGTTATGGATTTTTCTTAACTGAAATACTTTGCAAAACAACAACTTAGTTTCTATTTCGTAATGATTTTCATTTATTTCTTTTTCCAAATTTGAAATTTTCAGTCAAATGTTTGAAATTTCTTTGTTTTGCTTTAATTTCCCCCTCTGATTCATACCCTCTCCCATGAATAATGATGATTTGAATTCATAAAAAGCCAATCATGGGAGCTCTCAGGGGCAGCTAGGTGGCGCAGCGAGTAGAGCACCGGCCCTGGAGTCAGGAGTAACTGAGTTCAAATCTGGCCTCAGACACTTAACACAAAAACTAGCCGTGTGACCTTGGGCAAGTCACTTAACCCCAACTGCCCTCCAAAAAAGCAAAAAAAAAAATCATGGGAGCTCTCCTGAGAACTGTTGCTGTAAATAATTTTAAGAGTCTAATTGCATAGTACAATGAACTCTCTATTTAGTCAGAACTAAACATTGTTCAATAAAGTAAAGTATAACATTCACAACAACATAACATAGCAATTTGTTAGTAAGGCAGCCACATACTCTTTAAAAAAACATATAATTCAGTACATCTTAGAACATTCCTCAGAATCCCCACACAACATATATTATTGCATCCCCAAAGTCAGGAGATCCAAGACTAAGGTTTTTCTAGCATAACATGTCTTTAAGGGGTAGCAGAAAATACAAACACCATCCACTCCTAGGTCACAGTAAGTTCCAATCTCCTTACTCTATATGAAGTGTCCAAGTAAAGTCCTCTTTCATCTTGACTCCAGGTTGACTTCCAAGTTCCATGTTTCTTCCTCTGTGGGCTGAGTGCTCCCAGTTCTTTCCTGGATTCACATGAATCTCACCTAGATTGACACATAGGCACTTCTCTGCTCCTGCTCCTTGTCTCAACTCACAGGGACTTCTCCACTCCAAACTCTTCTTGCTCCTAGCTGACAGGAGACTCCAGGGGCTCTGTTTCTAGGAAGAATAAGTTAACAAATAAACAAACAGGGCTTCTATCTGAGAAATTAACACAGATCAACAGACAGGACTTCTGTCAGATAAATTAACACAGATCAACAGACAGGGTTTCTGTCTGAGAAGTCAGCACAGAACAATAAACAAGACTTCTGTCTGAGAAATTAACACATAACAACAGACAGAGTGCTGATGTCACAAAAAGTCTTTCTGTTAGGCCTCCCCATAATAAAGTTCCCCTAGTCTGCTCATACTTGCTTCTCTCTACTCAGTTGCTCTCTCCTCTCCCTCCAAGAAATGCAATATATACTGTTTCCAATCAAAGACTCTTAATTCAATCAAAGGTAAGGTTCAGTCAAAGGCATTTGATGGGCTAAAACTCAATCCAGAAAAACAGCAAAAAGTCCTATTTTGTTTGCCATCATAGATAAGTATCAGATATTTGCACATATCTTATTCCACTATGGTGACATAAAAATCCCTGACTGGTGTTTATTTAGAAAAATTGGCTTTCTAAACTCTATAATCAGAGCAAACTCTTGAAAAGATTGAAAATGAATTGGGTGAAATGGACTGTCGTGATATACATACTACAATTCATAGAGGTCTTCTGGTATAAAGAGTAAAAATGAGAATATCAAAAAGAAAGCTTTACCTTTCAAAACACTTTTATATGCTTAGAAATTGCAAGGTATATAATAAGGTCAGAAGTAGGAGACCACTAAGAAAGCATTGTGTAAATTACCTGATCATTTTAATCATACAAAAACACCTAACATACAGTAAGAGATAACCAGGCTTTCTTCTAAGGAGTAAAAATAAGTCAAGAAAAGAGACATTTGAATGAGGGAGAATGGACAGCAAAAAACAAAACAAAACATGGAGAATATTGCATGAAGTATCAATGTAAAGATCACCTGAAGGCAAGGTCAAAGCCAGTTCTCCTATGGCAGAAAGAGAAACCTCACCTGTGCACATCCTACAGCAAAAAGAGGTGTATCACCTCAGAACTAGATGTAGGTATCTGAACTAAAGCAGATATGCCATTTGATGGGAAGGGTCAAAGAACCTGCTTTTGAATTTGTGTCATCTTTGAATATAGAAAACTCAAGAATCACAAATCAGGAATACTTGCAAAATCAAGAGAATTAGGAGCTCAGGGCAGGGTATTGCTAGAAAAATCAAAGCATTTAAGCAATGGGTACAGACTACACAAGGGAGCCCACCATAAGAAAACTCAATTCCAGCTACTTCTTTTATTTTCCTTACTTTTCTTTCTTTTCTTTTCCTTTTTTGTAGCTACTTCTAAAACATCTTTGTGGGCATGGGTCACAGGAGCAAAGAAAGAGACCCATACTACAGATGTAGATATGCAGGCAGAAAACATCATGAGAGGGGGATCATGAACAATACTATGCCACTTAAAAAGATAAAAGGTCAAAGGAACAGAGACTCCAACAGCTTCATACAAGAATGTCACCATCAGGATAAAACTAAAAAGGCAGAATTCTCTTCAATGGCAAAACAAAGGAAAGGGCAAAGAGAAAATAGACACAAATAAAGTTTGGGTAGACACTGAATATCATAAGAAAAATGGTGACAGGAAAGAGGTCCGACTTGTCCTACCAAAGAGCAACAAGGACTTCATCCTCAATTCCTTCACATAGACTCCACATAAAGATGGCAGGTAAGATAGAGCATGTGGCCTGCACTGCTGTCCTAGACAGTGGATCTCAAGGGACCATTATATTCTAGGCATTTTATGAGGCATTTGAGAAAAGCTACTTTACAATTAAGGTTTTAAAGAAACTTGGGTAGATCAGAAGAAGTTTCATAAAGAAGTAGTAAAGGGGTGGTTAGGTGGCGCAGTGAATAGAGCACCAGCCCTGGAGTCAGGAGGACCTGAGTTCAAATCCGGCCTCAGACACTTGACACAAAAACTAGCTGTGTGATCTTGGGCAAGTCACTTAACCCCAACTGCCCTCCAAAAAGCAAAAATTAAAAATTAAAAAAAGAAGTAGTTAGCAGGAAGGCAGATATTGTGGCTCAGCCATTATAGTTCTGCTTGTTTATTCACATATGTAATGATGCTTTGCATGGCCTGTCCTTTTTATCCACTTATTGTTATTGCTAATTATATTTTTGCTGTTTTGTTTATTTGTTTGTATATTGTATTGTGTACTATAAATATTTGCATGTTACATGTCCCACATATAATCAAGACATAATCAATGAATAAGCTGGTCAAAAAAATCATCAGATGTTTTATTCAGTGCCAACTATGTGCTAGACATTATTCTAAGAATTAAAGATAAAAGTATATAGACTCAAAAATCCCAACTCGAAAGGAGATTACATTCTCCTTTGGTAGACACCACATGGTGGACCCCAAAACTTATTCAAAGGAAGGTTTTTTTCAGTTTTCTTTCTCTCTGATTTTCAGAATCCTGACTTTGTTGTTTAGGGTTTTTTTTATTGTTATTCTAGCTTCCTATTTGAGTCAGCTAGGTGATGCAGCAGTTGGGATCTTAGGTCTGTAGTCATGAAGGCACAGTTTCCTGATTTCAAATTTTGCCTCAGACACTTACTAGCTGTGACCCAGTCAAAGTCATTCAACCTTGTTTGCCTCAGTTTCTTAATCTGTAGAATTATGAACAGATACAATGATCTGATAAAAATGATCAATATATTTTTTAAAAATCTAAAAGGAGAAAATGGCACATCACTCCAGTATCTTTGCCAAGAAATTCCCAAATGGGGTCACAAAGAGATACATACCACTGAAATGATAGAAAATAGCAAGTTTTTCAGTTGTGAGATAAATTCATTGATTTTATTCTTTCTCTATTTTGTTGATGGAAGTACTTATAGATGCAATTCTCTCTAAAAAAAACTGTCTAATTACATGCCACAAGTTTTAATATATTGTCTCATTATTTCCATTGTCATCAACAAATTCTTCTGTTGCCTCTATAACTTGTTCTTTGACCCACCAATTCTTTGGGGGAAATTATTTATGCCATCATTTATTTTTAATACTTTCTTCAAAGGCTATTGATTTAACATAATTCCATTTCATTGTGATGAGTATATACGCTTAATATTTCTGCTTTTCTGAATTTTGGTGAGGTTTAGATGCCCAAATATACGCCAGTTTTGTAAAGATGCTGTATACAATCTCTGTTTCCATTCAGAAAACATCAGAGATCTACCATATCTAATTTTTCTAAAATCCTATTCAGGTCCTTAATTTCATTTCTGTTTAAATTCTTGCTCTATTTCTCTATGTCTGAAATAGCACATTGAGATTCCTCAATATTGCATTTTGACTGTCCATTTTCCCTGTAATCTAATTAGCTTTTCCTGTAAGTATTCAGATACTATGGCATTAGGCACACATATAGACAAATGTGTGCATACCAGTATATACTATAAGGATAATTGACATTGATCAATTATCTATGGTCCTTCTTTTACACTCTTTTGATTTTTTTTTAAAAACATTTCTTGTCCCATTGAGTCTACATTTTCTGTTTGGCCCATTCTAATAGTAAGGGAACTGAGTTCTTCGGTATGGTTTCTCACTTTCTTTTCTTTTTTTTTTTTTTTTTTTTTGCTTTTTGGAGGGCAGTCGGGGTTAAGTGACTTGCCCAAGGTCACACAGCTAGTTTTTGTGTTAAGTGTCTGAAGCCGGATTTGAACTCAGGTACTCCTGACTCCAGGGCCGGTGCTCTATTCACTGCGCCACCTAGCCACACCTCTCACTTTCTTTTCTATTTGACGGATTTATTTCCTAAGGCAGCAATTCTCCTTGTCACCCATTCCTTCCTAGAGATTTCATTTGGCATCTCCTGCTTCCTATCTGAAAAGTATCCTTTCAGGTGTTTGTGGTCAGAAGTTGGGTTTTTCTTTTCTTAATCCAAGAGTCTACTTGGAATTATGAGAATGTAATGTTAGATATAATCATTTTGTAGGTCTTATTTTGAATTACTTTTTCTCTGCTACAGAGTAGGATCGAATGAGAAATTCATTATTTATTATTATGCTTTTAAAAGGCATCATTAGAACGTTAAATTTAAAAACTAATATAATGATCTCACAAGAAAACTTTGATTGGAAATGTGAGTCAGAGGATCACAGAGCAAAAGTTGAAAGACTTAGAAAATGACCTCTAATTCATTTTGGTAAATGTTTCATGAAGGATTTGAGGGAGAATCACAAAATATGAAAGGGTGTGAAAGGATTGCAATCTTTCCCATATAAAGCTATAAAGAATAATCATAGAAGAGAGGGCATGGAAGCATCATGGTCTATGGGAACTGTATGAAAGCACTAGCTCCATCAATAAGTCACAGATGCATGCAAGTACTCATATTGCATCATGGTGTCGGCTAGAAAGACTGTCTGCAACAGAAAATGATGACATCTCTCAGAATCCCACTGGACACAAAGTGATTGGAATTCTTTTGAAATCTGTCCTGCTCCTGGGAATCCCCAACATCTTCTCCCCTGTATTTGGACTAAGAACCCCTCTGATAACATACACAAGGGTGATAGGATCAAAGACTTTTGCATTGTTGACCAGTGTATCTGATACTAACATGTCATTCTCTGACCTCCGTGGGCACCAGTCAAAGTTGATTACATAGGAGATTCATTAGTACTGCTTAAGCCTGAATCCCTAAGGATGGTTTTCCTTGTACACTCAGGTCATCCTAAAGCACCTAAAGCAGATTAAGCAGATAAAACAAATGTAATTTGTTGTCATCTATAAGGAAAACTTTACCCAGACAGATCAGAACTTCTATTCTAAAATAAAAAGAAATAGATTCAAATATTACCTCTTTTACACTAGGACTACATTCATTTCAGGTACAAAGAATATAGAGATATATGCTTAAAAATGGGAAATCGTTACAGAACAGCCTGGGAATGCAGGAGTCTCCATTGTAGAAACAAATCATGACCAGAAATGTCCATATAGTTAAAATTTTGGTATTAAAACCAGAAAAGAGTTCATCCACACCATTTGTTTACAAATAAGGGAACTGAGGATCATTAAAGAAAAGCAATTTACCCAAAATAATTTATCATAAGGAGCATAGGTAGGTCTCAAAGATTTCTAATCTACTAATTCCTTCATTAAACCATGTTGCCTCTACTCCCTCACCGCTGCTCAGCATTAAGTCATACCAGGAAACTTTGAGGCTACTATATCCAATGAAAAAGTAAGTATGGGAATGGTTTTTTATGTCATAAATTTTCATTTTGGATTTCTAAGGATGGAAAGTATGGGACTCTGTAAAAATCCAAGATTTGGATAAATATTGTGACTGTTTCAGAGTTGTTTTTCTACTAAATGGTACACTTTTCCATTAAATGATAAAACTTTTAATTTCACCCCCTAGAAAGGGGCAAGTGCACCCGCTTTAGTTATAGGGAATTAAATGCCTACTTCTGGGCTTTGAAGTTCCTTTGTCATCCTAGCTGTACCACATCCAAAGATATCACTTCTCTTCTCCTACTCTGTACTTCATGAAATTCTGCTGTTAATGGTCACTCTTTTGGACTACCCTACTCCCAAATTTAAAATGCACTAACCCTTGTATGACTCGTTGGTTTGGGGGCAATAACAAAAGAATATAAATTGGTTGAGAATCTTTCTTTCTGAAACAGCTTATGTGAGCCCACTAGAGAGAGAACATATATTTTATAATGACAAGGAACTAGATACCTTGTGTACTTCAAGTACCTGCTTTACTGTTGGGAAAGCTGCTTCTAGCTTAGCATACTCTGATATATACAAGCACTATCCACAAACAAATTAGTATCACCTACCCACTAATGCAAAACAAAGGACAAAATCATTTAATTTTACTGCTTTTTTGTATCTCAGGTTATAGACTTATTTTTTCCCCTGCCAAAAAAATAAGCACAATTCACTATCTAAAAAATGAGAAGTAGAAAATGCCATTTTGATTTGGACTTCCATCAGTCATATTTATCTTACACATATAAAAAAGTAGTAGCTACAATTTTGCCTTTTTAGGAATACTATTTATGCCAGTATACATACCTCACTCTCAAACAATACCAATTCAGCCCACTGATCATAGAAAGGTACCCTTCATTCATTGAACAAGCATTTTCTTTTTTATTGGTTTATGCAACTTTATTGAAGAAAAATAAATCAATTACTAGCAAAGCTATTAGTTGATCCCTCATCCATTGACACCTTGAATCATTTATTCAGTGCTATATTAAACAGCATATTGGAAGACAGACGAACTAATAGCTCCAAGCCTCCTAACAAAATTTAAATGAAAATTACAAAAAGTTCAAGACTGTATTTTGGAATACAGGGGGAGTTTTGACTTCCAGTTTCCATTCAATGAACAACAAGAACTGTTCATTCCTTTATTGACACGCATAAAATACATCACGTTTTCTGTTCTGCTGATGCTATAAATTCACTACCACTTCTCCAACCCCATAAGAAATGAGCATAAAGTATATCACGAAACCTCAGATCTCTAACAGTGGAAGGCTTAAACAAGATGGATGCTGTTACAGTAATGTTGCTTCCTCTGATATGACAATTTCACATCCATCTTCCTCCCCAAAACATTTTTTAAATATCTCCTATCTCACAAGCACTGTATTAAGGGCTGGGGAGTCAGAGACAAATATAAAATAGTCCCTGCCCTCAAAGAACTGATATCCAATTAAAAGGAAAGAACATGTAGGTAGAAATTTAAATAGGAAATACATCTAAAGTCATTTCTGGAGCCAGGGCACTAGCAAGTGAGGATAAAGAGAAGCCTCCTTTAGGAGACACACATCAGGGTGATTGCAGTGCCAGAGGAGAGATGGAGGGAGAGGAGAGATGTGAGTGAAACTTGATAACAATTGTATATATAGGTTGAATGCTAGTGATAAGTTGAGGCTGAAACCAAGGTTGCAAAGCCTGGCTTATTGGGAGAATAGTGATGTCCCCAACAGTTTTGGAAAAGGTAGGGAAAAGGGAGAGTTTGGAGGGAAAGATAATGAATCCCAATTTGTATGTGTTGAGTATAAATTATTTATAGGACATTCAGTTTGGAATGTCCAAAAGGTGTTGATGTAGGATTAAACATCAGGAATGAGATTGTGGCTCAATATATAGGTCAGAGGATCATCTACCTATAGAGATAGTTGAACCTAAGGGACATGATGTGATCACTAAGCAAGATGTATACAGACAAGTTCTTAATCTGAGGTCCACAGACCCCTAGCAGGTTTATGAATAGATTTAAGGGGATCTCTAACCTTCATTGGGAACATACACTTTTATTTCCATTTTAATAATAATCATATTAATTTTATTTTACACATTAAAATTTATTCTGAGAATGGATTCCTAGACATCTCCAGATTGCCAAAAGGGGTCTATGACCCTTTGCCACAAATAAAACAGAGAAAAACCAGTTAAAATAGGTAGGAGAAGAACCAAGATAAATATGTTGTAAAAAGCTAGAGAAAAGAGAGTGACATGAATGAGAGTATTCATGACAATGTCATTCTACAGATAGGTCAAGAAGAATTGGGATTGAGAAAAGATTATTAGATTTGGCAATTAGAAAATCACTGGTAACTTCAGAGAAACCAGTTTCAGGTGAATGTTGGCTTGGAACCAGGTTATAGAAAGAGTTAAATGAGAGAACATATAGTGATAGCACCAAGTATATTTGGCTTTTTCAAGATACTTAGAGAAGACACTAGGCTGTGTCCAGACTAAAACAATGTAGTGCTGTGGTAAATTTTAATAATGAAGGGTTCCTGGCATTTACTTTTTGTATAGTAAAAATGTACTCTCTAACTTGTGCTAGATACGATCCCACTTCCGTGAGGGTTCCAGAAGAGTGGAAAAAAAGTATTATCTGTTCTTTCTAATTCCAATTCCAAAATTCCACCAAAAAATTTCCAGTTCATCAGATATACTTTTAGATGAGTAAGTCTTGTGCATTGATATCTAGGCCCCTCTCCCTTCTCTCCTTAAGAGCTGGGTTACCACATAATCCATCATTTGGAATGATATTTGCCACTAAATTTAGAAATTCAAATGGGTAACAGAAACTGACCATGTCACCTCATTTTAAAATTTCTTAAGAGGATAGAGAGACTTTCTCCCAGCTATTGCGTAAGTGTCCCTATTTAATATATCCTTTTGATTTTAAAAAGCACTTTTCTCACAATTACTCTGTGAGGTAAACAATGTAAATATTACTTAACTTCATTGTACAGATGAGAAAATGTAGACTCAAAGATTGCCCAAAATCACAAATAACATGCATAAGAGTCAGGAATTGAAAACAAGGTCTTCTGACCTTCTGGTGTGTGATTAAGAAAAAGAGCATGATTAGGTAAAAGTGTCTCATATTTCTCTTTACTCTTTGCACCTGAAAATATGGGCATAGTGTTTTTTCAAAAAAGGTATTTTTTTAGAGATGATTTGTCAATTTATAATTTATTTGTGTTTACTTTTTTTAAGAGTTCCAAATTTTCTTGCTTCTTCCAGTCCCTCCATTAACTCATTGAGGAAGCAAGCAATATGTTATCAATTATGCATGTCAAATCACGTAAAACATGTTTTTTAGCCTTATTGCCAAAAAAAGAAAATTAAAGTGAAAAAAATTGTACTTTATTCTACACTTAGAATTCATCAGTTCTTTCCCTAAAGATGGGGAGCATTTTTCATCACAAGTCCATTGAAATTATTTTTTATCGTGGTGTTGATCAAAGTCCCTAAGTCTGTCACATTTAATCATCATTACAATATTATTGATACAGTGTAAAACATCCTCCTAGTTCTTCTCACTTCACTTTCCACCTCTTCATATAATTTTCCCAGGTTTTTCTGAAACCATCCTACTCATCATAGAGTTAGAATTCCATCACAATCAAACACCAGACTTTGTTCAGACATTCAGCAGCTGATGGGTATCCCCTATATTACTAATTCTTTCCCACAACAATAAAATATGCTACAAATATATATATTGGTCCTTTTCCCTTTTTATTTCATCTTTTTGGGAAACAGATCTGGAACACAGTTAATGCTCATTGGCAAAGAGCCAAATTGTTCTCCAGATAAGTTGGGTCAGTTCACAACAACCAGCAACAATGCGTTAATGTCCTAATTTTCCCACATTGCCTCCAAAACTTGTCATTGTCCTTTCTGTCATCTTAGCCAGTTTTAGAGACAAGGTAGTACCTCAAGTTGTTTTCATTTGCATTTCTCTAATCAATAGTGACTTAAGCATATTTATGTGACTAAAAATAGTTTTGATTTAGTTTTCTGAAAATTGTACATAGCCTTCTACCATTTATCAATTAAGGAATGGCTCTTATTTTTATAAATTTCATTCAGTTAACTATATGTTTGAGAAATGAGACCTTTATCAGAAAAACATGCTGCATAATTGTTCCCAGTTTTCTGCTTTTCTTCTAATCATGGCTGCATTAGATTTGTTTGTACAGAAATTGTTTAATTACATAAAATTAAAATTATCCACAGTACTTCCCATGATCCATATTATTGGTCATAAATCTTTCCCTTAACCCAACATTTAAGTTTTCAAAACTGATTTAGTAAGTTAATTTAGACAGTGTTGTCATTTTAATTATATTGGCTTAAACTACCCTTGATCAAGTTATATTTCTCCAATGGTTTAGATCTCATTTTGGTGAAAAAAAGTGCTTTGGAATTGTGTTCATATAGTTCTTCACTGTGTCTTAGCAGGAGGAGTTCCAAGCATTTTCATATTGTCTGCAATTATTTTAAATGTGATTTTTCTTTCTATGCCTTCCTTCTGAACTCTGTTGGGAATAAATAGAAATACTGGTGTTTTTGTGGGATCATTCAATATCTTGAAACTTTTCAAGATCTGTTCATTTTTCTGAATAAATTTTGGGAAAGTTTCCAAATTATCCTTATTCTAGGTAATATTAAATGATGGTTTTAACTGCATACTACTTGTTCTAAGGAGAGTTCCATTTATTCATAAGTATTCTAATGTTTCAGTAGGAATGGGTGTTGTATTTTGTCAAAAAGCTTTTTCTTCATCTACTCATGTGATTTTTCTTATTTTTTTGCTGTTGATTTGGCCATTTATGACTATAGTTTTCCTAATATTAAAAGAGCCCTGAATGCTTGGAATAAATCCCACATGGTCATAGTTTATAACCTATCTGATATATTGCTGGAATTTCTTTGCTAGTGTTTTATTTAACCTTTTTTGCATGAAGAATCATTAGGGAAAGTAGTCTATAGTTTTCTTTATGTTTTGCTTTTCATGATGTAGGTTTCAAATCCATATTTGTGTCATAGCAGAAATTCAGTAGGACCTTTTCTTTGCCTATTTTTCTAGTTTATATGCTACTGGAATTAGCGTTCTTTCAATATTTGGAAGAATTAACTTGTAAATCCATCTGGTCCTTGGAATTTTTTCTTAAGTAGCCCATTTCTTACTTGTTCAATTTCTTTTTTTTTTTTAGATTTACATTTGTTCATTTTTAGTTTACATCATTCATTTCTATGAGATTTTGAGTTACAAATTTCCTCCCCGTCTTTCCTCTACCCACTACCCCAAAACAGCAATCCCACTGTATACCCCCTCCCCAAATCTGCTCTCTTCTCTATCCTTCCCTATCAACCCTCTGACTTTCCAGTAGGGCAAGATGGATCTCCACACCCCAGTGCCTGTATATCTTATTTGCCAGTTGCAGGTAAATAATAATTACACACACACACACACACACACACAAACCCACACACACATACATACATACATAC
This sequence comes from Pseudocheirus occidentalis, assembly GCA_028646575.1. Classification (NCBI taxonomy): domain Eukaryota; kingdom Metazoa; phylum Chordata; class Mammalia; order Diprotodontia; family Pseudocheiridae; genus Pseudocheirus; species Pseudocheirus occidentalis. Next base: position 212,130,480 of record CM053597.1, read on the forward strand.
ATATATTAACATTTGATTTTAGAACTTTAAATTCTAGATTCTTTCCCTTCCTCCCATATCACTGGAAAGACAAGCAATTCAATACAGGCCATATATGTGTAGTTACACAGAACCTCTCCACAATGGACATATTGTAAAAGATTGACTATATTTCCCTCCTTCCAATCCCACCCTCCACTCATTCTATTCTCTACTTTGTCCCTGTCCCTTTACAGAAGTGTGCTCTTCTAACAACCCCCCCCAACCTGCCCTCCCCTTCATCATCCCCCCTCTCATCCCCTTCCCTCCTACTTTCCTGTAGGGCAAGATATGCAATTTAGAATGTGTGCCATTACTTCCCTAAGCCAAATTATATGAGAGTAAGATTGACCCATTCCCTTTTGCCTTCTTGTTCATCCCCTCCATTATAACAGTTATCCCTTGCCTCGTCTACATGAGATGATTAACCCAATTCTGTCTCTCCCTTTCTCCTCTCATTCTATTCCTCTCCCACCTCTCAATTTCACCTTTTAAAATATCATCCCTTCCTATTCAATTAATCCTGTGCCGTCTGTCTATGTATATCTTTACACGTATATACACACACTCACATATGTATTCACACACATATATACGCTCCTATATAGATATGTGTGTATGTATACATATACATGTATGTGTGTGTGTGTATACATTTACATTCCCTTCACCTATCCTCATATGGAGAAAAGTTTCATAAGTTACAATTATCATTTTTCCATGTTGGCATGTAAATTGTTCAACTTTGATAAGTTCCTTATACTACAGGAATCAAGTGTTCTTTTAATATTTGGAAGAATTAACTTGTAAATCCATCTGGTCCTTGGAATTTTTTCTTAAGTAGCCCATTTCTTACTTGTTCAATTTCTCATTGTTTACCTTCTCATGCTTCTTGTATTTGAATACCAAATTTTCTATTCAGTTCTGTATTTTTCCTCAAGAATGCTTGAAAGTCCTCCACGTCATTGAATGACCATATTTTCCCCTGAAACATGATACTCAGTTTTGCTGGGTAGGTGATTCTTAGTTTTAATGCTAGCTCCCTTGATCTCCAGAATATCATATTCTAGGCCCTTCTGTCCATTAATGTAAAAGCTGCTAGGTACAATGCTATCCTGATTGTGTTTCCACAATATTCAAATTGTTTCTTCTTGCCAGCGTGTAATATTTTCTCCTTGGTATGGGAACTCTGGAATCTGACTGACATTTCTAGGAGTTTCCTCTTTGGGATCTTTTTCAAGAGGTGATAGGTCAATTATTTTAAGTTCTATTTTTCCCTCTGGTTCTAAAATATCAGGGCAATTTTCCTTGAGAATTTCTTGAAGGATGATTTCTAGGTTCTTTCTTTAATCATGGCTTTCAGGTAGTCCAATAATTTTAAAATTGTCTCTCCTGGATCTATTTTTCAGATCAGTGGTTTTTCAAGGAGATATTTCTCATTGTCTTCTATTTTTATCATTTGTTTGGTTCTGTTTGATAGTATCTTGATTTCTCATAAAGTCATTTGCTTCCATTTCCTTTACTCTAATTCTGAAGGAATTATTCTTTTCAGAAAGCTTTTGAGATTCTTTTTCCATCTGGCAAATTTGACTTTTGAAGACGTTCTTCTCCTCATTGACTTTTTGGGCCTCTTTTGCCATTTGAGTTAATCTACTTTTAAGGTATTATTTTCTTCAGTCAGGTTGTTGATTCTTTTCATGATTTTCTTGCATCATTCTCATTTCTCTTCCCAATTTTTCCTCCACTACTCTTATTTGGTTTTCAAAATCCTTCTTAAGCTCCTCTACGACCTGTAAGCAGCTTACATTTTTCTTAGAAGTTTTGGGTGCAGGAGTTCTGACTGTGTTGTCTTCCTCCCATTCCATGCTTTGATTCTTTTTTGTCCCCCAAAAAGGAATCTAAATTTGGATTGCTGTTCTTACTTTGCTTCCTTTGCCTGCTCATGTTGCCAGTCAATTACTTGACTTTTGGGCTTATAGAATATTGATTTCAGAGGGGAGAGCTTTGTCCCAAATTTCTGGGGTTTTCACAGCTTCCAGAGTTATAAGGAGGCCACCATCTCTACAGCTCCCATGAGCTTTGACTCACTGGTCACACACCTCAGGACCACCAGCCAAGACCACGATCCTGATCCATGCAGGTCAAGGCAAGAGTACTTAGCCTCTGAATGTTTGCTTGGGCCCCCTGCAATCTGCAGGCCAGGAGCTCTGATACAGCTATGTGGAGGTGGCTGCAGGGCTGCCACTTCAGAGTGCTTCTCACTCTGGGTGTATGGCCAGACCTGCTCTTCTCCCCCAAATTTAGCCGAGTTCCACTGACCTTTCCTTTTGTCCTCAGCTCTTATGGGTTGATAATACTGGAAACCACCACAGCAGCCAGTGATCTGTCCTCCTGAAAGCTCCAGGGCCATCCTGTCCTGGCTGCCCTGGGGCTACAGCCATGGGTTCATGCAAGGCTGGTCTCTTCTCCCAGCATGCTGCAATGAACCCTTCCCGTCTGCCTGCTGGGCTGCCTTCCACAGGGGTTTTGTTTCTCTGTGATGTTGTGGTTTATGGAGCTCTAGAATTTGTTTAGAGTCATGTTTTATAGGTATTTGAGGTGGTTATGGGGGGAGCTCAAGGAGTTTTCCTGCTTCTATGCCACCATCTTGATTCCACCCCACTTGTTCAATTTCTTTCTCCAAGAAAAGGTTTTCAGTGTATTCAGTATATCAGTAAAAAGTATTCAGTGACTAGGTTTTGAGTGAAAATTAATAAGAAGATTTTATGGGGTTGAAATATAAATGGTGTTAATTATAAAGACATATAAAATTAATATAAGTAGATAGGCTAGACAATGAAAGGACAGAATATTATTTAATAATAATAGTAATAATCTTCAAACAAAGCCATTACATATACTCTTTAATTTATAGCTAAGAGATGCTGAGATCAACATGTCAGTGATGCTGTTTTTGTCAAGTAAAATGACAGTCCAGGGATAAGTTCCATTGCTGATTCCCAGGAATAATGGACATTTTGCACCCTGCTCCTCAGATCTAATCTCTCTCTTCTTTTACACACAGATTCATCAGAAGTCAGGAATGAGAAACCAGACAGAGATAACATTATTTATCCTTCGAGGACTAACAAATGATCCCCGGTTAAAGGTTCTGATTTTCATCTTTCTCTTTTTCACATATATTTTGACTATAAATGGGAACCTGATCATCATCACACTTACCTTGATGTATGCACAACTTAAGACACCCATGTATTTCTTCCTCAGAAACTTTTCCTTTTTAGAAATTGCATTCACAACTGCCTATATTCCAAGATACCTCTATAGCTTATGAACTGGGGACAATACCATTACCTATCATGCTTGCTTTGCCCAAATAGTTTTTGTTATTCTTCTTGGGGTAACAGAATTTTTTCTTCTGGCTTCCATGTCCTATGATCGCTATTTGGCCATCTGCAAACCTCTGCACTATACATCCATCATGAACAGCAAAGTCTGCAACCAGTTGCTCCTGAGTTCTTGGCTGGCTGGGTTGATAATTGTCTTCCCACTACTTATTGTGGGCTTCCAGATGGAATTCTATGACTCCAATGTTATTGATCACTTTGGTTGTGAAGCATTTCCCCTGATAAATATTGCATCCTCAGACACTCAATGCATAGAAAAGATGTTTTTGATCTTTGCTGCATTCACACTGATTCTCACTTTCTTCTTAGTACTTCTGTCCTATGCACAGATTATCAAGACTGTTCTCAGATTCCCCTCAGTTCAAGGAAGGAAAAAGGCCTTTTCTACTTGTTCTTCCCATGTAATTGTTGTCTCCATCACTTATGGCAGCTGCATCTTCATCTATATGAAACCCTCTGCAAAAGAAGATGTGGCTTTGAATAAGGTGGTGTCAGTGCTTGTAACTTCAGTTGCCCCTGTTCTGAACCCCTTAATTTATGCCCTCAGAAACAAGCAAGTGATACAAGCTTTTAAGGACTTGGCCAAAAAGATTTTCTTCCTCTCCAAGCAATAAACAACTATTGAATTAAGTATACTAAATCATAAGAGAAAACCTAAATAACCTTTAACTATCTGTCCTGTATTGCACTGTCCTTTTTCATTTCCCTTGGCAACCACCCTAGACCATAGTCCAGTCACTATAACCTTCTCAAACTTCCCTTCTTTTAAACTGAAAATCCTCCCCAAACCCAAATAATAAAGGTTTCCTCTGACCCTCATCCTCCATTGTCAGATTCACTTTTGAAAGAGCATGGTACTCTCTGCTCCAGCCTACAAAACCACCAACCCTCCACCTGCAGACACAAAAACCAAATCTTTTTTCCCTCTCAAAATCATATATATAGGGACCTATTTTATGGTAGAGTTGTGAAATCATCCATTCTACCTCTAAAGTGTCCTTAAAAGTCATCTTGGCCAGTCCCTTTGGTATTGTGTTCATTCTTGCTGATATGTATACCTGTTGCCATTATTCCTTGGCTCTCTCCTTTTTCTTCACTTTCCATGTGCCAACATTTAATTCCCTGTGTCTCACTCTCTGTATAAAGACTCCTCATTTCTTCTTCCTAATCACATCTAACCGGTTTTCTGGCCAGGAATTATTCCAGTATGGTTTTCCAAAATGATCACTGATACCTAAGAAATTAGAAGGAAGTTGCTTCTCTTCAGATCTCCTGTAACACTATAGTTGTCCATTTCCTACTCTGAATTACAATGATTTTTACACCTGCTCTTTTCTCCTCAACTTGATTGGAAGCTAATGAATCGTAAGGATTAGGTGTTATCTATCTGCAACACACTCCTTTGTACATAGTGACAGTTAATACATTTTGTTGAATTTTATTGATCAGTGGGAGGAAAGACATAATTTTCACAGTTAGGGTAGGAATACAAGACATTCAGAAACTAGAAAACACTAAATGAATAAAAAAGAGTATGCAGAAGCTGATTCTAGAAAAAGAAATCATAGAATTCTACTTAGAGAATTTAAATACATCGTAGTTTAACCAAGCTTCAGCAGTATTAAACCAAGTTCTGAGTGACAGAAAATTAAAAGGGGATGGAACTTAATATAAAAGGATTATATTGTTGAATAGACAAATTGGACTGCTATAGCTTTGTACATGAGAGTTTTACATTTGTGAAAAAAATGAGAAAAGGTGTAAGACAATCAAACGAGCAATTTGCTGCATAGAAGAAATATTTAAAATAATGAAAATGAGAAGCAAGAAAAAATGCTTGCTCAAGAACATAATACAACTCCAAATTTGCAGCATTTGAATTTATGACTTCAGATTAAACAACAATAAAAATTCACAAGGTCGAGAGAGATCAACGGAAAAACCTTATTGTGTTTCAAGTCAACACACAATGAAAGATTATGAAACAAGCAAGTGCTAAAACCTTTTAAGGACTTCTAAAGAAAGAAGAAAACAGCTAAATAAAAATATACTTGGAAAAACTCTTGTTGTTTTCCAAATAAGAATATTAAAGATGATACTTATTCATGAGTATACCATATAAATATCCATCAAATTAAAAATCATTCTTATGAAAGGACAGAATGTGTTTTACATACCAAAGCTCATTAAAAATAATAATTAATTCAGACAACATAAATAATCAAGAATTAAAACGATAAGAAAGCAAACCAAAAACTGGATGATACAATTAAAATGGAGCTCAGAGAAAATGAAGTTCACAAATCAATCATCAGTAAGAATTGACTGAACTCAACAACCATTTATTAATCAACATCAGGTAGAAGAGGAGGTTCTGGATACACAAAGACAGAAATTAAACAGTCCTTATTCTCAAGGAGCTGACATTCTACATGGGCAAACATTTTCACAGAGACAAATGCAAAATATATATAAAATAAATATAATTTGGTGGGCTGTGGGAGGTACTAACAACTGAGGGAAACAGGAAAGGTCTCTTACAGGGAGGTTAGCTATAGTTCAACCTGGAATGTAGTCTGGGACCCCAAGAGTCAGACAGGAATCAGGAGAGCATTACGGGTATAGATATTGATGGGTTGCTTGTGCTCAGGCCCCAGCACTAAGACCACAGTTCTGTAAGGAAGCCGTCTCTGTGCCACCCTCCGTGAGAAAATCTTACCTTTTTGCAAACACATCCAGGCCTAACTCTCCAATTCCTTTGATAAAGGCCATCAATACAAGACACTGGGGTGCTGTCCCTTTCCTTTTTTGCAAGCACATCCAGGCCTAACTCTCCAATTCCTTTGATAAAGGCCATCAGTACAAGACACTGGGGTGCTGGCCCAAGGACTAATTTGGTAAATGTCCAAGGATCATGCCTCAGCAGCTCTTTGTATAAACTCAACTACCTTGTCCCCTCAACAAAGCTATCTCTGCTGACTACCTGGATTTTCCCATACATTCCTTTCCTTGTCCCTTTTCCATATAAGCTTTGGCATCACTTCTGTCAGGTTGAAAGTTCCCCAAGGAATTTTACTTACTTTGCCACTTGACTGGAAGCCTGTTTGAATGTGCAAATTCATTCCAAGTGACACCATCCTGTACCATGACAGTTTGGGGGTCCCAGAACACCTAAACTCTATCAGTATCCATTTGTGTGAAATGTAAAGTTAGGAGATAGAATATGATGGGTAGAGTACAAAAAGCAGGGCAGTTTGGTTGTGACACAGAGTAAATGAAAGCACATCATGTGTACTTACACTAGATAGTTGGAGCCAGAATATATAAAACTTCATATGCCAAAAAGAAGTTTATTTTATCATCTTGGCAATAAGAGAAAAAGCTGAAATGATATGGTCAGACCTGTGGAATGTCGGTTGGGCAGCTACGTATACCCTGGGTGGGAGAGGAAGGACGCAGCATAGAAGGAGACCACTTAGGTGATTATTGAAGATCAGATGAGAGGTAATGAGGACTTGTCATGTTCATAATTGTGACGTATGTTTACAGAAGAGGGAGGGGAAATACGTTACAGAAGTAAAAACTGACAAGAGGGGGCAGAGCCAAGATCACAGACAGGAAGCAGGAACATTTTAAGCTCCTCCATGAATTCTGTCACTATACTTTAAAAAGTGAATCTAAATGGATTTTAGAGTGACAGAATCCGCTGGGAGACGGAGCAGATTCCCATCCCAGGAAAGTGCCCATGTAGGTCTGGGCAGAGGGAGCATGGAGCACGTGGGGTTGCACTAGCACAGATCAGAGAGCATACTACAGCAGAGTGAGAAGGAGCCCCAGCTGGTGGACTCACCCATCCCAAAGTCCATTTGCAACCATCACTACAGGACAGAGAACTGATCAGAGCTGAGTAAGAGAAAGCACAGAGCCCATAGTATAGCAGCTTCTCTCCTAGGGCTATCAAACCACAACCTGGAAGTTTAAAAATCACTGACCTGAATTTCCAGAGGCCAAGATGGCATAGTGATCTCCAGCTGCTGCAATTCCTGCTCCCAGACCCAGAAAACCCAGACATAAATGTCCCACCCAGAGTAAAATCCTGAAATAATCTAAACAGCTTCAGGCTTAGGAGTCACCGAGAAAGTGGCAGTAAAGAATCTCAAGTGAAGGATAGGAGGAGTCCCAACAAATTCCACCTCAGCTGACAAGCAGGAACTCCCAAAGCCCAGGGTGGTGGAGCCAGCAAACCCTAACAACACAAGCTCAGGTGGGCCTTAGCACCACCAGGGGAATATGCAGACACCAGCTCTGCTGAGCCTGCCTAAGCTATAACCCAGGAGCATAGACATGGAAATCTGAAGTGACCAGACCATTCCTCCATAAGTAGTGGGAAACACTGGCCTTGGCCTCAGTCTAGACACCCAGAGCCTACAGCACACAAAGTTGACAACCAGACACCTAGCTCCCAGCTTGAGAAGCATGGGTCAGAGCCCTCTGTGCCCCAGAAGCAGAAATACACTTTAAAGATCAGGAAATAGGCAATCACAATGGGCCAGAAGCAACTTGCAAAGGGAAGATCAAAGATGATTGAATCCTATTATTGTGAGAAGAATCACTTTCAGGAGACACCATGGAATCTGTATCCACACCTGAGACAGCAGAAGGAAATACGAATTGGTCTCAAGCCCAAAAAGCAT
>CM053597.1:212139098-212156104 GCA_028646575.1 Pseudocheirus occidentalis
GGAGTAGAGAGTGCAGTGCTGTATCAAAAGTGAATCTGACAATGGAGAATGAGGGGCAGAAGAAACCTTTATTATTTGGGTGTTGGGAGAATTTTTAGTTTAAGAGAAGGGAAGTGTGAGAAGGTTACAGTGACTGGAGTGTGGTCAAGGGTGACTAACAAGGGAAATGAAAAAGGGCTATGGAATCCAGGACAGATAGGTAAAGGTCATTGAGATTTTGTCTTATCATTTGGCATCCTAAGGTCAATAGTTGTTTATTGCTTGGAGAGGAAGAAAATCCTTTTGGCCAAGTCCTTAAAAGCTTGTATCACTTGCTTGTTTCTTAGGGTGTAAATTAAGGGGTTCATAACAGGGGCAACTGAAGTTACAAGCACTGACACCACCTTATTCAAAGCCACATCTTCTTTTGCAGAGGGTTTCATATAGATGAAGATGCAGCTGCCATAAATGATGGAGACAACAATTACATGGGAAGAACAAGTGGAAAAGGCCTTTTTCCTTTGTTGAACTGAGGGGAATCTGAGAACAGTCTTGATAATCTGTGCATAGGGCAGAAGCACTAAGAAGAAGGTGACAATGATCAGAAGCATCTTCTCTATGAATTGTGTGTCTGAGGATGTAATCTTTATCAGGGGAAATGCTTCACAACCAAAGTGATCAATAATATTGGAGTCACATAATTCCAATTGGAAGCCCACGCTAAGTGGTGGGAGGACAATCATGAACCCAGCCAGCCAAGAACTCAGGAGGAACTGGTTGCAGACTTTGCTGTTCATGATGGTTGTATAGTGTAGAGGTTTGCAGATGGCCAAATAGCAATCATACGACATGGTGGCCAGAAGAAAAAATTCTGTCACCCCAAGAAGAATAACAAAAAATATTTGGGCAAAGCAAACATGATGGGTAATGGTTTTGTCCCCAGTTGACAAGCTATAGAGGTATCTGGGAATATAGGCAGTTGTGAATGCCACTTCTAAAAGGGAAAAGTTTCTGAGGAAGAAATACATGGGTGTCTTAAGTTGTGCATCCATCAAGGTGGGGGTGATTATGATCAGGTTCCCAATTATAGTCAAAATATATGTGACAAAGAGAAAGATGAAAATCAGAGCCTTTAGCCAGGGATCATCTGTTAGTCCTTGAAGGATAAATAACATTATCCCTGTATGGTTTCTCATCCCTGACTTCTGATGGACCTGTGTGTAAAAGAAGAGAGAGATTAGATCTAAGGAGGAGGGTGATAAAATGTACATTATAAGTCCTGGGAATCAGAGGGATCATCATTTCACTTGATAAAAAACATCACTGATGTGTTGATCTGAGCATCTCTAAACCAACAAATTAAAGAGAATATGTAATGTTTTTTTTTAAAGATTATTGTTATTGTTTTATAATATTATGTACTGCTACTGTGTATACTTCCATTCATTCTATATGTCTTTATAACTAACACCATTTACATTTCAATCTCCTTAAAAATCTTCTCATTAATTTTCATAGAAAACCTAACCACTGAATACTTCAATTACCCTTTCTCAGGAAAAGAAATTGACAAATAAGAAATGGGCTTTCCAAGAAAAATTCCCCAGACCTAGATGGATTTACAAATTTATTCTTCCAAATATCAAAAGAACAATTAATTCCAGTAGTAAATAAACTCAAAAAATAGGTAAAGAAGGAGTCTACCAAATTCCTGACATGACAGAAATATGGATTTGGTACCAACATCATGAAAAGCAAAAACATAAGGAAAACTATAGACCAATTTCTCTAAAAAAATTTTAAATAAAATTCTAGCAAAAAGATTTCAGCAATACATCAGATAGGTCATAATACATGATGAGGTGGGATTTATTCCAAGAATTCAGGGCTATTTTAATATTAGGAAAACTATTATCATAATTGACCAAATCAACAGCAAAAAATTAGAAAAATCACTTGAGTAAATGCAACAAAAGTTTTTGATGAAATACAACAGCCATTCCTACTACAACATTAGAATATTTATAAATAAATGGAGCTCTCATTAAAATAAGTAGCATGTAGTTAAAACCATCATTAAATATTGTCTATAATAGGGATACTTTGGAAACTTTCCCAAAAATTAGTCAGAAAAATGTATAGATTTTGAAAAGTTCCAGGATATAAAATAATCTCACAATATCATCAGTAATTCTATTTATTCCCAACAGAGTCCAGAAGGAAGAGATAGAAAGAAAAATGCCATTTAAAATTATTGCGGACAATATAAAATGCTTGGAAGACCACCTACCAAGACACACACACGAACTGTATGAACACAACTACAAAACACTTTTCTCACAAAAAAGGAGATCTAAACTACTGGAGAAATACTAATTGCTCAAGGGTAGATCAAGCCAATATGATTAAAATGACAATTCTATCTAAATTAACTTATTTAATCAGTGCCATATGAATACAACTTCTAAGGCATTGGAGTTAGAGAAAATAATTACAAAAGAAACCTGGAAGAAATAATGGACAAGAATATTTTCCTAGCAGTACCAGATATTAGGCTATATGTTGTCAAGTGATAATCATGAAAACGAGCTGTTACTAGCTTAAAAATGGAGTGTTGGATCAGTGGAATGGATTATGTGCAAAATACAGAGGAACAACTGATCATAACAATTTGGTCTTTGATCAACCCAAAGGTCCCAACATTTGGGCAAGATCTCACTATTTGACAAAAATTGCTAAAGACTGGAAAGTAGTTTGGCAGAAACTAGACCAACATCTCACACTGTTTACCAACATAAGGTCACAATGGGGACATGATTTAAACATAAATGATGATATTACAAGCAAATTATGGGAGCTTCGAAAACTTTAAATGTCAAGTTAAGGGAAGGATTTATGTCCAGCAATATGGACAGGGAAGATCATGGTGAATAAAGTGGATAATTTTAATTTTATGTAATTAAGCAATCTAATGCAGTCAAGATTAGAAATAAAGCCAAAAACCAGAAAAAAATTATGCAACACGTTTTTCTGAAAATGGTTTTATTTCTCAAACAAATAGTAAGATGAGTGAAATTAAAATAAATTAAAAGCCATTCCTTAATCGATAAATGGTAGAAGGATATGAGCAGTTTTTAGAAGAAATGAAAGGTATTTGTAGTTACATAAATACGCTTAAATAATTGATTAGAGAAAAGCAAATTAAAACAACTTGAGGAACTAGCTTATTTCTCTCAGATTGGCTAATATGACAGAAAGGAAAATGACAAGTTTTGGAGGCAATGTGGAAAAATTAGGGCATTAATGAACTGTTGGTGGAGTTGTAAACTGATCCAACTAATCTGAAGAACAATTTGGCACCATGACAAGGAGTATTAAATGTTTTCCAGATCTGTTTCCCAAAGAGATCAAAGGAAAAAGGAAAGGGACCAATATGTATGGAAATAGTTGTAGCAAAAATTTTTTTTGTGGTGGCAAAGAATTAGAAATTGAGGGATAACCATCAACAGTGGAATATCTGAACAAGGTCTGGTGTACGATTGTAATGGGATTCTAGATTACTACAAGAAATTATGAACAGGATGGTTTCAGAAAAACCTGGGCAAATTTATAAGAAGTAGTGGCAAGTAAAGTGACCAGAACCAGGAAGATGTTTTACACTATATCAGGATTATTTTAATGATGATCAGCTGTGACAGACTTAGGTACAAATGAAAGGGCTTGTGATTAAAAATGCTGTCCATCTTCATGGAGAAAACTGATGAATTCTAAGTGTAGATTGACGTACAATTTTTTCACTTCAATTTTCTTTTTGGCCACATGGCTAACGTAAGAACAAGTTCTACATTATTTCGCATGCACAATTGATATATTGTTTTCCTCCTCAATGAGTTTATGAAGGGTCTGGAAGGAGGAAGAGAATTTGAAATTCTAAATGAAAAAAGTTGTACAAAAATAAATTATAAATTGACAGATGATCTCTAAAAAATATCCTTTTAAAAAACTACTACACCCATCTTCTTTTCAAGTATAAAGAATAAAGAGAAATATGAGACACTTTTATCTAATGGCTGTCTTTTTCATTACTCACACACCAGCAGGTCAGTAGACCTTGTTTTAAATTCCTGACTCTTATGCATCTTATTTATGATTTTGGGCAATCTTTGAGTCTACATTTTCTCATCTGTACAATGAAGTTAGTAATATTTATGTTGTTTGACTCACTGGATTATTGAGTATTTATGAGAAAAGCATTTTTTTTAAATTGAAGGGCTATATTAAATAGGGACACTTATGCAATAGCTGGAAGAAAGTCTCTCCATATCTTCCTAAGGAATTTTAAAATGAGGCGACATGATCAGTTTTTCTTACCCATTTCAATTCCTAAATTTAGTGGCAAATATCATTCCAAATGATGGATTATGTGGTAACTCAGCTCTTACACTAGAGAAGGGAGAGAGGCCTAGATGTCAATGCACAAGGCTTACTCATCTAAAAGTATATCCAATAAACTGGACAATTTTCATGCCATTTAGGTTTTGGAACGAGAAGGAACAAATAATGCTTTTTGCCACTTTTCTGGAACCCTCACAGAGGTGGGATCATATCTAGCACAAGTTAGAGATGGCATTTTTACTATACAAAAAAGGAAATGACAGGAACCCTTCATTAGTAAAATTTACCACACCAATACATTGTTCTAGTCTAGACACAGCCTAGTGTCTTCTCTAAATATCTTGAAAAGGCCAAACATACTTGGTGCTCCCACTGTCTGTTTTCTCATTTAACTCTTTCTTCAACCTGGTTTACAAGCCAACATACACCTGAAACTGGTTTCTCTATCGCTACCAGTGGTTTTCTAATTGCCAAATATGATATTCTTTTCTCAATTGTAGTCCTTCTTGATCTATGTGTAGACTGATATTGTCAATCACACCCTCATTCTGGCCACTGTATGTTCTCTAGCTTTTTATAACAGATTTATCTTGGTTCTTCTCCAACCAATTTTAACTGTGTTTTCTCTGTTTTATTTGTAGCAAAGGGTCCTGGACCCCTTTTGACAATCTGGGGATGTCTAGGAATCCAGTCTCAGAATAATTTTTAATGCATAAAATAAAATGCATATGATCATTTTTACAAAGGAAACCAATCATATTGAAGTATACGTGTACTTTCCCATTGAAGGTCACAGATCCCCTGAAATCCATCCATAAACTGCCTAGGGGGCTCTGAACTTCTAATTAAGAACTTGTGTGCAAGATCTCTCTTAGTGATCACATCATTTCACATAGTTTCAACTGTTTGCTCTAGCTAGAGGATCCTCAGACCTATATATTGAACCTCAGTCTCACTCCAGATGTTTAGTCCTATGTCACCACCTTTGGACATTTCAGACTGAATGTCCTGTAGGTAATTTATACTCAACACGTCCAAATTAGGCCTCATTATCTTTTCCTCCAAACTCTCCCTTTCCCCCCTTTTCCGAAACTGTTGGGGACATCACTATTCTCTTGGTAATCCAGGCTTTGCCACCTTGGTTTCAGCTTCAACTTCTCACTAGCATTAAACCTATGTATACGACTATAATCAAGTTTCACTCACATCACATATGCCTCGATCTCTCCTCTGATATTGCCATCACCCTGATGTGGGCTTTCATTTGCTCCCACTTGGATATTGCGATAACTTTCAGATTGGTCTTTCTACTTCCAGTCTGTCTCCACTCCAATCTATCCTTCAGTCAACCAGCAAAGTGATTTTCCCAAAGCATTGGTCCCTCCATTTCCTTCTCCCTACACCCTCTATAAACTCCAGTAGCTCCCCAGTGTCTCAAAGAACAAATATAAAATCCTCTCTTTGGCTTTTAAAATCTTTCATTACTGAGTCTCTATTTATTTTTAGTCTTCTCACATCCTGAACTTTCTCCAGTCCTGCTATTCTATTGTATTTGAAGAACCTGACTTCTTCCAAAATACATTGCATTCTTGGTCAACTCCTTCAGCTTTTTATATACCTTTATCAATGTTTCCCAATGCACTTGGATTAGAGGTGTTAACATGCTCATTGCTCCTCACTACTACTTCTATACTATTCTCCTACTACACTCAGCAGCATTTACTCTTCTGAAATTATCTCTATTCAAATGTATCATCCTATCTAAATCCTGTTGACCATTACTTTCTAGTGCCTAAAGAATTCTTCCTCTTGTCTCAAGGAGCTTTCTATCTCTTGCAAATCTCACAATCTCATCTCTTACCCATATAGCTGAGAATTAAGATTTGCCACTAATATTTTCCCAGATACCATGACTTTCTAATTTACCACCCTCCTCATCCCAATTAAATGACACATCAACATGGCCATACCTTTAACCTCATAGTCACCCACAAATGTCCCTCCTTCACTCTTCATTATATCTAGTCCAGCCTCTTTCCTGAGTATTGAAGACATGTACAAGTGGATATATTTTAGACTTCAGAAACTCACTATATATGAAGCAGCCTTCATCTTTCTGCCCAAATATTCCTCTTTGTTAGGTTTTCCTATGTTTCTTAATGGCACCACCTTCCTTCAAGTCATCGTTTTGCCCCATAGGAGTCATTTCCAACTCTTTATTTTCCTTCATTCTTCTTATTTCTTTAAACTCTACAACATATCTCCTATTCATCCTTTTTGTTTTACTCACATAGCTGTTACACCTACTGGGATCTCATCTCTCACATTGAATATTACATTTCCTTATTTGGGCCTCATTGGTATATTTGCCTCAGATTTTTGCCTTTCCACTCCATTTTTTATGCAGCTATCAAAGTGATATTTATCCAGCAAATGTTGGACCTGTCCCTTCCGTGCTTAAGAAGTTACAGTGCCTCTCTCTTGCTTCTAGACAAAACACTGGCTTTCATATTTGGCTTTTAAAGCCCTTCTCACATGACTTCAGCCTACCTTTCTGTATTGATTTGATATTGATTGTATACTGAATATTACTATTTTCTAGATTCCAGAAAAGCAAGTCTACATGCTCTTACCTATACATGATGTTCAAGGTGCTATCTTTTTGTCTTTGAATAGATTGTTTCCAATGCCTGTACTTCACTACCTCCCCTCCTTCCATCTGTGTAGTGCATAGCTTTCTTCAAACTCCTTTTCAGGGCTGTCTCCTACAAGAGCCTTCTCTTTATCCTCACTTGCTAAAGCCCTGGCTCCAGAAATGACTTGAGTTCTATTTTGTTTTTAAATTTCTATCTATGTGTATTTTCCTTTTAATTGGATAATAGTTCTTTGAGGACAGGGTCTGTTTTGTATTTGTCTCTGACTCCCTAGCCCTTAATACAGTGCTTGTAAGATGGGAGGTATTTAAGGAAATGTTTATGGAATGAATGAAGGGATACCTTTTTATGACCAGTGGGCTGAATTGGTATTGTTTGAAAGTGAGGTATGTATACTGGTGTACATAGTACTCCTAAAAAGGTAAAAGTATGGCTACTGATTTTTTCTGAGTTTAAGGTAAATATGATTGATAGAAGTCCAAATCAAAATGTTATCTCCTACTTCTCATAATTTTTAAAAAAATAATGATTTGTATTTATTTCATTTTGGTAGGCAAAAAATAAGTCTGTAACCAGAGATACAAAAAAGGAGTGACATTATACAATTGTGTCATTTGTTTTGCCAGAGTGGGCAGATGGTATTAATTTGTTCATGGGAAATCCTTGTATATCTCAGAGTATAGTCAGCTGGAAGCAGCATTCCCTTTAGTAAAGCAGGTACTGAAGTTACCTGGGGTATCTAGTTCCTTGTCATCATTATATTTATGCTCTCTAGTGGGGTCAAATTAGCTGTTTGAGAAAGAAATTTTCTTAACATTTTTGTTTTGCCCCCAAACTACCTTGCCATACAAGGGTTGGTGCATGTTAAATTTTGGAGCAGAGTAGTCCAGAAGAATCACCATTAACTGCAGAATTTCACTAAGGACACAGGAGAACAGAAGTGATATCTTTGGAAGTGATAGAGCTAGGAAGACAAAGGAGCTTCAAAGAAGAGAAGCAAGCATTTAATTCCCTATCCTTAAAGCTGACTTACTTGCCTCTATCTAGGGGCTGAAATTCAAAGTTTTTATCATTTTATGGAAAAGTATACCATGTAATAGAAAAACAACACTGAAACACTCATAATATTTGTCTAAATCTTGGATTTTTTAGCGTCTCGTACTTTCTATCTTTAGAAATCCAAAGTGAAAATGCATGACATGGAAAACCATTCCCATACTAACTCTTTTGGCAGTCCTCTGATTTCATTGGATAGAGTAGCCCCGAAGGTTCCTGGTATGATTCAATCCTGAGCAACAATAAGTGAGTAGAGGCAGCAGGGTTTAATGAAAGAATTAGTAGATTTGAAATCTTTGACACCCAGCTATGCTCGTTATGATGTGTTATTTTGGGTAAATTGCTTTCTTTAATCACACTCAGTTACCTTATTTGTAAATGAATGGTTTGGACGAGATAGTCTCTGAACTCTTTTCTGGTTTTAATGCCCGAATCTTAACTATATGGACATTTCTGGTCATACTTTGTTTCTACAACCAAGAATCCTGCATGCACAGGCTGGTCTGTGACTATTTCCCATTTCCTAGTCATGTATGGTTATACTCTTTGTACCTACAAAGACAGCAGGCCTAGTGTAAAACAGGTAATATTTAAGTCTACAACAAATAACATTTGTTTTATCTGCTTAATCAGCTCTATGTGCTTTAGGATGACCTGAGTGTACAAGGAAAACCATCCTTAGGGACTCAGGTTTAAGCAGCACTAATGAATCTCCTATGTAATCAACTTTGGCTGGTGCCCACAGAGATCACAGAATGACATAATAGCATCAGATACAGTGCTCAACAATGAAAAAGCCTTTGATCCTATCATCCTTGTGTATGGTATCAGAGTGATTCTTAGTCCAAAGGCAGGGGAGAAGATGTTGGGGATTCCCAGGAGCAGGACAGATTTCAAAGGAATCCCAATCACTCTGTGTCCCACAGGATTCTGAGAGATGTCATCATCTTATATTGCAGACAGTCTTTGTAGCTGACACCATGATACAATATGAGTACTTGAATGGATCTCTAACTTATTGGTGGGGGCAATGCCTTCATACACTGCCCATGGGCTATGATGCTTTCATGCCCTCTCATCTTCTGTGATTATTCTTTTTTATTAATTTATTAATTTTCTTTTAGTTTACAAATTCAGTTCCATAATCCCTTGAGTTTCAAATTTTTTCCCCCTCTCTTTCCTTCTCCTCCCCAGGGGGCAAGCAATCAAATATAGTACCTACAAATATATTCACATTAAACATTAGTTAGGTTGTAAAGAAGGATTATAACCAGTGGAATGAGCAATGGGAAAGAGGAAACAAAACTAAATAAGAAAAAGAATGATAGAAAGTATTTTGCTTCAATATGCATTCAAACTCTATTGTTCTTTCTCTGGATTTGGATATCTTTTTCTATCATGAGTCTTTTGGAGTTGTCTCATAACCTTACATTGCTTATCAAAGTTAGTCAAAGTTTATCAAAGTGAGTCATCACACATATGTTTTGTCTGTAACTGTGTACAAATTTCTTCAGGTTCTGCTCTTCTCACTCATCTGTTTATATAAGCCTTTCTAGGTCATTATGAAATTTGTCTGCTCCTCATTTCTTATAACACAATGGTACTGCATTACTTTCATATACCACAACTTGTTCAGCCATTCCTCAACTGATGGGTATCCCCTTGATTTCCAG
Organism: Pseudocheirus occidentalis; assembly: GCA_028646575.1. Classification (NCBI taxonomy): domain Eukaryota; kingdom Metazoa; phylum Chordata; class Mammalia; order Diprotodontia; family Pseudocheiridae; genus Pseudocheirus; species Pseudocheirus occidentalis. The sequence goes on from CM053597.1 coordinate 212,148,856, forward strand.
TTCTTAGCTACCTCAGTAAGAGCTGCTATAAATATTTTTGTACATACGAATCCTCTTCCCACTTCTATAATCTTTGTGGGATACAACCCTAGGAATGGTATGGCTGGGTCAAAGGGCATGAAATTATTTGTAACCTTTTGGCCATAGTTCCAGATTGCTGTCTAGAATGGTTGAATCAGTTTACAACTCCACCAACAATATATTAGTTTTCCAATTTTTCCACAGGCTCTCCAACATTTATCATTTTACAGTTTTGTCATCTTAGCTAATCTGACCAGTGAGATGTGGTACCTCAGAATTGTTTTGATTTGCATTTCTCTAATCAATAGTGCTTTAAAGCATTTTTCATATGCTTATAAATATCTTTAATTTCTTCCTCTGTAAACTGCCTGTTAATATCCTTTGACCATTTATCAATTAGGGAATGAATTTTATTCTCATAGCTATGATGCAATTTTCTGTATATTTTAGAAATGAGGCCTTTATCAGAGACACTAGTTGTAAAAATTCTTTCCCAATTTTCCACTTCTCTCTTAATCTTGGTTAAATTGGCTTTATTTGTACAGAAAATTCCAATTTAATGTAGTCAAAATTATCCATTTTGCATTTTATAATGTTCTCTAACTCTTGTTTGGTGATAAAATCTTCCCTTCTCCATAAACCTGACAGGTAAACTATTCCTTACTCTCCTTACTCTCCCAGACTGCTCACTGTATCAGCCTTTAAACCTAGATGATGTGCTCATTTTGACTTGATTTTAATATATGGTGTTAGATATTGGTGTATGCCCAGTTTCTGCCGTACCATATTTCCGTTTTCCCAGCAGTTTTCATCAAATAGTGAGTTCTCATCCCCAAAAGTGGGGTTTTAGGGGTTATCAAACAGTAGAATACTATAGCCATTGACTGCTGCATCTCATGTACCCAATCTATTCTATTGATCCACTACTCTATTCCTCAACCAGTATCAAGTAGCTTTGATGACTGCTGCTTTGTAATACAGATTAAACTCTGGTATGGCTAGTGCACCTTCCTTAGCATTTCTTTTTGTTAATTCCCTTGATTTTCTGGACCTTTTGTTCTTCCAAATGAATTTTGTTACTATTTTTTCTAGCTCTATAAAGCAATTTTTGGTATATGGATTAGTATGGCACTAAATATGTTATTTAATTTAGGTAAAATTGTTATTTTTATTATACTAGCTTAACCTAGCCATGAGCAATTGATGTTTTTCCAGTTAGTTAGATTTGACTTTATTTGTGTTAAAAGGATTTTGTAATTGTTTTCATATAGGTTCTGGGTTGGTTTTGGCAGGTAGATTCCCAAATATTTTATAATGTCTATAGTAACTTTAAAGGGAATTTCTCTATCTCTTGCTGTTGGATTTCATTAGAAAAATATAAGAATGCTAAGGATTTATGTGGGTTTATTTTATATCCTTCAACTTAGTACTTATTTATCATCTGAAGTAGTTTTTTTGACTTGATTCTCTAGGATTCTCTAAGTATATCATCATATCATCTGCAAAGAGTGATAACATAGTCTTTTCTTTGCCTAATTTGATTCCTTCAATTTCTTTTTCTTCTCTTATTGCTACTGCTAACATTTTTGGTGCCAAATTGAATAAGAGGGAGTGGTAGTGGACATTCTTGTTTCACCCCTGATCTTAATGGAAATTCTTCTAGCTTATCCCCGTTATATATATCCTCAAATACTTGCTGATGGTTTTAGATAGATGCTACTTATTATTTTAAGGAATACTCTGTTTATTCCTATATTTCTAATGTTTTAAATTAGGAATGGGTGTTGTATTTTTTCAAAAGTCTTTTCTGTATCTATTGAGATAATCACATGGTTTCTGCTAGTTTTGTTGTTGATATGATCAATTATACTGATAGTTTTACTAATATTGAACCATCCTTGCATTCCTGGAATAAAACTTACCTGATCAAAGTGTATTTTTCTTATAAGTTGCAGTTGTCTTTTTGCTAATATTTAATTTCAAATTTTTGCATCTTTATTTAGGAGGGAAATTGGTCCATAATTTTGTTTCTCCATTTTGTCTCTTCCAGATTTAGGTATCAGTACCATATTTGTGTCATAAATAATTTGGTAGGCCTCCTTCTTCTCCAGTTCTCCCAAATAGTGTATTAAGTACTAGAATAAATTCTTGAAACATTTGATAGAATTCACTAGGAAATCCATCTGGCCGTGGAGAATTTTTCGTAGGGAATTCATTGTTGGCGTGTTCAATTTCTTTGTCAGAGATAGGGTTATTTAAGTCACTTACTTCCTCTTCAGTTAATGTGGGCAATTTATATTTTTGTAAATATTCATCCACGTCACTAAGATTGTCAAATGTATGTGCATACAATTGGGCAAAATAATTCCTAATTATTTTGATTTCCTCTTCATTGGATGTAGATCCATCGTCTTCATTTTTTAAACTTGTAGTTTAGTTTTCTTTCTTTTTTTTTTAAAAATTGACTAAAGGTCTATCAATTTTATTGTTTTTTCATGAAATCAGCTCTTAGTTTTATTTATTAATTTAATAGCTTTCTTAATTTTAATTTTATTAATCTCTCCTTTGGTTTTCATTATTTCTAATTTAATTTTTAATTGGGGATTTTCAATTTCGTCTTTTTCTACATTTTTTCAGTTGCACACCCAATTTATTGACCTCCATTTCCTCTATTTTATTCATGTATGCACTCAGGGATATAAAATTTCCCCTAAGAACTGCTTTTGCTGCATCTCACAAGTTTTGGTATGTTGTCTCATTATTGTCATTATCTGGAATGAAGTTACTGATTTTTTCTACAATTTCTCGTTTGACCCATTCTTTAGGATTAAATTATTTAGTTTCTAATTAGTTTTTAGTCTACCTTTCCATGGCCCTTAATTACATATGATTTTATTGCATTATAATCTGAGAAGGATCCATTTAATATTTCAGCCTTTCTGCACTGAATTGTGAGGTTTTTATGCCCTAGTACATTGTCAATTTTTGTGTATTGCCATGTATTACTGAGAAGAAGGTATATTCCTTTTTATCCCCATTTGATTTTCTCCAGACGTTTATCATGATCAGCCTCTCTAAAATTCTATTTGTCTCCTTAACTTCTTTCTTGTTTATTTTTAGATTAGATTTATCAAGTTCAGAGAGGGGAAGATTGAGGACCCCCACCAGTATAGTTTTGCTATTTATTTCTTCTCCTAATTCCATTAACTTCTCCTCTGTGAATTTGGATGCTATGCTGCGTGGCGCATATATGTTAAATAATGATGTTGCTTCCTTCTAGATGGTGCCTTTTAGCAGGATATAGTTTACTTTCTTATCTCTTTTAATTAGATCCATTTTTGTTTTTCCCTCTACTCTAATATCTTTTTCTGTCTCTTCACGTGGCATAATTTGCCCTTTTCTGTCTCCTTTACTTTTCTTCCAATTACAATCCCTTTGTACCCCTTAATAAGGTTTTTTTAATCATCAGAGTATTTCATTTATACCCACACCCTCTATTTATGTATGTCCCTTTTAAATATTGTGACAATTATATGCATCTCAATATTGACAGGCATCAACTTCCAATATAGAGATGTAAAACATTTGCTCTTATTGAATCACAAGTTATATGCCTGTTTGTTTGTGTGTGTGTGTGTGTGTGTGTGCTTGTGTGTGTTAGTGTGTGTTACTTGTTTTTCTTTTTGTCTCTCTTGACTCTTGTATTTGGAGATCAAATTTTCCATTGAGCTCTGGCTTTTTCATTAGAAAAGTCTGGAAGTCCCTTATTTTGTTGAATGATCATCTCCTTGTCCAAAAGATTATGCTCAGTTTTGCTGGGTAGTTGATCCTTGGTTGTAGTCTGAGCTCTTTTGCCTTACAAAATATCATATTCCAATCCCTCCAATATTTTAATGTAGAAGCTGCTAGGTCATGTGTATTCCTGTCTGTAGTTCCAGAATATTTGAATTGTTTCTTTCTGGCTGCTTGCAGTACTTTCTCCTTGATTTTATAATTTTAGAATTTGGCTACTATATTTCTTGGAATTTTCAATTTGGGATCTCTTTCAGGAGGTATCAGGTGAATTCTTTCAATAATTATTTTACCCTCCAAATCTAGGACCTCAGGACAGTTTTCTTTGACAATCTCTTGGAGGATGTTGTCTAAGCTGTTTTTTCATCATGGCTTCCTGGTAGACCAATAATTCTTAGGTTATCTCTCCTGGATCTGTTCTCCAGGTCAGTTGTTTTTCCAATGAGATATTTTACACTTTAGAATTAGAATTAAAAAAATTAAATTAAATGAATTAAAAATTAGAATTTTTCCATCTTTATGTTTTGTTTGACTGATTCTTGATGCATCATAGAGTCATTAGCTTTCATTTGACTGATTCTAATTTTTAGTAAATTCTTTTCCTTGGGTAGTTTTTGAAGGTCCTTTCCCATATTTTCAGATTTCATTTTTAGGGAGGTTTTTTTCTCTAGTTAGATTTTGAACCTCTTGTCCCAGTTCACAAATTTTACTTTTCAAGGATTTCTTTTCTTCAGTGAGTTTTTTTTCATTTTGGCAAATGTAAGTTTAAAAGAATCAGTCAATTTCTCTTCTACTTCTCTAATTCTGCTTTTAAAATCTTTCTTGAGCTCTTCCACGAATGCTTTTTGGGCTTGAGACCAATTCATATTTCCTTCTGTGTTCTCATATGAGCATATAGAGTTGATGTTGTCTCCTGAAAGTGATTCTGCTCATTCACAATAATAAGATTCAATTGTTTTTGGTTGCTTCTGGCCTATTGTGATTGCCAATTTCCTGGGTTTTAAAGTGGATTTCTGCTTCTGTTACACAGAGAGCTCTGACCCATGCTTCTCAGGCCTGGAACTAGGATCCTGGTTTTTTACTTTGTGTGCTGTAGCCTCTGGATATCTAGACTGAGGCCAAGACCAGAACTCTCAATGCTTACCCTGGGTTACTGTGAAGTTCATAGAATAAGGTATAGGAGATAGGTGGTCTGGCCACTTCAAGTTTCTGGCCCTCTGTCCCTAGGCTACAGCTTGGGAAGGCTCAACAGATAGTGGCATGCTGTGTTAGTGTCTGCAGATTTCTTTGACTGTGCTAAGGCAAACATGGGTTTCTGTTGTTAGGATTTGCTGGATCTACGCTCCTGGCCTTCTGGATCCCAAGCCTGCTGCTGCTTCCACTATTTCAGAATTTTACACTGGGGCAATAATCTGTGGGTTTTCAGGGTCAGGGAGGTGGATTAGAGCAGCTAAAACTAACTCCACTATCTTAGCTGCAGGCCCTGTGCTTTCTCTTACATAGTTCTGACCAATCCTCCCTCCCATGGTGAGACATTTGCTAAGCGCCCTTGTGATGGGTGAATCTATTGGCTGGGGCTCACTCTAGTTCCTCAGGTCTGTGCTGCTGTAGTCCCTGTGTGCTCCATGCTCCCCCTGCCCGGTCCTATCTGGGCAATTACCCTCACTGGGAATCTGCCATGCTCCACCTCCCAATGGATTCTGTCGCTTTAAAATCCATTCAGATTCTCTTTTTAGAGTTTACTGATGGAATTCAACAAGGAGTTCAGATAAGTTGCTGCTTACATTCTGTCCATAATTATACTTTATAACGTTATATGGGAAAGACTGAAATGTTTCCACATCCTCTCATCTTTCGTGATTATACCTCAAGTCTTGCATGAAAGATTTACCAAAATGAATTGGAGGTCATTTTCTAGATCTTTCAACATTTCATCTTTCCAGAACAATATTTGTTCATCTTTTACCTCCAGCTCTTGCTCTATGACCTCTCTGCCTTTTGTTTCAAATCATACATTTCTTATGAGATCTTTACATTACTTTTAAAATTTAATGTTCTAATGATAATCTTTTAAAAGCATCATAATAATTTCCCATAGGATCCTACCCTGTAACAGAGAAAAAGTAATTCAAAATAGGACCTACAAAATGATTATATCTGACATTACATTCCCACAATTCCAAGTAGAGTCTTGGATTAAGAAAAGAAAATCCCAAATCGGGACCACAAGGACTTAAAAGGATCCTTTTAAGAGATGAAACAGGAGATACCAAGTGAAATATCTAGGAAAGAATGGATGACAAGGAGAATTGCTGCCTTAGGAAATAAATGAATGAAAGAGTAAAGAAAATGGGAATCCATAGTTAAGAACTCAGTTCTTTTACCATTACAATGGGCAAAACAGGCAATGTAGACTCAGTGGGACAAGGAATGTTTTTCAAAAGATCCAAAGATTGAAAAAGGATCATAGATAGTCAAGCATATCATTTAGCACATATAGTATATACCAGTCTACATGCATTTGTCTATATTTATGCCAAATACCATAGTATCTGAATATTTACAGAAAAAGCTAATTAGATTGCAAGGCAAATGGAGAGTCAAAATGTAATAATGAGGATACTCAATGTACTATTTCAGATATACACAAATAGAACAAGAATTTAAAAAGGAATGAAAGTAAGGGCCTGAATAGGATTTTAGAAAAATTAGAGATGGTAGATCTCTGATGTTTACTGAATGGGAACAAAGATCCTGTATGGCACCTTTACTAAACTGACATGTATTTGGACATATAAACCTCACCAAAATTCAGAAAAGTAGAAATATTAAGCATATTTTCAATGAAATGGAATTATGTTCAATCAATATTGACTTTGAAAAAACTTAAAAATAAATGATGGGATAAATAATTTACTCCAAAGAACTGGTGGGTCAAAGAACAAGTTATGGAGGCAACATAAGAATTTGTTGATGACAATGGAAATAATGAGACAATATATTCAAACTTGTGGGAGGTAATTAGACAGTTCTTCAGAGAAAATTGCATCTATAAGTACTTTCATCGACAAAGTAGAAAAAGAATAAAATCAATGAAGAAATCTGACAACTGAAAAACTTGCTGTTGTTCTGTCATTTTAGTGGTGTGTATCTCTTTGTGACCCCATTTGGGATTTTCTTGGCAAAGATACTGGTGTGATGTGCCATTTTCTTATTTTTTTAATCATTTTTCAGTTTTAAAAATATATTGATCATTTTAAGTCACATCATTATATATCATTAAAATTTTACAGATGAAGAAACTGAGGCAAAAAAGGTTGAATAACTTTGACAAGGTCACACAGTGAGTAAGTGTCTGAGACAATATCTGAACTCAGGAATCTGTGTCTTCCTGACTACAGACTTAACTGTACTACAAATCCAACTTATGAATCAC
>CM053597.1:212156604-212176204 GCA_028646575.1 Pseudocheirus occidentalis
TATTTAAATAACCACTAATGCTTGACTAAGCTTCAGAGTCATCAAACCAAGTTGTGATTGAAAGAAGATTAAAGAGGAATGGAACTTAATATAAAAGGATTATATAGTTGTGTTGACAAATTGGACTATTGAAGCTATATATGTGAGAGGATTATACTTCTGAAAATAATGAAAAAATATGTATAATATAGTCAAATGTGCAATTTGCTGAATACAAGAAATATTAAAAAGAATGAAAATGAGGGAGAAAAAATGTTTCCTCAAATACTGCAATTCCAAATTTGTAGCAGTTGCATTTATAACTTCAGATTAGGCAACAATAAAAATTCATAAGGACAAGAGAGATAAATGGAAAAACCTTATTATGTTTTAAGTTATCACAATGAAAGATTATAAAATGTAAGTATATATATATATGTGTGTGTGTGTGTGTGTGTGTGTGTATGTGTGTGTGTGTGTTTAAAACAAATAGTGTGGTATTGCAAATTGGCCCTTGATAAATTAAAAGATAACTGAATCAAAAATATATATATACTACAACACAATTATTGTGGACTTTAATGTTTTTCTTTGAGAACTGAATAACTTTTAAGAAATGAATAAAACAGCTAAATAAAAATATATATTAAAGACTCTTGTTTTCCAAATAAGAATATTAAAGATGATGCCTATTCATTACTATAACATATGAATAGCCATCCAATTAAAAATTAATTTTATGAAAAGACAGAATATATTTTACATACCAAAGCACATTATAAATAATAATGAATTCCAGCAACATAAATAATCAAGAATTAAAATAATAGGAAAACAAACCAAAAATTGAATGACACAACTAAACCAGATCTCAAAAGAAAATGAAGTTCACAAATTGATCAGTCAGTAAGCATTTACTGAATTCAACAATCATTAAGTAATCAACTCTAATGCACCAGGTAGAACAGGAGGGTCTGGCACTGGATACACAAAGACAACATCCTCACAATCTGAGGTTTTACATGGTCAAACATTTGCACTTGAGACAAATGCAAAATGTATCAAAAATATATGGTTATATATTCGAATTACCTTTTCCAATGCTACTATTATTGAATTAAGTGTATAATAGCGGCAGCTAGGTGGCGCAGTGAATAGAGCACCAGTCCTGGAATCAGGAGAACCTTAGTTCAAATCCAGCCTCATACACATGACATTTTCTGGCTGTGTGACACAGGGCAAATCACTTGACCCTAATTGCCTGACCAAAAAGAAAGAAATTCATGGAGGTCTTCTGATATGTGAGGAGTGAGTAAAAATAAGGACATCAGAAAAAAAGTTTTGCCTTTCTAAACATTTATTTCTTTAGTGATTCCTAGGTAGACAATAAGGTCAGACGTAGGAGACCACTCAGAACCTAATCATTTTAATCATTCAAAAATACCTAACATACTGATATTGAGGAAAAAAACAGGCTTTCTTCTGAGGAGTGAAAATGAGCCAAGAGAATAGAAGTCGTAATGAGAGACTGGACAGTAAATATATATATGGAGACTATTACTTGGACTATCAGTAGAAAGATCGCCTGGGGGCAAGGTCAAAGCCCAGCTCTCCTATGACAGAAAGAGGTCTGGGCAAAGGGCCAAAGGAACACATCCTATAGCAAAAAGGGGTACATTACCTAAGAAACAGATATAGGTATGCAAACTAAAGCAGATGTGCCATTTGATGGAAATGGTCAAAGAACCTGCTTTTAAATTTGTGTCATCTTTGAGTATAGACGGCTCCAGAATCACAAATCAGGAATACTTGCAAAAGCAAGAGACTTAGGAGCCCAGGGAAGGGTATTGCTAGAAAAATTAAAGCATTGAAGCAATAGGTACAGAGTACACAAGGGAGCCCACCACAAGAGAACTCAATTGCAACTATTTTGTTTCTTTTCCTTACTTTTCTTTCTTTTTCTTTTCTTTTTCTTTTTGCAGCTACTTCTAAAACATTTTTGTGGGCATGGGTCATAGAAGCAAAGAAAGAGATCCATACTATAAATGTAGATGTGCAGGCAGAAGATCTCACGAGAGGGAGATCGTGAACAATACCATGCCACTTGGAAAGATAAAAGATAAAGGGAACAAAGGCTCCAACAGTCTCACAGAGGAATGCCACCATCAGGATACAACCAAAAAGACAGAATTCTCCTCTATGGCATCACAAAGGAAATGGCACAAAGGAGATGGACACAAATGAAGCTTGATAGACATAGACCTTCATCAAGAAAAAGAGATGGTGGAAAAGAGGTTTCACTTGACCTACCAAAGAGCAAGAAGGACTTCATCCTCAATTCCTAGTCAGACTCATAGAACCCACAAAGAGGTAAGGGGGAAGAGAGAATGTGGCCTGCAATGCTGTCCTAGACAGTGGATCTCAAGGGACCATTATTTTCTAGGCATTTAAGAAAGGTTGCTTTACAGGTATACTTTTAAAGCAACTGGGGTACATCAGAAGAAGCTTCCTAAGGAAGTAGTTAACAGGAAGGTAGGCATTGTGGCTCAGACATTGTAGTTCTGCTTGTTTATTCATGTATATAATAATGTTTTGCATATTCTGTCCTTTTAATCTGCTTATTGTTATTGCTAATTTTGCATTTTGGCTGTTCTGTTTATTTGTATATTAAATGTGTGAGTACTATATATGTGTGTGTGTGTGTTCATGTTACATGTCCCACATATACTTTAGACATTTAGTCATTGAATAAGCTGATCAAAAAATCATTAGATTTTGGTTCCTAGTATGTGCTAGACATTGTTCTAATAGTTGAAGATAAAAGTATATAGACTCAAAAATCCCAACTCAAAAGGAGATTACATTGTAATGGTGGACACAAAAACTTATTGAAAGGGAGTTTTGATTTTCAGTTTTCTTTCTCTCTGATTTTCAGAATCCCAACTTTGTTGTTTAGGGGTTTTTATTGTTGTTCTAGCTTTCTATTTGAGTCAGCTAGGTGATGCAGCAGTTGGGCCTGTAGTACAATTAGGTCTGTAGTCAGGAAGACACAGCTTCCTGAGTTCAAATTTTGCCTCAGACACTTACTAACTGTGTGACCCCATCAAAGTCATTCAACCATGTTTGCCTCAGTTTCTTCATTGTAAAATTATAACCATATAGAATGATGTGATCAAATGAACAATATATTTTCAAAAATTAAAAAAGAGTAAAAAAAGGAGAGAGGGAGAAAGAGTGTGTCATCAATCCAGTGTCTCTGCCAAGAAAATCCCAAATGAGGTCACATAGAGATACATGACATTGAAATGATAGAACAACAACTTTTTCAGTTGTCAGATCAATTCATTAATTTCATTCTTTCTCTCTTCTGTTGATGGAAGTACTTATAGATGCAATTCTCTCTGAAGAACTGCTAATTACATCCCACAAGTTTTAATAGATTGCCTCATTATTTCTATTGTCATCAACAAATTTTTCTGTTGCCTCTATAACTTGTTCGTTGACCCACCAATCCTTTGGAGTAAACCATTTATCCCATCACTTATTTTGAATACTTTTTTCAAAGGCTCTTGATTGAACATAATTCCATTTCATTTCAATGGGTAAATGTGCTTAATATTTCTGCTTCTCTGAATTTTGGTGAAGTTTATAATCCCAAATATATGTCAGTTTTGTAAAGGTGCCATACAGGATCTTTCTTCTCATTCAGTAAACATCAGAGATCTACCATCTCTAATTTTTCTAACATCCTATTCAGGTCATTAATTTCATTTCTGTTTGAATTATTATTCTATTTGTCTATGTCTGAAATAGTACATTGAGTTTCCTCATTATTATATTTTGACTGTCCATTTGCCTTGCAGTCTGATTAGCTTTTCCTGTATGTATTCAGATACTACAGAATTTGGCACATATATAGATAAATGTGTATATACTGGCATATACTATATGTGATAACTGATACTGATTGATTATGGTCCTTTTTCAATCTTTTCATTTTCTGGAAAAGATTTCTTATCCCATTGAGTCTACATTTTTGGTTTGTCCCATTCTAATGGTAAAGGAACTGAGTTGTTAAGTATGGCTTCTCACTTTCTTTTCTATTTGATGGTTTGTTTTCTAAGGCAGCAATTCTCCTTGTCTTCAATTCCTTCCTATATATTTCATTTGGCATCTCTTCCTTCATCTTTAAGTCCTTGTGGTCAGGAGCTGGATTTCTCTTTTCTTAATCCAAGAATTTGGATTTGTGGGAATGTAATGTCAGATTTAATCATTTTGTAGGTCCTATTTTGAATTACTTTTTCTCTGTTACAGGGTAGGATCCTATGGGAAATTATTATGATGCTTTTAAAAGGTATCACTAGAAAGTTAAATTTTTAAAAGTAATGTAAAGATCTCGCAAGAAATGCATGCTTGGAAACATAAGTCAGAGTGACATAGAGCAAAAGTTGGAGGTAAAGATGGACAGTCCAAACATTGTGTTGGTAAAATGAAATGTTGAAAGATCTAGAAAATGACCTCCAATTCATTTTGGTAAATCTTTCATGATGGATTTGAGCAACATCACAAAAGGTGAGAGGGTGTGGAAGGATTGCTATCTTTCCCATATAAAGTTATAAAGAATAATCATAGAGGGAACATAAGCAGGAACTAATGTGAACTCCTTGGTGAATTCCATCAGTAATCTCTAAAAAGAGAATCTGAATGGTTTTTAGAATGATAGAATCCATTGGGGGACAGATTGTGACAGATTCCCACTCATGGAAAGTGCCCACATAAGACTAGGCAGGAGGAGCATGAAGCACACACAGATTACACCAGCACAAATCTGAGAGCAGACCACGGAGGAATGAGAGTGAGCCCCAGCCAGCAGATTCACCCACCACAAGGGTGACTAGCAGATGACTCACTTGCCACATGATGGAGGATTGGTGGGAGCTATGTAAGAGAAAACACAGGGGCAGTGGCAGTGATTGCAGCTTCTCCTGGGGCAATAGCCCATAGCTTAGATATTTATAAATCACCTACCTGAACTTCCGGCAGCCAAGATGGTAGAATAAACCTTAGCTGCTCTAATTCCCCTCCCTAACCCTGAAAACCCAGAGATTATTGACCCAGTGTAAAAATCCTAAAATAGTGGAAGTAGCAGCAGACTTGGGAGTCCAAGAGGAAGGATGTGACTGAGATTGTTCAGGGCCTAAAGTGAAGGGCTAGAGGTATCCCAACAAGCCCCATATCAGCTGACAAAAGGAGATCCTGAAGGTCAGGGGGGTGGAGCCAGCAAAACATAACAACAGAAGCCCAGGTGTGCCTTAGCACAATCAAGGAAATCTGAAGACAGCAGTGTGGCAGGCCCCCACCTGCTGAGCCTGTCCACCCTTTATCCAAGGCACACAAGGCCAGAACCCTGAAGTGGCCAGACCACCCATCCCCAACATGTTACTCTGTGAGCCTCAGAGTAACCTAGGGGAAACACTTGGAGTCATGGCTTTGGCCTTAGTCCAGACACCCAGAGGCTATATAGCACACATAGTCAACCACCACACCCCTAGCTCCAAGGTTAAGAAGCATGGGTCAGAAGCCTCTGTATACCTGAAGCAGAAATCCACGTTAAAAGCCAGGAAATAAGCAATCACAATGGGTCAGAAGCAACCAAAGATGACTGAATCCTAGTGTTGTGAATGAGCAGAATCACTTTCAGGAGACACCATCAACTCTATATCCACACCCGAGACCACAGAAGAAAATATGAACTGCTCTCAAACCCAAAAAGCGTTCTTGGAAGAGCTCAAGAAAGTTTTTAAAAGCCAAATTAGAGAAGTAGAAGATAAATTAACCAATTCTTTTAAAATTACATTAGCCAAAATGGAAAAGCAAATCTCACTAAAAAAAAGAAATCCTTAAAAAATTAAAATTTGTGAACTGGGATGGGAGGTTCAGAATCCAACTGGAAAAAAATACCTCCCTAAAAATGACATCTGAACTTATAGAAAAGGAACTTCAAAAACTAACCAAGGAAAATAATTCACTAAAAGTTAGAATCACTTAAATTAATGCTAATGGCTCTATGACACATCAAGAATCAGTCAAACAAAACATAAAGATTAAAAAATTAGAAGAAAGTGTAAAATATCTCATTAAAAAAAACAACTGACCTGGAGAACAGATCCAGGAGAGATAACCTAAGAATTATTGGTCTACCTGAAAGCCATTATGAAAAAAAAAAACAACCTGGACAATTTCCTCCAAGAGACTGTCAAAGAAAACTGTCCTGAGGTCCTAGAATGAGAGGGTAAACTAGTTATTGAAATCATTGGACTCCTCTTGAAAGAGATGCCAAATTGAAAACTGAAAGGAACATAATAGCCTAATTCTAAAATTATAAGGTCCAGGGAAAAGTACTGCAAGCAGTCAGGAAGAAACAATTCAAATATTACGGAACTACAGTCAGGATCACACAGGGCCTAGCAGCTTCTACACTAAAAGATCAGAGGGATTGGAATATGATATTTCATAAGGCAAAAGAGCTTGGACTGCAATCAAGGATCAAGTACCCAGCAAAACTTAGCATAATTTTTCATACAAGGAGATGGTCATTCACTGATATACAGGACTTCCAGCCCTTCCTGATGAAAAAGCCAGAGCTCAATGGAAAATTTTATCTTCAATTTCAAGACTCAAGAGAGACATAAAAAGGTTAAAAAGGAAAATGCACACACACACACACACACACACACACACACACACATAACTTGTGATTCAATAAGAACAAACTGTTTACATCCCCATATGGGAAGCTGATATCTCTCAATATTGAAATATATATAATTATTGCAACATTTAAAATGGATATACATAGATAGAGAGTGTTGGTATAAATGAACTAGTCTGATAATAAAAAAATCTTCTTAAGGGGTACAGAGGGATTGTAATGGGAGAAAAGGGCAAATTGTGCCACAGATAGAGGCATAAAAACATACTATACTGGAGGGAAAGAAAGGAGGGAGATGAACATCATATGAATTTTACTCTCATTGGTTCTGGTTCAGGGAGGGATTAATACGATCTGTTAAGTTTATGATTTTAATGTGAAAAGACACAAAAACTATTATAGTAAAGGGAAAGTAGGGAGATAGTGGAGCACTATATGAAATTTACTGTCATCAGTTTGGGTTCAAGGAGGGAATAACGTACTTCATTAGGTATAAAAATCTATTGTGCCCTACAGGCAGTAGGAAAGGTAAGGGGAGAAAAGAGGGTGTGGGTAGATGGGAGGAAAATAGTAGTAAGGGGGAAGGGTAGGTAAAGGGAGGGAGGTGCATAGGGAGGGAATACTGAGGGAGGTGGTGGCCAAAAGGAAAACTCTTAGGGAGGGGAAGGGAAAAGGAAGAAATAAAAACATAAAGAGAGGAGGGGATAGAATGGAGGAAAAGACAGAAATAGTAATCATAGCTGTGAATGTGAATGGGATGAACTCTTCCATAAAATGGAGATGAATAGAATTATGGATTAAAAACCACAAACCTACACTATGCTGTCTACAAGAAACACATTTGAAACAAGGGGATATGCACAGAGTAAAGGTAAAAGGCTGGAGAATAATATACTATGCTTCAGCTAAAGTAAAAAAATGCAGGAGTAGCAATCCTTATCTCAGATAAAGCAAAAGCAAAAATAGATCTAATTAAAAGAGATAAAATAGGAAACTATATCATGCTAAAAGGCACCATCTAGAAGGAAGCAATAGCATTACTTAACATATATGCAACAAGCTGCATAGCATCCACATTACTAGAGGAGACATTAAGGGAATTAGAGGAAGAAATAGATAGAAAACTATACAAGTGGGGGACCTCAGTCTGCCCATCTCTGAACCTGATAAATCTAACCTCAAAATAAACAAGAAAGAAGTTAAGCAGGTGAATAGAATTTTAGAGAGGGTAGATATGATACACCTGTGGAGAAAAATGAATGGGAATAAAAAGCAATATACCTTCTTCTCAACAGTACATGGCATATGCACGAAAATTAACCATGTACTAGGGCATAAAAACCTCACAATTCAGTGCAAAAAAGCAGAAATATTAAATGCATCCTTCTCAGATCATGATGCCATAAAAATTATATGCAATAAATGGCCATGGAAAGATATACTAAAAATTGACAGGAAATTAAATAATTTAATCCTAAAGAATGACTGGATCAAACAAAACAAATTATAGAAAAAACAGTAACTTTATTCAAGAAAAATAAAAACAATAATGAGACAAAATATCAAAAATTGTGGAATGCAGCAAAAGCAGTTCTTTGGGGAAATTTTATATCTCTGCATACATGAATTAAATAGAGAAAATGGAGGTCAATAAATTGGGCATGCAACTGAAAAAGCTAGAAAAAGAACAAATTGAAAATCTCCAATTAAATATTAAATTAGAAATGCTGAAAACAAAAGGAGAGATTAATAAAACTGAAATAAAGAAAATTATTGAATTAATAAAACTAAGAACTGGTTCTATGAACAAACCAATAAAACTGATAGACCTTTAGTCAATGTGATAAAAAAAAAAGAAAACCAAATTACAAATATCAGTAATAAAAAGGGTGAATCTACCTCCAATGAAGAGGAAATTAAAACCCTTTGCCCTATTGTATGCACATAAATGTGAAAATCCTAGTGGAATAGATAAATATTTACAAAAATATAACTTTCCCAGATTAACTGAAAAGGAAGTAAATTATTTAAATAACTCCATCTCAGAAAAAGAAATTGAACAAGCCATCAGTGGACTCCTTAGGAAAAAATCTCCAGGGCCAAATGGATTTATTAGTGAATTCTATCAAACATTTGAAGAACAATTGATTCCAATACTTCACAAACTATTTGGGAAAATTGGAGAAGGAGTCCTACCAAATTCTTTTTCTGACACAATTAAGGTACTGATTCCTAAATCTGGAAGAGACAAAACAAAGAAAGAAAATATAGACCAACTTTCCTCATGAAGATAGATGCAAAAATTTTAAATAAAGTACAAACAAAAAGACTACAGCAATTTATCAAAAGAATAATATACTTTGATCAAGTATAATTTATTCCAGGAATGCAAGGATGGTTCAATATTAGTAAAACTATCTGTATAATTGATCATATCAACAACAGAAACTATATGATTATCTCAATAGATGCAGAAAAGGCTTTTGACAAACTACAACACCAATTCCTAATTAAAAACACTAGAAATATAGGAATAAATGGAGTAGTCCTTAAAATAATAAGCAGTTCCTATCCAAAAACATCAGTATTATATGTAATAGGGATAAGCTAGAAGCATATCCAGTAAGATCAGGGGTGAAACAAGGATGTCCACTGTCACCCCTCTTATTCAATTTGGTACTAGAAATGTTAGCGGTAGCAAAAATAAAAGAAAAAGAAATTGAAGGAATCAAATTAGTCAAATAAAAGACTAAGCTATCACTCTGTGCATATGATATGATGATATACTTAGAGAATCCTAGAGAATCAAGTGAAAAACTACTTCCTTTAATAAATAAATGTGGCTAAGTGGCAGGATATGAAATAAACCCACATAAATTCTTGGCATTCCTACGTATTTCTAACGAAATCCAACAGCAAGAGATAGAAAAAGAAACTTCCTTTAAAGTTACTGTAGACATTATAAAATATTTGGGAATCTATCTTCCAAAACAAACCCAGAATCTATATAAAACAATTGCAAAACACTTTTCACACAAATAAAGTCATATCTAACTAATTGTAAAAGTATCAGTTGCTCATGGCAGGCTCGAGCCAATATAATAAAAATGTGCCATACAAAACAATCTACCAAAAAATTGCTTTATATAGCTAGAAAAAATAGTAACAAAATTCATTTGGAAGAACAAAAAGTCCAGAATTTGAAGGTAATTGATGAAAAGAAATGCTAGGGAAGGTGGTCTAACGATACCAGATTTTAATCTGTATTATAAAGCAGCAGTCATCAAAACTACTTGGTACTGGCTGAGAAATACAGTAGTGCATCAACAGAATGAGAGGGCATGGAAGCATCATGATCTATGGGAAGTATACGAAGGCATTGCCCCCATCAATAAGTTAGAGAACCATTAGAATACTCATATTCCATCATGGTGTCAGCTAGAAATATTGTCTGCAACAGAAGATGATGAAATCTCTCATAATCCCATGGGACACAGAGTGATTGAGATTCCTTTGAAATCTGTCCTGCTCCTGGGAATCCCCAACATCTTCTCCCCTGCCTTTGGACTAAGAATCACTCTGATACCATACACAAGGGTGATGGGATCAAAGGCTTTTTCATTGTTGAGCACTGTATCTGATGCTATTATGTCATTCTGTGATCTCTGTGGGCACCAGCCAAAGTTGATTACATAGGAGATTCATTAGTTCTGCTTAAACCTGAGTCCCTAAGGATAGTTTTCCTTGTACACTCAGGTCATCCTAAAGTACCTAGAGCAGATTAAGCAGATAAAACAAATGTTATTTGTTGTAACTCATGGGAAATTTATAAGGAAATCTGTTTTATTACCCAGACAGACCAGAATTTCTATTACAAAATAAAAAGAAACAGATTCAAAATTTACTTCTTTTTACACTCGGCCTATCTTCTTTGCAGGTACAAAGATTATAGAGATATATAACTAGGAAATGGGAAATAGTCACAGACCAGCCTATGCATGCAGGATTCTTGGTTGCAGAAACAAAGTGTGACCAGAAATGTCCATGTAGTTAAGATTTGGGCATTAAAACCAGAAAAGAGTTCAGAGACTATCTCGTCCAAACCATTCATTTACAAATAAGGAAACTGAGTGTCATTAAAGAAAGCAATTTACCCAAAATAACACATCATAACGAGCATAGGTGGTCTCAAAGATTTCAAATCTTCTAATTCTTTCATTAAACCATGCTGCCTCTACTCATTCACTATTGCTCAGCATTGAGTCATACCAAGAACCTTTGGGGCTACTCTATCCAATGAAATCAGAGGACTGACAGAAAAGTAAGTATGAGAATGGTTTTCCATGTCATAAGTTTTCATTTTGGATTTTTAAGGCTGGGAATTATGGGACTGTACAAAAACCCAAGACTTAGACAAATATTATGAGTGTTTCAGCTTTGTTTTTCTACTAAATGGTACACTTTTCCTTTAAATGATGAAAACTTTGGATTTCATGCCCTAGATAGAGGCAAGTGAGTCAGCTTTAGGGATATGGAATTAAATGCTTCTTTCTCTTCTGTGAAGTTCCTTTGTCTTCCTAGCTCTATTGCATCCAAAGATATCACCTCTACTCTCCTACTGTGTACTTCCTGCAATTCTGCAGTTAATTATTATTCTTTTGGACTACCCTGCTCCCAAATTTAAAATGCACCAACACTTGTATGACAGGGTGGTTTAGGGAAAATGAAAAAGGAATACAAATTGGTTAAAAATATCTCTTCCTAAAACAGTTCATTTGACCCCACTAGAGAGAGAACATAAATATTATAATGACAAGGAGCTAGATACCCTGGATACTTTCAGTGTATAAGTGAATTTCTGTTGGGAGAGCTGCATTTAGCTGCATATACTCTGAGATATACAGGCTTTCACAGAAACAAATGAATATCCCATACCCACTCCTCCAAAAGAAAGGACAAATTTATATAATGTCACTCCATTTTTGTACATCTGGTAACAGACTTATTTTTTCCCCTATCAACAAAAATAAGCACAATTCATTATCTTAAAAAATGAGAAGTGGGAGACATCATTCCAAATAGGATTTCCATCAGTCATATTTAGCTTACACATAGAAAAAAGCATTAGCCATAATTTTACCTTTTTAGTAGTACAATGTACACCAGTATACATACCTCCTTCTCAAATAATACCAATTAAGCCCACTGGTCATAAAAATGTACCATTCATTCATTTAACAAACATGTCCTTAGATACCTCCTATCTCACAAGCACTGTATTAAGGGCTGGGGATTCAGGGACAAATACAAAATAGTCCCTGTCCTCAAAGAACTGGTATCCAACTAAAGGGAAACAACACTTAAGCAGAAATTTAAATACAAAATACACCTAAAGTCATTTCTTGAGCCAGGACACTAGCAAATGAGAAAAAAAGAGAAGACTCCTATAGGAGACAGCCCTAGAGAGAAGTTTGAAGAAAGCTATGCACTACACAGATGGAAGGAGGGGAGGGATGGAATTATAGGTGTGGGAAACAATCTATTCAAATACAAAGAGATTCAAAAAACAAAACAACCAGGGAGCAGCTAGGTGATGCAGTGAATAGAGCACCAGCCCTGCAGTTAAGAGGGACTGACTTCAAATCCGGCCTCAGACACTTGACACACTAGTCATGTGACTTTGGGCAAGTCACTTAACCTCAAACTGCCCTCCAAAAAGCAAAAAACAAAAAAACAAAGACAAAAAGATGGCACCTTGCACATCATGTGTATTCTGGAATCCAAAGAATAGGAATGAGACTAATATACAATCAACACAGAAAGGCAGTTGAAGTCAATTGGGAAGGGCTTTAAAAGCCAAATAGAGAAGCCAATATTTTGTCCTAGAGGCAAGACAGAGGCACTGTAACTTCTTAAGCAGGGAAGGCACATGGTCCAACATTTGCTGGACAAATATCACTTTGATAGCTGCATAGGAAATGGAGTAAGAAGTAGAAAAATCTGAGGCAGATATACCAATGAGACCCAAATAAGGCAATGTAATATTCAAAGTGCGAGATGAGAGCCCAGTTGGCATAATAGCTATGTGGGTAAAACAGGGGATGAATGGGAGATATTCAGTAGAGGTTAAATAAATAAGAAAGAGGAATGAAGGAAAATAAAGAGTTGGGAATGACCCCTATGGGGCAAAACGATGATTTGAAGGAAGGTGGTGTCATTAAGAGACACAGGGAAAACCGAATAAAGTGGAATGTTTGGGTGGAAAGACGATGGCCACTTCATCTGAATTTTCTGAAGTCTAAAATACATCCAGTAGGAAATGTCTTCAACACTCAGGAAAGAGGCTGGACTGAATATAATGAAGAGTGGAGGAGGGACATTTGTGGGTGACTATGAGATTAAAGGTATGGCCATGTCAATGTGTTATTTTATTTGGGATGATAAAGTTGGTAAAATAGAAAGTCATCATATCTTAGAAGATATTAGATATAAATCTTAATACTCAACTATAAGGGTAAGACTGTGAGGTATGCATGAGGTATGAAGCCCCTTGAGATAAGAGGAAGAATTCTTTAGGCACTAGAAGGTAATGGTCAACAGGATTTAGATAGGATGATACATTTGGATAGAGATAATTTCAGAAGAGTAGTTGCTACTGAGTGTGGTAGAGGAATAGTATAGAAGTAGTAGTGAGGAGAAATTAGCATGTTAACACCTCTCATACAAGTACATGGGAAGACAATGATAAAGGTATACAAAAATCTGAAGACGGTGACCAGGTATGCAATGTATTTTGGAAGAAGTCAGGATTTCCAATTTGTAAAGATAGAGGAGTAATTAGAGAATAACAAGATTAGCAAAAGGAGAGTTTATTTCAAAAAATGAGGGATCCAAAGGGCATAATATAAAGGAAGGATACATTCCATGAATGGGGAACAACCATGGAATAAGAACACAGGAGGCTTGTTGTTTGAAGGAAAAACAAATACAATAATATAGTAGGACTGGAGAAAGTGCAACATGTAAGTAAAGAGACTTAAAGTAAGAAGAGGCTGGGTTATGAAAATCTTTAAAAGCCAAAGAGAGGATTTTATATTCAATCTTTGAGACATTAGGGAGCCACTGGAATTGATTGAGTGGCAGAGGGTGAAGGAAATGGAGGGACCTGTTCTTTTGGAAAATCACTTTGCTAGTTGTCTGAAGGATAGATTGGAATAGGCAGAGACTGGAGGTAGAAAGACCACCCTGAAAATTATTGCAATATCCAAGTGTGAGCAAATGAAAGCCCACATCAGGGTGATGACAATAGCAGAAGAGAGATGGAGGCATATGGGGGAGATGTGAGTGAAACTTGATAACAGTTGTATACATAGGTTGAATGCTAAGGAGAAGCTGAGGCTGAGTCCAAGGTTGCAAAGCCCAGCTTAACAGGAGAATAGTGATGTCCCCAACAGTTTCAGAAAAGGTGGGGAAAAGAGAGAGTGTGGAGGGAAAGATAATTAGGCCTAATTTGGATATGTTGAGTATAAATTATCTAAGGTGATGATTATAGGACTAAACATTAAGTGAGACAGAGGCTCAATATATAGGTCTGAGGATCATCTACCTAGAGCAGATAGTTCAACCTATGGGAAATGTGAACACTAAGAGAGATGATATGCACACAACTTCTAAATCAGAAATCCCCAGACCCCCAGCAGGTGTATGGATAGATTCAAGGGAATCTGCGACCTTCATTAGGAAAGTACACTTTTATTTCAATATAATTGGTTTCAATTTTAATAATAATCAAATGCATTTTATTTTATGCACTAAAAATTATTCTGAGAATGGATTCCTAGACATCCCCAGATTGCCAAAAGGGGTCCAGGACCCTTTGCCACAAAAAAAAACAGAGAAAATACAATTAAAATCAGTTGGAGGAGAACCAAGATAAATCTGTGTTATAAAAAGCCAGAGAATGTAGAGTGGCCAGAATGAAAGTGTGATTGACAATGTCAGTCTACAGATAGGTCAAGAAGGATTGGGATTGAGAAAAGATTATTAGATTTGGCAATTAGAAAATCACTGGTAACTTCAGAGAAGCCAGTTTCAGGTGTGTGTTGGCTTGGAAACCAGGTCAAAGAAAGAGTTAAATGAGAGAACAGACACTGGGAGTACAAAGGATGTTTGACTTTTTCAAGATATTTAGAGAAGACACTAGGCTATGTCCAGACTAGACCAATGTAGTGTTGTGGTAAATTTTCCTAATGAAGGGTTCCTGTCATTTCCTTTTTTGTATATTAAAAGTACCTTCTCTAATTTGTGACAGGTATGATCCCACCTCTGTGAGGGTTCCAGAAGAGTGGCAAAAATTATTATCTGTTCCCTCTCATTCCAAAACCAAATGGCATGAAAAATGTCCAGTTTATTAGATATACTTTCAGACAAGTAAGTGTTGTGGATTGACATCTAGGCCCTTCTCCCTTCTCTAGTGTAAGAGCTGAATTACCAGGTAATCCATCATTTGGAATGATATTTGCCACTAAATTTAGGAATTGAAATGGGTAAGAGAAATCAATCATGTCACCTCGTTTTAAAATTTCTAGGAGGATGTAGAGAGACTTTCTTCTAGCTATTGCATAAGTGTCCCTACTTAATATAGCCCCTCAATTTTAAAAAGCACTTTTCTCACAATTACTCTGTGAGGCAATGTAAATATTACTAATTTCATTGTAAAGATGAGAAAATGTAGACTCAATGATTGCCCAAAATCACAAATAACATGCATAAGACAGGAATTTAAAACAAGGTCTACTAACTTTCTGGTGTGTGATTAAGGAAAAAGACAGATTAGATTACAAGTGTCTCATATTTCTCTTTACTCTTTCTACCTGAAAAGAAGATGGGTGTAGTGGGGTTTTGAAGGATAATTTTTATAGAGATCATCTGCCAATTTACAATTTATTTATGTTTAACTATTTTTAATTTAGAATTCCAAATTCTCTTCTTCCTTCCAGACCCTTCACAAACTTACTGAGAAGACAACCAATATGATATCAATTCTGCATGTACAATAATGTAGAGCATGTTCTTATGTTAGCCATGTTGCCAAAAAAGAAAAAAGAAAATAAAAGTGAAAAAATTATGCTTCAATCTACACTTAGAATTCATCAGTTCTCTCCATGAAGATGGATAGCATTTTTAATCACAAGCCCTTTGATTTTTACCTAAGTCTATCACAACTGGTCATCATTAAAATATTACTGGTACAGTGTGCTACACCCTCCTGGTTCTGCTCACTTAACTTTCCACCACTTCATATAAGTTTTCCCAAGTTTTTCTGAAACCATCCTGTTCATCGTTTCTTGTAGTAATCTAGAATTCCATCACAACCATACACCAGACCTTGTTCAGACATTCCCCAATTGATGGTTATCTCCTCAATTTCTAATTCTTTGCCACCACAAAAAAAAATCTGTCACAGATATTTCCATACATATTGGTCCTTTTCCTCTTTTCTTTGATCTCTTTGGGAAACAGATCTGGAACAAATTTAATGCTCATTCACATAGTGCCAAATTGTTCTCCAGATTAATTGGGTCTGTTCACAACTCCACCAACAGTGCGTTGTCCTAATTTTCCCACTTTGTCTCCAAAACTTGTCATTTTCCTTTCTGTCATATTAGGAATCTGAGAGATATAAGATACCACCTCAAGTTGTTTTAATTTGCATTTCTCTAATCAATAGTTATTTAAGCATATTTGTGTGACTAAAAATAGCTTGGATTTCTTCTTCTGAAAACTGTTCATATCCTTCTACCATTTATCAAGTAAGGAATGGCTTTTTTTTTCATTTAAATCAGTTTACTATATGTTTGAGAAAGGAGACCTTTTTCAGGAAAATGTGCTAAATAATTTTGTTTAATTACATAAAATTAAAATTATCCTCATTACCTCCCATGCGCTTCCATATCCATATATCCATATGACCATATATATATATTGGTCTTAAATTCTTCCCTTAACCTGACATTTAAAGTTTTCAAAGCTCCCATAATTTGCTTATAATATCATCATTTATATCTAAATCATGTTCCAATTGTGACTTTATCTTGGTAAACAGTGGGAGATGTTGGTCTAGTTTCTGCCAAACTATTTCCAGTCTTCAGCAATTTTTATCAAATAGTGAGTTCTTGTCCAAATGTTGGGACCTTTGGGTTGATCAAAGACCAAATTATGGTCACTTGTTCCTCATATTTTGCACATAATCCATTCCACTGATCCACCATTCTATTTATAAGCTAGTAACACCTTGTTTTGTTGTCTATCACTTGGTAACATATAGTCTGAGATCTGGTACTACTGGGCCAATATTCTTGACCATTAATTCTTCCAGGTTTATTTTGTAATTATTTTCTCTAACTCCAATGCCTTGGAAGTTATATTCATATGGCATTTATTAAATAAGTTAATTTAGATAGTATTATCATTTTAATTATATTAGTTTGATCAGCCCTTGAGCAATTTATATTTCTCTAATAGTTTAGATCTAATTTTGATGAAAACAGTGTTTTGTAATTGTGTTCATGTAGTTCTTGGGTGTGTCTTGGCAGGTGGAATTCCAAGCATTTTATACCGTCTGCAATTGTTTTAAATGGAATTTTTCTTTCTATGACTTCCTTCTGGACCCTGTTGGGAATAAATAGAAATACTGATGATTTGGGGAGATTATTGAATATCCTGAAACTTTTGCAAATATATTTATTTTTCTAACTAATTTTGGGGAAAGTTTCCAAATTATCCCTATTATAGATAATATTTGATGATGGTTTTAACTGTATACTATTTATTTTAAAGAGAACTCCATTGATTCATAAGTATTCTAAATGTTTTAGTAGGACTAGGTATTGTATTTTGTCAAAAGCTTTTTCTTCACCTACTCATGTGATTTTTCATATTTGTTGCTATTGATTAGGTCAATTATGATGATAGTTTTCCTAATATTAAAAGTGCCCTGGATTCAGGAATAAATCCCATCTCATCATAGTTTATGATCTTTCTGATGTACTGCTGGAATCTCATTGCTAGCATTTTAATTAGCATTTTTTTGCATCAATAGTCATTAGGGAAATGGGCCTATTGTTTTCTTTATGTTTTTGCTTTTCATGATGTAGGTGTCAAATCCGTATTTGTGTCATAGAAGGAATTTGGCAGGACTCCTTTTTTGCTCATTTTATAATTTATATGCTACTGGAATTAATTGTTCTTTCAATATTAGAAAGAATTAACTTGTAAATCCATCTGGTCCTGGGAATTTGGGGGTGTGTAGCTCATTTCTTACTTGTTCAATTTCTTTTTCTGAAAAAGGGTAATTGAAGTATTCAGTGGTTAGGTTTTCTATGAAAATTAAAGAGAAGATTTTTAAGGAGATTAAAATGTAAATGGTGTTCATTATAAAGACATATAGAATGAATAGATGTAGATAAGATAGACAGTAGTATTATACAACAATAATAATAATAATCTTTAAGAAAATTACATATTCTCTTTAATTTATAGGTGAGAGGTGCTCAGATCAACACATCAGTGATGTTTTTATCAAATGAAAGGATGGTCTGGGGATATCTTCATTTGCCTTTCCCTCTGATTTCCAAGACTAATGTATATTTTCTCACACTCCTCTTCAGATCTAATCTCTCTCTTCTGTTACACACAGATCCATCAGAAGTCAGGGATGAGAAACCATACAGGGATAATGTTATTTATCCTTCAAGGACTAACAGATGATCCCCAGCTAAAGTTTCTGATTTTCATCTTTCTCTTTTTCACATATATTTTGACTATAATTGGGAACCTGATCATCATCACCCTCACGTTAATGGATACACAACTTAAGACACCCATGTATTTCTTCCTCAGAAACTTTTCCTTTTTAGAAATAGCATTCACGACTGCCTATATTCCCAAATACCTCTATAGCTTGTCAACTGGGGACAAAACCATTACCTATCATGCTTGCTTTGCCCAAATATTTTTTGTTATTCTTCTTGGGGTGACAGAATTTTTCCTTCTGGCCACCATGTCCTATGATCGCTATTTGGCCATCTGCAAACCTCTGCACTACACAACCATCATGAACAGCAAAGTCTGCAACCAGTTCCTCCTGAGTTCTTGGCTGGCTGGGTTGATGATCGTCCTCCCACCACTTAGTGTGGGCCTGCAAATGGAATTCTGTAACTCCAATGTTATTGATCACTTTGGTTGTGAAGCATTTCCCCTGATAAAGATTGCATCCTCAGACACGCAATTCATAGAGAAGATGGTTTTAATCTTTGCTGTATTCACTCTCATTGTCACCTTCTTCTTAGTGCTTCTGTCCTATGCACAGATTATCAAGACAATTCTCAGATTTCCCTCAGTTCAACAAAGGAAAAAGGCCTTTTCCACTTGTTCTTCCCACGTAATTGTTGTCTCTATCACTTATGGCAGCTGCATTTTCATCTATATCAAACCCTCTGCAAAAGAGGGAGTGGCTTTGAATAAGGTGGTATCAGTGCTTGTAACTTCAGTTGCCCCTGTTATGAACCCCTTAATTTATGCCCTCAGAAACAAGCAAGTGATACAAGCTTTTAAGGACTTGGCCAAAAAGATTTTCTTCCTCTCCAAGCAATAAACAACTATTGACCTAAGGATGCCAAATGATAAGACAAAATCTCAATGACCTTTAACTATCTGTCCTGGATTCCATAGCCCTTTTTCATTTCCCTTGTTAGTCACCCTTGACCACACTCCAGTCACTGTAACCTTCTCACACTTCCCTTCTCTTAAACTAAAAATTCTCCCAACACCCAAATAATAAAGGTTTCTTCTGCCCCTCATTCTCCATTGTCAGATTCACTTTTGATACAGCACTGCACTCTCTACTCC
>CM053597.1:212176704-212218514 GCA_028646575.1 Pseudocheirus occidentalis
CTATCTGTCCTGGATTCCATAGCCCTTTTTCATTTCCCTTGTTAGTCACCCTTGACCACACTCCAGTCACTGTAACCTTCTCACACTTCCCTTCTCTTAAACTAAAAATTCTCCCAACACCCAAATAATAAAGGTTTCTTCTGCCCCTCATTCTCCATTGTCAGATTCACTTTTGATACAGCACTGCACTCTCTACTCCAGCCTAAAAATCCACCATTCCCCCACCTGCAGACACAAAAACTAAGTCTTTTTCCCTCCCAAGATCATGCATAGGGAGCTATTTTATGATAGAGTTGTGGAATCATCACTTCTGCCTCTAAAGTGTCCTTAGAAATCATCTAGGCCAATCCCTTTGGTACTGTATTTATTCTTGCTGATATGTGTACCTGTTGCTAATATTCCATGCCTCATTTCTTTTTCTTCACTTAACTCCCTGTGTCTCATTCTTTATATATAGATTTATTTCTTCTTCTTGGTCACATTTAACCAGTTTTCTGACCGAGAATGAGACCAATGTGATTTTCCAAAATGATCTCTGATACCTAACAAATTAGAAGCAAGTTGCTTCTCTTCAGATCCCCTATCACACTAAAATTGTCCTTTTCCTACTTTGAATTGCAATGACTTTTACACCTGCTCTTTTCTCCCCAACTTGATTGGAAGCTAATGGAGGGTAAAGACTAGGTATTATTTATCTGTAACACACTGCATTGTACACAGTAACAGTTAATACATTTTGTTGAATTTTATAGGTCAGTGGGAGGAAAGACATAATTTTCATGGTTAGGGAAGGAATACAAGACATTCAGAAACTACAAAAGACATTTAGAATTTTAAAAGATTATGTAGGAGCTAATTCTAGAAGAAAAAAATCATTGAATTCTACTCCGAGCATTTAAATAACCACTAGTGCTTAATCAAGCTTCAGCAACATAAAACTAAGTTCTGACTTAAAGAAAATTAAAGGGAGATGGAACTTAATACAAAAGTATTATATTGTTGAATAAACAAATTAGACTCTTGTAGCTTTCTATGTGAGAGGATTGCACATGTGAAAATAATGATAAAATGTATAAGATAATCAAATGAGCAATTTGCTTCATTCAAGAAATATTAAAAATTAATGAAAATGAGAAGCAGAACAAAATGTGTTCTCAACATAATGCAATTCCAAATTTGCAGCAGTCGTATTTATGACTTCAGATTAGACAACAATAAAAATTCACAAGGTCAAGAGAGATAAATGGGAAAACCATAGAGGTTTTAAGTCATCACAATGAAAGATTATGAAATATATATGTATCAAATGGTATGGAATTGCATATTGGCACTTCATAAATTAAAGTGGAACTTAATCAAAAAAGATATATACTGCAACACAATTAATGTGGACTTTAATATTTTTCTTTGAGAATTGGATAGCTTTTTAAAGAAAGAAGAAAACAGCTAAATAAAAATATACATGAAAGACTCTTGTTGTTTTCCAAATAAGAATATTACAGATGATGCCTATTCATGAGTATAACATATGAATGTTCATCCAATTAAAAATTATTCTTATGAAAAGACAGAATATATTTTACATACCAAAACTCATTAAAAATAATAATGAATTTAGGCCAATATAAATAATCAAGAGTTAAAACATAAGAAAGTAAACCAAAAACTGGACAATGCACTAATCTGGATATCAAAAGAAAATGAAGCTCACAAATCAATCAGTCAGTAAGCATTTACTGCATTCAACAACCATTTATTAATCAACTACAACACATCAGGCAGAACAGGAGGTTCTGGATGCGCAAAGTCAAAAATGAAACAGTCCCTATGCTGCCATCAGGATAAAACCAAAAAGACAGAATTCTCCTCTATGGCATCACAAAGGAAATGGCACAAAGGAGATGGACACAAATGAAGCTCTGATAGACATTGGCCTTTATCAGAAAAAGGAGATAATGATAGGGAAGAGGTTCCACTTGACCTACCAAGGAGCAAGAAGGACTTCATCCTCAATTCCTATTCAAACTCATAGACCCACATAGAGATGATGGAGAAGATAGATTATGTGGCCTGAACTGCTGTCCTAGACAGTGGATCTCAAGGGACCATTATTTCCTCAGCAGTTTATGAGACATTTAAGAAATGTTACTTTACATCTATTGTTTTAAAGAGACTGGGTTACATCAAAAGACATTTCCTAAGGAAACAGGAAGCTAGACATTGTGGGTCAGCCACTGCAATTCTGTTTGTTTATACACATATATAATAATGCTTTGTATTTCTTTTTTTTATTTTTTGCTTTTTGGAGGGGCAATTGGGGTTAAATGACTTGCCCAAGGTCACATGGCTTGTAGGTGTTAAGTGTCTGAGGCCAGCTTTGAACTCAGGTTCTCCTAACTCCAGGGATGGTATTCTATTCACTGTGCCACTTAGCCACCCCTGTATTTATGGGTTTATTGTTACTTTTATTACTAATTTTGCATTTTTGCTGTTCTGTTTATTTGCTTGTATATTATGTGTGCATCCTATAGATATTTGTATATTGCATGTCCCACATATAATTGAGGCATTTAACCATGGAATAAGCTGATCAAGAAATCATCAGGTATTATATTAAGTACATACTATGTGTTAGACACTATTCTAAGAATTAAAGATGCAAGCATAAGGGTGGTCAGGTGACCCAGTAAATAGACCCAGTAAAACTGGCCCTGGAGGCAGAAGCTCCTCTATTCAAATCCAGCCTCAGACACTTAACACTTATTAGCCTTGTGACCCTGAGCAAGTCACTTAATCCTGATTGCCCTTCCAAAAATAAAAAAAAAAAATAAATTTAAAAGATACAATCATAAAGACTGAAACAATCCCAACTCAAAAGGAGATGGTGGAGACAAATACTTATTCAAAGGCATTTTTATTTTCAGTTTTCTTTATCTCTGATTTTCAGAATTCCTGCTTGGTTGTTTGGGGAGTCTTTTTTTTTCTAGTTTTTGGTTCTGTCAATTAGATGATACAACAGATAGAGACACAGATGTGTAGTCAGGAAGACTCAGCTTCCTGAGTTCAAATTTAGCCTCAGACACTTACCAGCTGCAT
The DNA here is from genome assembly GCA_028646575.1 of Pseudocheirus occidentalis. Taxonomy (NCBI): domain Eukaryota; kingdom Metazoa; phylum Chordata; class Mammalia; order Diprotodontia; family Pseudocheiridae; genus Pseudocheirus; species Pseudocheirus occidentalis. The sequence goes on from CM053597.1 coordinate 212,179,801, forward strand.
GACCCTGTGAAAGTCACTCAACACTGTTCGCCTCTTTCCTCCTCTGTAAAATGAATGGGAGAAGAAAAGGGTGAACAATTCCAGTATCTTTGCTAAGAAAAACCCAAATAGGGTCATGAAGAGATAGACAGAACTTAAATGATTGAACAACAACAAGGTTTTTAGTTGTGAGATCAACTCATTGATTTTTTCTTTCTCTATTTTGTTGATGAAAGTATTTATAGATATTTTTTCTAAAGAACTACTTTAGTAATTTTAGTATATTGTCTAATTATTTCCATTTTCTTCAACAAATTCTTCTGTTGTCTTTCTAACTTGGTCTTTGACACACCAATTCTTTGCAGTAAATTATTTATTCCATAATTTACTGTTAATACATTCTTCAAAGGTTCTTGATTGAATATAATTTTATTGTATCTAAATGTGCTTAATATTTCTGCTTTTCTGAATCTGAGGAAGACATATGCCCAGATATGTGGTCAGTTTTGTAAAGGTGCCCTACATGGATCTCTGTGCACACTCAGCAATCATCTGAAATTGGCCACCTCCAATTTTTCTAAATTTCTGATCAAGAAATCATCAGGTATTATATTAAGTTCATGTTACATGTTAGACACTATTCTAAGAATTGAAGATGCAAGCATAGAGGTGGCCAGGTGACCTATTCAGGTCTTTAATTTCATTTTAAATTTTGGTTGTATTTGTCTATGTCTGAAATAGGTCCATCAAGACTCCTCATTATAACATTTTAACTGTCAATTTGCCCTGTAATCTGATTAGTTTTTCCTGTAACTATTCAGATACTATGGTATTTGTGCATATATATGCATATATGTGTTTACTGGCAGATGGTGTATGTAATTTTGATATTTCCTGATTATCTATTATCCTTTTTTAAATCTTTTGATTTTTTTGAAAAAGATTTCTTGTCCCATTGAGTCTACAGTTTCTAGTGTGGCCCATTCTAATGATAAAAGAACTAAGTTCTTGAGTATGGTTTTCTCATTTATTTTCTATTTGATGCCTTTATTTTCTAAGGCAACAATTCTCCTTATCATTATTTCCTCCCTAGATATTTCAATTGGTATCTATTGCTTCATTGCTTTTAAGTATTCTTTTAAGTCCTTGTGGTGAGTTTTTCTTAATCTAGAACTCTACTTGCAATTATGGGATTGTAATGTCAGACGTATTCATTTTGTTGGTTCTATTTAAATAACTTTTTCTCTGTTACAAAGTAGGATCCTATGAGAAATTATTGTGATGTTTTAAAAAGGCATCATTAAAACTTTAAATTTAAAAAGTAATATAAAGATCTCACATAAGAGATGAATGATCAGAAATGGAAGCCAGAGGGTCATAGGACAAAAGTTGGAGGTAATATATTGACAGTCCAAATGCTGAACTGAACAAATGAAATGTTGAAAGATCTAGAAAATGTCTTCCAATTCAATTTGCTAAATAGTTCATGAAGGATTTGAAGGAGAATCAGAAAAGATGACGGGATATGGAAAGACTGCAATATTTCCCATATAAAGTTATAAAGAATAATCAAAGAAGACGAGAGGTCATGGAGGCACTCAGTGGAGGCACTCTAACTCAGTAAGTTAGAGATCCATTGAAGTATTCATATTGCATCATGGTATCAGCAAGAAAGACTAGCTACAACAGAAGATAATGACATATCTCAGAATCCCATTGAGACACAGAGTGATTGGGATTCCTCTGCAATCTGTCCTGCTCCTGGGAATCCCCAATATCATCTCCCCTGTCTATGGACTAAGAACCCCTCTGATACCATACATTAGGGGGATAGGATGAAAGGCTTGTTTCATTGTTGAGCACTCTATCTGATACAATTATGTCATTCTCTGATCTCTGTAAGCACCAGCCAAAGTTGATTACATAAGAGATTCATTAGTGCTGCTTAAACCTAAGTCCCTAAGGATTGTTTTGTTTGTGCACTCATGTCATGCTAAAGAACACTGAACAGCTTAAGAAGATAAAACAAGTGTTATTTGCTTTCATTCATAGTAAATTTATAAGGAAATATGTTTTATTACCCAGACAGATCAGAACTTCTATTCTGAAATAAAAAGAAATAAATTCAAATATTACCTTTTTTATACTAAGCCTGCCTTCATTTCAAATACAAAGAGTACAGAGACATATGCCTAAGAAATGGGAAATAGTCACAAAACACCCTGTGAGTATGGTAATTTGAGTCCTAGAAACAAATTGTGACCAGAAATGTCCACACAGTTAAGATTTTAGGATTAAAGCCAGAAAAGACTATCTCATTCACACACTTTATTTACAAATAAGGATCATTGAAGAAAACCAATTTACCCAAGGTAAGGAGCAGAGCTGGGACTCAAAGATTTTAAATCTACTAATTCATTCATCATGTCAAACTGCCTCTACTACCACACTGTTGCTCACCATTGATTCATGGCAGGAACCTTTGGGGCTACCCTTTCCAATGAAATCCAAGGACTGTCAGAAAAGTAAGTATGAGAATGATTTTCTATATTATGAATTTTCTTTTTGGATTTCTAAGTGTGGAAAGTATGCAAAATAATGCAAAAATCCAAGATTTAGTCAAATATTATGAATGTTTCAGGGAAAGAACTGAGAGTTGTTTTACTACTAAATGATATGCTTTTTCACTAAATGCTAAAACCTTTGCATTTTACCTTCTAGTTAAGGGCAAGTGAGTCAGCTTTAGGGAGAGTGAATTAAATGCTTGTTTCTGTGCTTTCAAGCTTCTTGGACTTCCTAGTTTTACTGCATCCAAAGATATAACTTCTGTTCTACTGTGCACTTCCTGAAATTCTGCAGTTGATGGTGATTCTTTTGAACTACCCAGCTCCTATATTTAAAATGCATCAGCCATTGTATGACAGAGTGGTTTGGGGACAATAACAAAGGAATATAAATTGGTTAAGAACCTTTCTTTCTGGAACAACTCATTTGACCCCACTATAGAGAAAACATCAATATTATAATAACAAGGAGCTAGATATCCTTTGTACCTTCAGAGTACCAGTGTTTTTCTGTGGAGAGATCTTCTTCTAGCTGTATATACTCTGGGACATACAGGCTTTTACAGAAACAAATGAATATCCCATGCCCACTCCTGCAAAACAAAGAACAAAATCATTTAATTTTACTGGTTTTTTGTATCTCTTGTAATAGACTTTTTTTTTCACCCTACACAAAAAGATAAGTATAACTCATTACCTTATAAACAAAACAGAGAAAATGAGGAGGAGACAGCATTTTGATGTATTTACCTTACACGTTGAAAAAAGCAGTAGTCATGATTTTGCCATTTTAGGGGTACTATGTATACCAGTATACCTACCTCACTCTCAAACAGTAGCAGTTCAGCCCACTGGTCATAAAAAGGTACCCCTTCATTTGATCAAAAAACATTTTCTTAAGTATCTCTAATCTCACAAGCACTGTACTAAAGGCTGGGGATTCAGAGACAAGTATAAAAGAGTCCCTGTCCTCAAAGAACTGATATTCAATTAAAAGGAAACAACACATAGGTAGAAATTTAAATACAAAATATACCCAATGTCACTTCTGGAGCCAAAGCACTAGGAGGTGAGGATAAAGATAAGCTTCCTGCAGGAGACAGCTCTGGAGAGGAGTTGAAGGAAGCTATGCATTACACAGATTGAAGGAGGGGAGGGAGCAAATTACAGGCATGGGAAACAATCTATTCAAAGACAAAAAGATGGCATCATGAATGTCATGTGTAGGTAAGAGCATGTAGACCTATTTTTCTGTAATGGGGAGACTAAGAATGAAAATAATGTACAATCAACACAGAAAGCTAGGCAGAAGTCAGATTGGGAAAGGCTTTAAAAAGCCAAATAGAGAAGCCAGTATTTTGTCCTAGAGGCAAGACAGAGGCACTGTAACTTCTTAAGCAGGGAAGGGACATGGTCCAACATTTGCTGGACAAATATCACTTTGATAGCTGCATAGAAAATGGAGTGAAAAGGAGGAAAATCTGAAGCAGATATACCAACAAGGCCCAAATGAGGTAATGTAATATTTAAAGTGAGAGATGAGAGCCCAGTCAGCAATAACAGCTATGTGGGTAAAACAGGGGATGAATGGGAGATATGCGGTAGAGGTTAAATAAATAAGAGCAATGAGCAAAAATAGCGAGTTGGGGCAAAACGATGACTTGAAGGAAGGTGGTACCATTAAGAGACACAGAAAAACCTAATAAAGGGGAATATTTTGGTGGAAAGATGATGGCTGCTTCAAACAGAGGAAGTTTCTGCAGTCTAAAATACATCCAGTTAGAAACATCTTCAACACTCAAGAAAGAGACTGGACTTGATATAATGAAGAGTGGAGGAGGGACATTTGTGAGTGAGTATGAGATTAAAGGTATGGCCATGTTGATGTGTTACTTAATTGGAGTGAAGAGTTTGATGAACTAGAAAGTAAATGTATCTGAGTAGATATTAAAAGTAAATTGAAGTTCTCAAGTATGTGGGTAAGGGATCGGATTGTCAGAAGGACTCTGCATGAGATATGAAGCTCTTTGAGAAAGGAGGGAGAATCCCTTAGGGATTGTGGTAATGGCCCACAGGATTTAGATAGAATGATGTATTTGGATGATACTTTGCCACAAAGGAAATTGAGAAAAAACATTTAGAAAAGGTAGGAGAACCAGGATAAATCTGTGTTATAAAAAGTTGGAGAAAAGAGATTGTCCAGAAAGAGAGTGTGATTGACAATGTCAAAGTCTACAGATAGGTCCAGAAGGATTGGGATTGAGAAAACATGATTCGATCTGTTTATTAGAAGATCAGTGGTAACTTCAGAGAAAGCAGATTGAAGTATATGTTGGCTTGGAAACCAAGTTGCAGAAAGAGTTAAATAAGAGAATAGAAAGTGGGAGCACCAAGTATGTTTGGCTTTTTCAAGAAATTTAGAAAAGACCCTTGGCTGTGGCCAGACTGGGGCAATGTAGTGGTGTGGTAAGTTTACTCTTTGTATAGGAAAAAGTCTCATCTCTAATTTGTGCTAGATGTGGTTCTGCTTTTGTGAGGACTCCAGGAGAGTGGCAAAAAGTATTATCTGTTCCCTCCAATTCCAATTCCCAAATGGCTCTAAAAATGTCCAGTTTGTTGGATATCCTTTTACAAGAGTAAGTCTTGTGCATTGCCATCTATCCCCCTCTCCCTTCTTTAGTGTAAAAGCTGAGTTATCACATTTAGAATATTTGCCACTAAATTTAGGAATTGAAATGGGTAAGAGAAACTGATCATGTCTCATTTTAAAATTTCTTAAGGGAATACAGAGAGCCCTTCTTCCAGCTATTGCAACGTTTCCTTGTTTAATACAGTCCTTAAATTTTAATAAGCACTTTTCTCATAATTACTCTACGATGCAAAAAATGTAAATATTACTCATTTCATTGCACAGATGAGAAAATGTGGTCTCAAAGATTTTCCAGAATTGCAATTAACATACATGAGAGCCAGGAATTTAAAACAAGGCCTCCTGACCCTCCAGTGTGTGGTTGAGGGAAAGAAGAGTGAATAGGTAAAAGTGTGGTCTGCTTCTATACTCTTTGTATATGAAATGAAGATAGGTGTAGTGTCAAAAAAAAAGATAATTTTTAGAGATTACCTGATAATTTTTTCTTTTAATACATTTATTATTTAACTTTTTTTAATTTAGAGTTCCAAATTATCTTTCTCCTTCTACTCCCTCCACAAACTCAAAAAGTCAAGCAATATGTCAAATAGCCTTGTGAAATCACGTAAAGCAATTTTTAATGTTAAGCCATGTTGTCAAAAAAAGCAAGAAAATAAAATAAAAAATAAAATTGCACTTCTGTGTACACAAAGAGTTCATCAGTTCTCTCCCTGAAAATGGATAGCATTTTTCATTACAAGTCCTTTGGAACTGTCTTTGACCATGATATTGATCAGAGTAGTTGTCTGTCACAGTTGATCATCACTACAATATTACTAGTAGAGTATACAATGTCCTCCTGATTCTGATCACTTCATTTTCTAGCAGTTCATATAAGTCTTCCCAGGTTTTTCTGAAAGCATCCTGCTCATCATTTCTAATAGCAAATAAGGATTCCATCAAAATTATATGTCACACCTTGTTCAGAACATTCCTTAATTGATGGGCATCCCTCAATATCTAATTCTTTGCCACCACAAAAAAAATTTGTACAGATGGGTCCTTTTCCTTCTTTTATATCTCTTTGGGAAACATACTTGGTACCGGAATGGACACTTTTAATGACCATGGGGCTTAGTTCCAAATTGTCCTCCAGAATAGTTGGGTCAGTTCACAACTCTGCCAGCAGTGCATTAGTGTCCCAATTTTGTTACAGTGCCTCCAACACTTCATTTTTCTTTCTGTCATATTAGCCAATCTAAGAAGCATAAGATGTTACGTCAGAGTTCTTCTAATTTGCATCTCTCTAATAAATAGTGATCTAAACATATTTCTGCGACTAAAAATAACTTTGATTTCTTCTGAAAACTCTGTTCATATTCTCCAACCATTTATCAATTAAGAACATCTCTTATTTTTATAAATTTTACTCAGTTGACTATATATTTAAGAAATAAGACTTTTCAGAAAAATTTGCTGCAAAATTTTTCCCAGCATTACACTTTCCTTCTAATCTTGGCTGCATTCATTTTATTTATGCAAAAAAATCAATTACATAAAATTGAAATTATCCACTTACTTCCCATAAACATCTCTATCCATATTTTGGTCATAAATTCATCCCTTAACCTGAAAGAGAAATTTTCCATGCTCCCATAATTTGCTTATAAAATCATCATTTATGTCTAAATCATGCACCCACTTTGACCTTATCTTGGTAAATGGTGTGAGATGTTGGTCTAGTTTCTTCCAAGCTGCTTCCCAATCTTCCCAGTAGTTTTTGTCAAATAGTGAGTTCTTCCCCAAATTTCTGGATCTTTGGTTTTATCAAATGCTAAATTGCTATGGTCACTTGTTACTACATATTTTGTACATAAACTATTCCACTGATCCATGACTCTATTTTCAAGCCAGTACCAAAATGTTTTAATGATTATCACTTGGTAACATAGTTTGAAATCTGGTACTGCTAGTATGTCTTCCTTCATATTTTTTTTTCAATTAATTCCTTTGACATTCTTGACCACAGATACTTCCAGATTTATTTCTCTGTATTCTTTAGCTATAAAAACTAATACCTTGGAAGTTAGATTCATATGATACCAATTAAGTAAATTAATTTAGGTTAAATTTTCCTTTTAAGTATATTGCCTGATCAACCCATGAGCAATTTCCATTTCTTCAGTTGTTTAGATCTCTATTTGTGTAGAAAAAATGTTTTGTAATTGTGTTCATACAGTTCCTGATTTTTCTTGGCATGTAGAATTCCAAGTGTTTTATATTGCCTACAGATAGTTTAAATGAATTTTTCTTTCTATCTCTTCCTGCTTAACTTTATTGGGAATACATAGAAATACTAACTGATGTGGGTTTATTGCATAGTCTAAAACTTTTCCAAAGTTGTTTATTGTTTCAACTAATTTTGGGGAAAGCTCCTAATTTATCCCTATTATGGATAATATTTGGTGATGGTTTTAGCTACCTATTACTTACCATTTTAAGGAGAGGTCCATTTATTCTTTAATATTCTAATGTTTTTAGTAGGAATGCATGTTCTTTTTTGTCAAAAGCTTTCTATGCATCTACTCATGGAATTTTGCTTATTTTTGTTATTGAGTTGGTCAATTATTATGATAGTTTTCCAAATGTTAAACCAGTCCTACATTTCTGGTATAAATCCCACCTGGCCTTAGTATATGATCTTTCTGATATATTGCTGGAATTTCTTTGCTAGTATTTTATTTAACATTTTTGTATCAATTCTCATTAGGGAAGTTGGTCTGTAGTTTCTTTTATGTTTTTGCTTTTCATGATGGAGGTATGAAATGCATATTTGTGTCATAGAAGGAATTTGTTAGGACTCCTTCTTTACCTATTTTTGTAAATAGTTATGTAGTACTGGAAGTATTTTTCTTTTGATGTCTGGAAGAATTCACATGTAAATCCATCTGATCCTGGGGATGTTTTCCTGGGTATCTCATTTTTTATTTGTTCAATTTGTTCAATTTCTCTTCCTAATGTTCCCAATTACAAATTTTTTTAAGTATTCCATAGTTAGATTTTGAATGAAAATTAATAAGAAGATTTTTAAGGTGATTGAAATGCAAATGGTGTTAGTAATAAAAAATACAGAATAAATGGAAACAGATAATCTAAGTAAGAGCAGCACAGAAGGTTGTCAAAAATAATAATAATTTTTAAACAAAACCACTACTTATTCTCCCTAATTTATAGCTGAGAAATGCTCAGGTCAACACATCAGTGATGTTTTTCATCAAGTAAAATAAGTGTTGAATATTAACTTGCGTGGCTTTTCCCTCTCATTCCCAGGGCTAATGTACATTTTGTCACTCTCCTCAGATCTAATCTCTCTCCTTTTACACACAGATCCATCAGAAGTCAGGGATGAGAAACCATACAGGGATAATGTTATTTATCCTTCAAGGACTAACAGATGATCCCCGACTAAAGGTTCTGATTTTCATCTTTCTCTTTTTCACATATATTTTGACTATAATTGGGAACCTGATCATCATCACCCTCACCTTGATGGATGCACAACTTAAGACACCCATGTATTTCTTCCTCTGAAACTTCTCCTTTTTGGAAGTGGCATTCACAACTGCCTATATTCCCAGATATCTTTACAGCTTATCAACCGGGGACAATACCATTATCTATAATGCGTGCTTTGCCCAAATATTTTTTATCATCCTTCTTGGGGTAACAGAATTTTTTCTTCTGGCCATCATGTCCTATGACCGCTATGGTGCCATTTGCAAGCCTCTGCACTACCCATCCATCATGAACAGCAAAGTCTGTAACCAGCTTCTCCTGAGTTCTTGGCTGGCTGGGTTGATGATCATCCTCCCACCAATTAGCCTGGGCTTCCAGATGGAATTCTGTGACTCCAATGTTATTGATCACTTTGGTTGTGAGGCATTTCCCCTGATAAAGATTGCCTGTTCAGACACACAATTCATAGAGAAGATGGTTTTAATCTGTTGACACTCATTGTCACCTTCTTCTTAGTATTTCTGTCCTATGCACAGATTATCAAGACAGTTCTCAGATTCCCCTCAGCTCAGCAAAGGAAAAAGGCCTTTTCTACTTGTTCTTCCCACATAATTGTTGTCTCCATCACTTATGGCAGCTGCATCTTCATCTATATCAAACCCTCTGCAAAAGAAAAAGTGGCTTTGAATAAGGTGGTGTCCATGCTTGTAACTTCAGTTGTTCCTGTTATGAACCCCTTAATTTATGCCCTAAGAAACAAGCAAGTGATACAAGCTTTTAAGGACTTGGCCAAAAAGATTTTCTTCCTCTCAATAAACAACTATTGACTTATGGATGCCAAATGATAAGACAAAATCTAAATGACCTTTAATTACCTGTCCTGGATTCTATTGCCCTTTTTCATTTCCCTTGCCAGTCACTCTTAACCACAGTCCAGTCACTGTAACCTTCTCAAGCTTCCTTTCTCTAAAATTAAAAATCTTCCCAACCTCCAAATGATAAAGGCTTCTTCTGACCTTCATTCCCATCATCAGTTTCTGCCCTGACATACAACCTCACTCTCTTCTCCATCCTGCAAAACCCTCATCCCCACACATGAAGGCACTGAAACCAAAGCTTTCCCCCTCTGAAGATCTTATATAGGGAGCTCTTATTTAATATAGTTGTGAAATCATCAGTTCTACCACTAGGGTGCCCTTAGAAGTCATGTAGCTAAATCCCATTGGCTCTTTTTCAAATTTCATTTTTCGTGCTGATATGCATGTCTGTTGCCAATATTCCTTACCTCTCTTGCTTTTCTTCACTTTATTTGTCCTAAGGCTTAATTCCATGTTCTTCATTCTCCATATATAGACTCCTTATTCCTTCTGCCTGATCACATCTGACCAATTTTCTGGCCATGGAAGAGACCAACATGGTTTTCCAAAATGATCTTTGATATCTAATCAATTAGAAGCAAGCTGCTTCTCTTCCCATTTCCTCTAGGCCTTTGGGTGTACCTTTTTATGCAGTTAAGTGCTCATTTTGTTCTAGCTTGTATTACAGTAATTTTTATACCTGCCTTTTCATCTCCAATTTGATTAGGAGCTAGTAGAAGGCAATGACTTGGTATTATTCATCTGCAACACAGTGCTTTGTACATAGTAAGTAGTTTTTACATTTTGTTGAATTTTATTGACCAGTGGGAGGGAAAATACATCATTTTCATGATTAGGGTAGGAATACAGGACGTTCAGAAGAAGCTAGGAAAGACTACATGGATAAAAAATAGTGTGTAGGAGCCAATTCTAGAAAAAGAAATTGGTGAGTTCTACTCAGTCAGAAAATTTATATAACCACTAGTTCTTAACGAAGCTTCAAGAGCATAAGACCATGTACTGGCTTAACAAAATGTCAGAAGGGAGGGGGACAAATGCCAAAGTATTATATAATGGAAAAGATAGTTTATATTGGACAGTTATAACTTTATATGTGAGTTGATTGAATTCCTTCATGAAACTAAGAAAAAGTTTATGGAAATAAAACCAAGTAATCTGATGCATAGATGAAATGCTAAAGGATAAAGAATAAAAATGAGGAGCTGGAAAAAAGTTTTGTCAAAATAAAGCACGTCCAAAATTATAGCACTTCACTTATAACTTCAGAACAGAGAACAATAAAAATTCACAAATTCATGAGGGATAAACTGGAAAACTATATTATTTTAAGTTATCACAGTGAAAGAATTTGGTTAAATGCATATGAACCAAGTGGCATGGCATCGACTTCATAAATTAATAGATAATTGTATTAAAAAATATATAGATTGTAACACAATAATTGTAGACTCCAATATTTTTCTTTAAGATCTGGATAATGTTCAAAGAAAGAAGAGCTGAATAAATAATAGATTTGAAAGATTTGTGTTATCTTCTAAATAAGAGTATAAAATATGATATTTATTAATGATTAACATGTATGAAAAATCAATCAATTAAAAATGATGCTCATAAAAACAGAATATGTGTTTAAAATCAAAACCCATTAAAATAGTAGTAAATGCAGGAAATATAAAAAATTAAATATCTAGCAACATCCTGAATAATAAATGGGTCATAGAAACAAAACTCGTTGACGTATTTTTCAAAAGAATTATAACAAAAAGAAAGCAAATAAAAAATTGGGGGATCCAAGTAAACTGCATCTCAAAATAAAAATGAAATTCACCAATTAATCAGTAAGCTTTTATTGAATTTAATAACTATTCATTAATCAGCTACAATGTACCAAGAAATATAAGAAGTTCTGGGGTTACAAAGACAAAAATGAAACAGTCCCTATCCTCAAAGAGCTAACATTCAACATGGGCAAACAACTTTTTCAAAGAGATGTAAGTGTAAAATACATATGTAATTTGGTAGGGTATGGAGAGTATTAACAAATGAGGCCATCAGAAGAGGCCTCTTCCAGGTGGGTGAGTTATAGCTGAGCCTTGAATGCAGTCTTGGGACCTAGGAGTCAGACATGAAAGAGAAGAATATTCCAAAGATAGGCATCAGTTTGTTTAAAGGTATGGAGTTAAAAGACAGAACGCCATGTATGGAGAACAAAAAGTGGGTCGGTTTGGCTATGACACAGAGGAAATGAAAACAAATCAAGTGTATTTATAGTAGAAAGATAGCTAGAGCCAGATTACAAAGGACTTTGTATGCCACAATGAAAAGTTTATTTTATATCTTAGTTATTATAAGGAGACACTCACTGTATTTTCTGCATCAAGGGAATGATATAGTCAGACCTGTGGAATGTCAGTTTAGCAGATCTGTGTATAATGGGTGGGAGAATATGGACACAACATAGAACGAGACCAGTTAGGTGACTATTGAAGTAGATCAGATGAGAGATAATGAGGACCTGCATGTTCATAATTGTGGTACATGTTATAGAAAAACAGGGAGGGAAAATATGGAAGTAAAAATTGACAAGACTTGGGAACTGATTCAATATGAAGAATGAGTTAAAGTGAAGAGTTGAAAATGTCTCATAGATTATGAACATGGGTGAGTAGAAGAAAGATGGTAACCTTTGATAGAAACAGAAAAACTGGGAGGAGAGTGACTTTATAATGAAAGTTAATAAAGTTTTGGAGTGTATGATGTCCGTGGGACTTCCAATTGGAGATGTGCAGCATGCAGTTGGGGATATGGGATTGAGGGACAAGTGAAACATAATGGCTAGATGTATGAAAAGGTGAGAATTTAGAAATTAGCTGTACATAGAGTTGATACTTGATAACTTGTTAGCTGATGAGATCATCAGAAGTATTAGTAATTAAAAAGAGACCACAGGAAAGAACCATGGAGTACATCTCAGCATCAAGGACAAGTTCTGGATGATAATCTTCTAAAAGAAAACTGAAAGCTAGACATGAGTTCCATGATCATCTCTATGTAGCTGATTTATTCAATCCTAATCTTTCTCCTGACCTCCACTTTCATGTGACTAGATGTGCCAGAGATATCATAAACTCAACATTTCCAAAACTGAATTTATTACTGTTCCCGCCAAACCCTCCCATCCTCCTAACTTTCCCATTACTGCTAGAGGCACTGTCATCTTCCTAGTTACACAAGTTTGCAACCTAGATGTCATTCTTATCACCACTTTCTCCTCCACCCCTCCAATCTGTTGCTAAAATCCTGTCTTATCTACCTTCACAACATTTCTCCTACACATTCATTCTCTCTTCTGATACTACCACCATCCTGGTGCAAGTCTTCATCATCAGGACTATTGCAATAGCCCTCTCTCTTCCCCACTTCAAGGCTCTGCCCACTCTGGTTCATCTACCACTCAGTTTTCTTTTGATTTTCCCAAAGCACAAGTGTGGCCAAGTCACCTCCCTCCATTTGCTAAACTCTTACCCTCAAGATCAAATATAGATCCTCTGTTTTGTTTTCAAAATTCTTCATAGCATGCATCCTTCCTAATTTTCCACTGCTCTTATACCATACTACCATCCACTGATTTTGAAATTTTACCCTTCTCCCTGCTGTTTCTCCCACAAAATACACCATCCACCAACTTCATTTTCACTGACTCTCCACCATGCCTGGGACACTCTTCCCTCCTCACCTCAACTTCCTGGATTTCTTGGCTTCCTTCAAGTCTCAACCAAAACCCTTCCTTCTACAAGAAGACTTTCCTGGTTCCCCTTAGTGTTAGTACCTTCCCTCTAAGGTTATCTCCACTTTATCCTGGATATATCTTGTTTTCACCAAATTGTTTCCATGGAATCTCTTCTATTAGACTGTGGGATCCTTGAAAGAAGCTGCCATTTTTGTCTTTCTTTGTAACTCCAGCCCTTATTACAGAGCCTGACATATAGTAAGTGTATAATAATTACACATTTAATTGGATAGGATTGGTCAGGCAGCTGGGAGAAGAAGAAAAGAAAAAAAATTTTTAATCCCAAGGAGGAAGGGAAATTATGTTTGTGAAAGCACATGAAAAAAGGGGGCAGCTGGGTGGTACAGTGGATAGAGCACCGGCCCTGGGGTCAGGAGAACCTGAGTTTCTGTTCCCATTCAGTAATCACCAGATATCTATCATCTCAAATTTTTCTAGAGTTGTATTCAGGTTCATAATCGCATTCCTGTTAATATCTTAGTTGTATTTATCTCTATCTGAAGTGGATACATTGAGATTCCTCATTAGTATGATTTTATTGTCCATTTGCCCTGCAATCTGATTCGTTTTCCTTTAAATATTTAGATATTATGCTGCTTGGTGCACATTTAAACAAATATGTAAATACTGGCATATGTTACATGAAATATTTATGTCAATTCATTACCTATAATTCCTCTTTTTAAATTTTTTGATTTTTTAAAAATATTCTTGTCACATTGAGTCTTCATTTTCTGTTTGACCTAGTCTAATGGTAATGGCACTAAGTTCTTGAATATGATTTCCCCCTATATTTTCTATGGCATCCATTCTCCTTGCCATTCTTTCCTCCTTGGATATTTCATTTGATGTCTCTTGATTAATCATCTATAAGTATTCCTTTAAGACCTTGTGGTCCAGAGTTGTTGTTATTGTTTTTAATCTAAGACTCTACTTGGAATTATTCGAATGTAATGTCAGATATAATCATTTTGTTGGTTCTACTTTAACAACCTTTTCTGTTATAGGGGAGGATCCTTTGAGAAATTATTGTGATGTTTTTAAAATGCACTGTTAAAACTTTATATTTCAAAACAAAGATCTCATACAAGAAATTAATAAAACCAAATGGAGATCAGAGGGTCATAGAGCAAAAGTGGAAAGTAATGGATAAATAGTACAACTGTTTTATGGGGCAAATTAAATGTTAAAGGACATAGAAAATGACCTCCAATTGATTTTGGTAAATTTTCAAGAAGAATTTGTGGAAGAATGAAAAAGATGAGAAGACTTGGAAGGATTGCAACCTCTCCAATAAAGAATTATAAAGTATAATCCTAGAAGAGGAAAGGGCATGGAAGTGTCACGATCTATGGGCACTGCCCCCATCAATGAGTTAGAGACCTATTGAATACTCACATGGCACTATGGATATAACCTTCAGGGAGATAGACTGTCTGCAACAAATGATAGCATGTCTCAGAATCCCCTGGGACATAGTGATTGGAATTCCTTGGAAATCTTTCCTACTCCTGGGATTCCCCAATACCTTTTCCCCTGCCTTTGGACTAAGAACCCCTTTGGTAACAGCCACAAAAGTGATAGGATGAAAGGCCTGTTTCATTGTTGAGCAGTGTATCTGATGCTATTATGTCATCCTTGGGTCTCTGTGGACACCAGCCAAAGTTGATTACACAGGAGATTCATTAGTTCTGCTTACACCTGAGTCCCTAAAGATTGTTTTGTTTGTGTACTCAGGTCATCCTAAAGCACCTAGAGCAGATTAAGCAGATAAAACAAATGTTATTTGTTGTCATTCCTGGGAAATTTATAAGAAAATCTGTTTTATTACCCAGACAGATCAGAACTTCTTTTCTGAAACAGAAAGAAACAGATTCTGATATTATCTTTGTTTTTTTTTTACACTAGGCCTGTCTTCCTTTCAGGTACAAAAAGTACAGAGAAATATGGCACACTTTTAAAGTGGAATTGAATCTACGGTAGACAATCATTTAGAATAAATTAGGGGAGCAACTGGGCAAAGAATCTTGGACATTCTGAGAAATGGGAAATAGTCACAGAGCTGCCTACACTTGTAATTGTCTGGGTTCTAGAAACAAGGTGTGGTCAGAAATGTCCAGATGGTTAAAATTTTAGGATTAAATTAGAAAGGAATGCAAGGATTATCTCATCCAATGCCTTCATTTACAAATAAGGAAACGGGCTCATTGAAGAAAAGCAATTCACTCAAGGTAGCAGAGCTGGGACTCAGATTCCAAATCTACTTATTCTTTCATCATACCATGCTGCCTCTACACATACACTGTTGCTCAGCATTGGGTCATGCCAGAAACTGTGGGGGCTACTCTACCCAATGAAGTTAAAGAACTATAAGAAAAAAAAGTAAGTATGGGAATTGTTTTTTATATCATAGATTTTCATTTTGGATTTGTCAAAATGGATAGTCATTTGACCCCACTACAGAGAGAACATAAATATCATCATACCAAAGAGCCAGAAACCCTGGATACCTTCAGTGTACCATAAAGCAGATCCCTACTTTACCATAGGGAGAGCTACTTCCAGCTGTGTATACTGTGAGATACACAAGGTTCTTGCAAAAATAAATTAATATTACCTTCCCTGTCCTGCAAAACAAAGGGCAAAATCATTTAATTTTATTGCATATTTCTGTGTCCCTAGTTATAGACTTGTATTTCCTTACGGAAAAAAATAAGCATAACTCATTGCCTTAAAAAATACAAAGAAATAGAACACAAGGAGGAGACATCATTTTAGTTTGGAATTTCATCAGAATCACACCTACCTTACACATAGAAAAAAGCCATAGCCATAACTTTGCCATTTTAGGAGTACTATGTATAGCAGTATACCTACCTCACTCTCAAACAGTACCAATTCAGCCCCCTGATTATTTAAAAATACTCTATTCATTCAACAAACATTTTCTTAAGTACCTCCTATCTTCCAGGAACTGTAAATGCTGGGGATTCAAAGACAAAGAAGTCCTTGTCCTCAAAGAGGATCTATTAAGAGGAAACAACATATAAGTAGAAATTTAAATATGAAAAAAAACAAAGTAATTTCTGGGTTCAAGGCATTAGCAACTCAGAGATCAAGAGAAGTTCCCTGTAGGAGACAGTTTGGGAGCCAAGCTTTGAAGGAATCTTTGAAGGAATCAGGGTTGAGGAGAGGAGGGAATGCATTCCAGGCTTGGGCAACAATCTGTTTGAAATACATGAAGTGGAAGCTTAAATGCCATATGTAGGGAAGAGCAAGCAGACCAGTTTTCCTGGAATGGAGACAATAGGAAGGGGAATAATACACGATAAGTTTGGAAAGATAGGTTAAACCAGATTGGGAAGGACTTTAAAAGCCAAAGAGAAAAGCTAGTATTTTATCCTACAGTCAAGAGGAAGGCATTGTACTTTCTTAAGCAGGAAGGTGATATGGTACAACATTTGCAAGACAAATAACGCTGATAGCTGCATGGAAAATGAAGTCAGGAAGGGAAAAATCTGAGACTGACATAACAATTAGGCCCAACTAAGTTATTGTAATATTTTAAATGAGAGATGAGAGCTTGAAATGAAATAATAACTAAATGGGTAGAGCAAAGGGGATGAATGGGAGACATATGGTAACATCAATAAGACAGAGGAATGAAGGAGAATAAAGAGTTGAGGGTGACTCCTATGTGGCAAAACTGGATGACTTGAAGGATCATAGCACCACCAAAAGAAATAGGCAAGCTTAATATAGAAGAAGACTTGGGCAAAAGACTATTTCATGTATAGTGAGTTCCTGTTGTCTAAAATAAATCCAGTTGTAAAGTCTTCAATACTCAGGAGAGAGACTGGGATGGATATATTGGAGAGAGGAGATGGGACATTTGTGGGTGACAATAAGGTTAAAGGAATGACACTGTTTATGTGTTACTTAAATGGGGTGAAGGTGAAGAAAAAAGTATATGAAGAGGTTGATGAACTAGGGAATTAGGATATCTGAAAAGATATTAGAAGTAAATTTTAGTTCTCAATTATAAGGGTAAGAAATAGGATTATAAGAAGGAATTTGCATGAGAAACTAAATTCCTTGAGAAAAGAGGAAGAATCCTTTAGGAACTAGAAAGAAAAAAGCCAACAGGATTTAGATAGGTTGACATCTTGGTTAACTCCAGAAGAGTAGATACTGCTGAGTGATTGTGGTCTGGGAATAGTATGGAAATGGCAGTGAGGAGCAAGAAGCATATTAACTTCTCCAATACCAGTGTATTAGGAGATATTGATTAAGGTATATACAGAGCCAAAGAGGAATGCAGTGTATTTTGGGAAGAAACAGGTTTCCCTAACTGTAAAGATAGAGAAACAGCTTGAGAAGAAAAGATTTAGCAAAAGGAGAGTTTATTCCCAATAGAATGAGGCATGCAAAGGACATACATAAACAGAAGGGGAAGATAACATTCCAGGAATGGGGAACAACCATAGCATAGAGACACATGAGTCTTGTTGTTTGAAAGGAGCAACAAGTTCCACAGTCTAGCTGGACCAGTGAATAGTCAAGAGGACTAAAAAGAAATAGGCGCTGGGTTATAAAGGGCTTTAAAAGCCAAAGGGAGGTTTTTATATTTGATCTTTGAAACACTAGGGAACCATTGGAGTTTATTGAGTGGGAGAAGAAGAAGGAAATGGAGGGACCTGTGCTTTGGGGAAATCATTTGGTTGAGTGGAGGATAGATTGGAGTGGGGAGAGACTTAAGGCAAAAAGAACAACCAGAAACTTAACTACAAAATCCAAGTGTGAGCAAATGAGAGTCCACATCAAGGTGATGGCAGCATCAGAGGAGAGAGGGAGGCATATGAGAGATATGTGAATGAGACTTGAGAACAGTTGGCTACAGAGGGTGAGTTATAATGAGAAGTTGAAGTTGAAACAAAGATTGCAAGCCTGACTAATTGGGAGAATAGGGATGTCCTTGAAGGTTTTGGGAAAGCTGGGAAGAAGGGAGGTTTTGGGGGGAAAGATAATGAGACCTGACTTAGACATGTTAAATTTATAATGTCAATAGAACAATCAGTTTGAAATGTCCAAAAGGTGGACTAAATATAAATAAATAATGGACTAAAGATTAGGAGTGAGATTAAGGCTCAAAATATAGATCAGGAAATTTTCTACCTAGAGCAGATAGTTCCTATAGGAAGTGATCTGATCACTAAGAGAGATAATACAGACACAAATTCTTAACCCAGGCTCCACAGAGTCCCAATGGATTTATGGATAAATTTAAGGGGGTCTCTGAACCTAGATGGGAAAAGTACACTTTTATTTCAATATAATTGGTTTCCTTTATAACAATAATCATATGAATTTTATTTTATGCATTAAAAATATTCTGAGAATGGGTTCTTACACATCCCCAGACTCCCATGCCCCTTTGCCACAAAGAAAACTCAGGGGGAAAAAACAGTTAAATAGGTAGGAGAATCAGGATAAATCAGTGTTATAAAAAGCTAGAGAAAAGAGAACATCCAGAAGGAGATTGCTGTCCTTCGTTCTTGAAGAAGATCAAAATTACATCACTATATTAGAGTCAAGTTACAATGTGTCTAACTGTTGCTGATCAGACCATTAAATTCTACCAGAACGCTCTACCAAAGGTCTGGCACAAATAGTCCATGCAAATACTTGGGATGTATTCTCTAAATTTGTGCATCTTACATTTCTTTTGAGCTGCTTATTTTTTTCCACCAGTGAGGGTGGGATTTTATTTTACTTTTTTTATTTTTTTTGTTCTGTTTTATTCATTTATTTATTTTCTTGTTTACATCATTCATTTCCACGAGATTTTGGATTACAAATTTTCTCCCCATCTTTCCCCCACCCACCACCCCAAAACAGCCATCCTACTGTATAAGCCCTCCCTCAATCTGCTCTCTCTTATGTCCTTCCCCATTGCCCCTCTGACTTTCCAGTAGGGCAAGATGGATCTCCCTATCCCAGTGCCTGTATATCTTAATTCCCAGTTGCATGTGGTTAATAATAATAGTAACTATTATTAGTATTATTATTATTATATACACATATATTTTTAACATTTGATTATAGAACTTTAAATTCTAGATTCTTTCCCTTCCTCCCTCATCACGCACCCCCACTGGAAAGACGAGCGATTCAATACAGTCTGTACATGTGTAGTTACATAGAACATCTCCACAATGGACATATTGTGATCAACTGATGATATGTCTCTCCTTCCTATTCAGTCGCCCAATTCTATTCTCTACCCTGTCCCTGTCCCTTTACAAAAGTGTGTGCTTCCAGCAACCCTTCCTCTCACCTTACCCTCCCCTCCATCATCCCACCTCTCATCCCCATCCCACCTACTCTCCTGTGTGGCAAGATACCCAGTATAGAGTTTATGTCATTCCTTCCCTAAGCCAAATTCAACAAGAGTAAGGTTGACTCTTTCCCTTTTGCCTTCCTGTTCTTCCCCTCCATTGTAACAGTTATCCCTTGCCTCTTCGGTATGAGATGATTAATCCCATTCTGTCTCTCTCTGTCTCCTATCATTCTATTCCTCTCCCACCTCAGAATTTCACCTTTTAAAGTATCATATCTTCCTATTCAATTGGTCCTGTGCCTTCTATGTGCATATATATGCACATACTCACATGTGTGTTCATATGCATATATACCTTCACATATAGATATATACACCTTTGTATTCCCTTCACCTATCCTCCTACTGAGAAAAATTTCATAAGTTACAATTATCGTTTTTCCATGTTGGCTTATAAATAGCTCAACTTTGATAAGTTCCTTATGATTTCTTTTCCATGTTTACCTTCTCGTGCTTCTTGTATTTTAGTGTCAAATTTTTTTTCAGTTCTGGTTTTTCAGCAAGAAATGCTTAGAAGTCCTCCACCTCATTGAATGACCATATTTTCCCCTGGATCTTTGGAGCTACTTCAATTCTGCTTTGCCCAGTGAGCACAGCACTTTCTCTGATGAGGGCACACAATTCTGGGTAGTCCTGTGCCAGCATCTCTGATATCAAACAATTAATTCCAAAGTAGAATCATCTTTGCAGAAATTTTTGTGCATTTTTGTGTTTCAAATGTAGGGTGAGATCCCCACCTGCTATGGTAATCAGGCCAAGGTTGGGTAATGATTATGAACAGATAAAGGAATTTTAGACTTTATAAACATGTAAGTGGAATACTTATGACTGATGACAAAATCAGGGGGATGATCATCACCGTGTGTGGCTTAACTGAAGTAGAGGAGTATATCATAAAAATTACATAGATTGGGGGACTGAGAGATTATGGCATTTGATGTATTGTCTAACATCAATATATATGTTGAAATCCTCAAGGATGAGGACAGGAGTTGTAGTAGAGGGAAAGTCTCTCAGCCAGGTACTGAGTTGATTGTGGAAGGAAGATGTTTGCCCTCGGGATCAACTAAACATGACCACTAATATATGGATTGGGTGATGCATTTAAATAGCATGAACCTCAAAGAAGAAGTTGCTAAGCAATGATGGTAAGGGGAGAGTCTGGAAATGGTGATTAAGGGAAATGAGTATTTCAGATCTCCTTTCATGAGTTAGGGAATTTTCCAGTGAGGAAACTATCAATAGAGATCAGAGGCATGCCTGAAAGTACAACTGACACTGGACTGTGTAGCAAGTTAGGTAGTTTATCCAAAAAGAACCAGGTCTCAATAAGGGTCAGAAAATAGTAAGAAAGGAAAAAGCTCAATATGAAAGCAAATGCATTATATGGAGCAGATATTACAGATAATGCAGCAGAAGGGGCAGGTAGATCCTGAGTAGGACATTAGGCATTAAGGAGGTAGAATTGAGGAGGGTGGAGCAGGAGAGGGGTAAGGCAGTGGGAAGCTGAGGACAGAGAATGGAATTTGTACATTGGTCATCAAGTATTCAGAATCACTGCAAAAGAGAAAGTGTGACGGAGTGGGAATATGATTTTATTTTAATATGCAATTATACATGTGAAGTCATTCAGAGTATATTTTTATATTAGCCATGTTGCAAAAAAAGCAAGAAAAATAAAGTGGAAAAACATATACTGTAATTTGCACAGTTCATCAATTCTTTTCTTGAAGATGCACAGCATTTTTCATCACAAGTTTTTTGGAATTGTCTTTGATCATGGTTTTGATTAGAGTACCAGTCTGTCACAGCTGGTCATCAATACAATATTGCTGTTACTATGTACAATATTCTCCTAGCTCTGCTCACTTCAATTTATATCATTCCACATAAGAAACCATACTGCTCATGATTTCTTATAGCACAACAATATTCCATCACAGTCACATACCACAACTTGTTCAGCCATTTCCCAGTTGATGAGCATCCCTTCAATCAAAAAGAGCCACTATGAATATTTTTGTTCATACAAGTCATTTTCCTTTTTCTTTATCTGGAAACCAGATCTGGTGGTGGTAGTCTTAAAGCCCACTGGGCATTCCAAATCATTCTCTAAAGTGATTGGGCAAGTTCATAGTTTAGCTAACAGTGCATTAGTGCCCTGATTTTCCAATGCTGTCTCCAACATTTGTCATTTTCATTTCTGTCACATTAGTCAATCTGATATGGCACAAGATGGTACCTCAGAGTTGTTTTAGTTTGCATTTCTCTAATCAATAGTGATGTAGAACATTTTTTCATTATAGATAGCTTTGATTTATTCTTCTGAAAACTGTTCACACCCTTCAATCATTTATCAATTAAAGACTGCTCTTATTGTTATAAATATAACTGAGTTGTATATTTGAAAAATGAGACCTTTATAAGAAAAATTTCCTGTAAAAAATGTCCCTTGTTTTTCTAATCTTAGGCTCATTAGTTTTATTTAAATATTTTATTAAAACATTTTTAACTTCATGCAGTCAAAATTATCCATATTATTTCCCATAGTCATCTCTATCTATATTTAGGACACATAATTCTTCCCTTAACTATAGATCTGATAAGTAAAAATTTCCATGCTCCCATAATTTCGCCTCATAATATCACCTTTTATGTCTAAATCATGTACCCATTTTGACCTTATCTTGATACATAGAATGAGATTTTGGTCTTGTTTTTGCTAAACTGTTCTCTAGTCTTCCCAGCAATTTTTGTCAAGTAGCAACTTCTTGTCCAAATTTTAGGATCTTTGAGTTTATCAAATGGTAAATTGCTATGGTCATTTGTTACTGTGTATTTTGTACATAATCTATTACATTGACCATCAATACAATATTGCTGTTAGCGTGTATGATCCACCACTATATTTATAAGTCAGTACCATATTGTTTTGATGATTATCATTTTGTAATATAGTAGAAAATCTGGTACTGCTAGGTGACTTTCCTTCATATTTTTTAATTAGTTCCCTTGATATTCTTGACTGTTCATTCTTCCAGATTAATTTTATTATTTTTTTAGCTCTAAAAAATAATTCTTTGGAAGTTTGATTCATATGGCATTGATTAAGGTAATTAAGGTAGAGTTGTCATTTTAGTTGTATTGGCTTGATCTACCCATGAACAAATGTATTTCTCCAGTTATTTAGATCTCTATTTGTGTGAAAAATGTTTTGTAACTGTATTAATATAGTTCCTGGCTTTGTCTTGGTAGGTATATTTCCAAGCATTTTATATTGTCTGCATTTATTTTAAATGGGATTTTTCTTACTTTTTCTTCCTCTGAACTTTGTTGGAAATACATAGAAATGCTAATGATTTATATGGGTTTATTGCACATGTGGCAACTTTTCCAAATTTGTTCATTATTTCAACTAATTTTAGGGAAAGTTTTTAGTTTATCCCCACTACAGATAATACTCTACAATGGTTTTAGCTACAAACTACTTAGCATTCTAAGAAGAGTTCCATTTATCCCTAAGCCTTCTCATGTTTCTACGAGGAATGAGCATTGTATTTTTTCAAAAGCTTTTTCCGTATCTACTGTGATAATCATGTGGTTTTTTATATTTTTTGTTATTGATCTGGTCAGTTATGATGATACTTTTCTTAATATTGAACTAGTCCTGCATTCCTGGTAGAAATCCCACCTGGTCATAGTATATAATCTTTCTGATATATTACTGGAATCTCTTTGCTAGTATTTTATTTAACATTTTTACATCAATATTCATTAGGGAAATTGGTCTATAGTTTTCTTGTGTTTTTGCTTTTCATGATGTAGGTGTCAAATCCATATTTATGTGATAGCAGGAACTTGGTAGGACTCCTTTGCCAATTTTTCTAGTTTATATACTACTGGAATTAATTGTTCTTTGAATATTTGGAAGAATTTACTTGTAAATCCATCTGGTATTCAGGACATTTTCTTGGCTAACCCTTTTCTTACCTGTTCAATTTCTTTTCCTAAGAAAATATTCAATAGTTAAATTTTTAATGAAAATCAATAAGAAGATTTTTAAGAGGATTGAAATGCAAATTGTGTTATCTATAAAGAGATATGGAATGAATGGATGTAGATACAAAGTCTAGACAAGAGTGAGACAGAATACAGTTTACAAGTAATAATAATCTTTAAAAACAACCACTGGTTATTCTCTCTAATTTATAGCTGAGAGAATAAAATGAAGGTCCAGTGGTAATTTTCATGATTTGTCCCTCTGATTCACAGGGCTAATACATTCTGTCCCCCTCCTCCCCAGATCTAATGTGTCTTTTCTTTTACATACAGATCCATCTGAAGTCAGAGATGAAAAACCATACAGAGATAACGTTATTTATCCTTCGAGGACTAACAGATGATCCCCAGCTAAAGGTTCTGATTTTCATCTTTCTCTTTTTCACATATATTTTGACCATAATTGGGAACCTGATCATCATCACCCTCACCTTGATGGATGCACAACTTAAGACACCCATGTATTTCTTCCTCAGAAACTTTTCAGTTTTAGAAGTAGCATTCACAACTGCCTATATTCCCAGATATCTCTACAGCTTGTCAACTGGGGACAATACCATTACCTACAATGCTTGTTTTGCCCAAATTTTTTTTATCATCCTTCTTGGGGCAACAGAATTTTTTCTTCTGGCCACCATGTCCTATGACCGCTATGTGGCCATCTGCAAACCTCTGCACTACACATCCATTATGAACAGCAAAGTCTGTAATCAGCTCCTACTGAGCTCTTGGCTGGCTGGGTTGATGATCATCCTCCCACCAATTAGCCTGGGCCTACAGATGGAATTCTGTGACTCCAATATTGTTGATCATTTTGGCTGTGATGCATTTCCCATGTTAAAGATTGCATGTTCAGACATACAGTTCATAGAGAAGATGGTTATGATCTTTGCTGTGTTGACCCTTATTGTCACTTTATTCTTGGTGTTTTTGTCCTATGCGCACATTATCAGGACAGTTCTCAGATTCCCCTCAGCTCAGCAAAGGAAAAAGGCCTTTTCCACTTGTTCCTCCCACATAATTGTTGTCTCCATCACTTATGGCAGCTGCATCTTCATCTATATCAAACCATCTGCAAAAGAAGGGGTGGCTTTCAATAAGGTGGTGTCAGTGCTCACAACTTCAGTTGCCCCTGTTATGAACCCTTTAATTTATGCCCTAAGAAACAAGCAAGTGATACAAGCTTTTAAGGACTCAGCCAAAAAGATGTTTTTCCTCTCAAAGCAATAAAAAACTAAAGTTGATGATAGGAAAACAATCTGAATAACTTACCTATCTCTCCTGGATTCATTACCCTTTTTGATCTCCCTTGCTAATTCATCCTTTACCCACAATCCAGTCACTGTAATCTTCTCACATTTCTTTTTGCTTTTATTGAGAATTGATCCACCACCCAAGCAATAAAAAATTGTTTCTTCCCTTCTTCCCCCATTCTTTGATTGTCAACTTCTGCAATAACATAGCACCTCACTAACTACTCCCACCTGCAAAACCACCATCCCCCCAAAAGCAAATTCTCTCATCCTCCCAAGATCATATATATGTGATTCTTGTATGACACAGCCAGGGAGTACTAGCAAGTTCTAGTTACTAAATTAAACAGACCTTAGAAGTCAACTAATCAGGGGTGGCTAGGTGAATAGGTCCATGGAGTCAGGAGGACCTGAGTTCAAGCCCGGCCTCAGACACTTAACACAAAAACCAGCCATGTGACCTTGGGCAAGTCACTTAACCCCAATTGTCCTACCTTCTCCCCTCCAAAAAATAAAAAAAAGCAGAAGTCGTCTAGTCCAACAAGCCCCATTCTTATTGCTGATATCCAAACCTCTTGCCTATATTTCTTACCTTTCCTTATTCGTCTTCTTTGCCTGGTCTGTTTATGTACTCTTTATCCCCACTGCCTAATCATATCTGACCAATTTCCTGTCTAAGAAGGACACCACCACCATTTTCTAAAATGATTGCTGATCCCTAACATAATAGAAGTAAGATTCATATCTTTAATAACACTGAAGTTGTACCTCTCCTGTGCATTTGAGCACTTATTTATTCTAATTTGTATTAAAAATTATTTGTATACCTGCCTTTTTCTCAAAATTTGATTGGAAACTCCTGGGGATAGGGACTAGTTATTATTCATCTTTAACATAGTGCTTTGTACATAATGCTTTGCACATGTGATACATGTTGTTGAATTTCATTGGTTAGTGGGAGGAAAGACGTATTATTTAAGAACTGTCAGCAACAGGTAGGAATACAGGACTTCAGAACCTGAGAAAGGTTAAATGAAAATAGTAGCACACAAGTGCTGATCCTGGAAAAACAAATCCATGAGCTTGCTCAGTTAGAGAAATGAAATAGCCACTGGTGCTCAACCAATGCTTCAGAAGAATAAAACCAAATTCTGATTTAAAGAAAAAAATAAAGGGGGTGGGGACTTAATACAAAAGTATTATATTAAGGAAAACACAAAGTGGGTCATTTTACTTTTATGTGTGAGTGGATTAAATTCACCAGTGAAGTGAAAGATAATGAAAAATAAGGCATGAGAAAACAAAATCCAGCAATTTGCTGTGTGCAAGAAGCAAAAAATAGTAATAATGAAAATGAGGAACTGGAAATAATTTTCTCAAGACAGTACAATTGCAAATTTTCTGCAGCTACATATGTGACATCAGACTAGATAACAATAAAAATTCATGAGGTCAAGATCATAAATAGGAAAACTACATTATGTGTTAAGGCATCTGTAAAATAAGCTGGGGAAAGAAATGGAAAACCACTCCAGTATCTTTTCCAAGAAAGGCCAAAATGGGGTTGCAGAGAGTCTGAAATGATTCAACAACAAAAACAATGGTGGAGAAAGAGTGCTAGTAACTAAGGGATCAAAAGAGGTCTTTTGCTAGGTGGTGGCACCATAGTTGAATGGAGGATGAGGCCCCAGGAGCCAAAGATGAAGAGGAAGAGCAGTGAAGGCAAAGATGTCAGTTTGTGCAAAAGTATGAGGTTGGAAGATAGAATGGCATAGCTACAGTACAGATAGCAGTCTAGTTTGGCTGGAACATTAAGTAAATTAAAACGAATCATCTATAATCATACTAGAAAAATAGACTTCCTATAAAAACAAAACATTATGCTTTTTTTAAATGATAAAAAGAAAACAAACCCATATTTGTGGGCATTGCTAAACTGTATCTCTGAAGAAAATTCAATTCACCACTCAATCAATCAGTAAGCATTTATAGAAATTATATAGAAAAAAATGGCCAGAATATAAAGGACAATACTTGCTATAAAGAGAAATGTGTTATTTACCTTAACAGTAAGAGGGAGACACAATTTTCTCAATCAAGGATGCAATGATCAAAGTTTAGAAGTAATGTGGATAGTAAATTGGAGAGGGGAAAGATTGTGTACATGGAGAACAGTTAAATTAAGTGGCTATTTAAATAGACCAGATGAGAGATAATTAGGAGCTGAATGAGAATTATTGTGGTATGAGAAGACAGAAAAAGATGAAGTGGAAAGATCTTATGGAGGTAAAAACTAACAAACTAGACTTGGCAACTGATTGAGAGAATCAGTTATAGGAGAATCACTGAAAATGATAAGCTCTTTGGCTATGAACCCAAGTGACTACAAGAAAAGTGGGGGTCTTTGACATGAAGAGAGAAGTTAAAGGGAGGGGTAGTTTTGTAATGAAAATTAATCAATTCTGTTTCAGACAAGTTGAGTTTGTGAGGTCTATGAGACATCCAGTCGAAGATACCCAGCATGCACTGGGAGATGTGGATTTCAAGGTCAGATGAAACATGATAACTGGATGTATGTATTCATATATATTCAAGAATCATCTACACATAGAGTTGATAGTTGAATGTATTATATTTGATGAGACCACTAAAAGACACAGTGTAATAATTAAAAACAAGAAATCCCAGGAGAGAACCAGAGAAAACATCTAGACGTGAGGACAAGATTTGGATCATAGTCTTAAAAGGAAAACTAAACTAGACATGTATTCAATACGTGCTGATTTGTTCAGTCCTAACCTCTCACCTGATCTCCATTCTCACATCACCAACTACCTAATAGACACCTTAAATTGAATGTCCCACAGACATCTTAAAGTCAACATGTTCAAACCTGAATTCATCAGTATTCTCCCAAAAACTCTTCCCTCTTACCACTAAAGGCACCATCATCCTCAGAGTCACCCAGACTTGACAGCTAGATATCATCCTTATCTCCTTTCTCCCATCTGATGTGTTGTTAAATCCTATCTATCTACCTTCACAACATTTCTCCTACACATTCCTGAGCTTCTCTGACACTATCACTACCTTGATGCAGACCCTTATCACAAGAACTATTTCAATTGCCTTCTGATTGTTCTCCCTAATTCAAGGCTCTGCCTTTTAGAGCAATGGCTCCCTAAAATACCCAGGATTAAATATAAATCCCCCACTTGGCTTTTAAAGTGCTTCACATTAGCCCTCCTCTTTTTCCATTCTTCTTACACCTCATCCCCCTCTACTGACACTGAGATCCAGTTACACTGGCTTCCATGCTATTTCTCCCACAAAGTACTCCATTTCCCAAGTGTATTTTCATTGACTGTGAACTATTTGAGAGCAGGCATTGTCTTTCTCTTTCCTGGCATCATCAGAACTTATCATAATGTCTGGTACATAGTTGGTGCTTAATAAGTTCATATTGACTTGGAAAGCATTGACTAGACACCAAGTACTGTACTAAGTACTGAGGATAAAAAAAAAAGGAGAAAACCATCCTTACCGGCAAGCTCTAGTTCTTATTCTAATGAGACAATATGTAAATGGATGCCTATAAGATATATTTGGAATAGATGAAAGATAGCCTTAGAGAGGAAGGTTCCAGCATCTGAAGGGACTGGGAAAGTCTTCCTGAAAAGCATTGCATTTGAGGAATCTTGAAGAAAGTTAGAAATTCTAAAGAGATAGAGCTAAGGAGAATGCTCCAGGCATGAGAGATAATTTGATTAGTTCTATCCAAAAGGTCTTCAGAACAGGCATAATAAATTGTAAGAATTTGTTCCTCATTATTTGTGACCTTCTTTGGGAAGTCACAGGAAGAGCCATCTCAAGAACAAACCTAATGTCTTCCCTGCATATGACTTTCTAATAAATTCCATCTAAACAGAAATAGTTAGAGGTTTAGAAGTGAAAATGCACCACTTGTGAGTGGTTCAGTGGGTGGAATACTGAGATTGGAGTCAGGGAGACCTTAGTTGAAATGCAGGTCTTGGACAATGCCTAGTTGTGTGACCTCAGAAAATTATTTAACCTTGTGAAGCTCCAGTGAGATAACTCTATAAAGCTAGAAAGCTATATTAATGTTTATTCCCTTCCCCTTTCCCTTTTTTATTCTGGGATACAGATATGTTCCATTAGGTTTGCCTTTAAGGATGTTGTTTTGTTTTGTTTTTCATTTTTCAGCATGTTAATGGTTCTAGTTGGGGTCATGAATCAATGGGTAGGAGAGAGAAAGACAAAGAGAAACAGAGAGAGAGAGAGAGAGAAATGATGATGATGATGATGATGATGATGATGATGATGATGATCTGGTCCTTCATTTCCTTCCTGCAAGATGAGAGTTGGATAGGATTATGTCTAAGATTCCTTTTAGCTCTATGATTCTGACTTCTAATTTCTTCCATTTGAGTTTTCAGGTTTTTTTTAAGCAACTAGCAGAGTTCTACT
Source organism: Pseudocheirus occidentalis (assembly GCA_028646575.1). NCBI lineage: Eukaryota > Metazoa > Chordata > Mammalia > Diprotodontia > Pseudocheiridae > Pseudocheirus > Pseudocheirus occidentalis. The sequence goes on from CM053597.1 coordinate 212,209,357, forward strand.
CAGTAACCAATTAACAATGTCCTTATAATTAATAGGAAGGTATCAAAGATATTTGGTTTCTCTGAAGTTGGGGAGTTCCAAAAATACTGATAATGGCTCATATATGTTTTTACCCTACCCCTCCCAGAGAGCTATACCATATTACAAATAGTATTTTTAAAGATAAAAAAGAGAAAGGAGGGAAAATAGTATAATTAATCAGTATATCAAAAAAGTCTAAAAATAAATGCAATGTAAAATATTTGTGAATCTCTCACCTCTACAAAGGAGTGGAATGGAAGTGTCTTCTCATTCTTCTTCTTAATAATTGTGAAACATTCATTTACTGCATTTGTTAAATTGTTATAGTCATTGTGTAATATTGTTATGTTGCTGCAGTCATTGTTTATGCTTTCTTACTTCTCTCTGCATCAGTTCATGTAGCTCTATCTATGATTCCCTTTATTGGTCACATTCATCATTTCTTATAGCATAACAATATTTCATTATAGTCCTTGTGATATGTCATTTTAAGTAAGGACATTTTAATCATCTTATTTGCATAATTCCAGAATTGCTTTCCAAAATACACATACTGATTCCCAGTGTCACCAAGAGTACACCAGTGTACATCTCTTTGCACAATTTCTCCTACATTGACAATTGCCATCTTTTGTCTTCTTTGCTAATTTGCATGGTGTGAAGAAAACTTTAGGGTCAATTTGATTTACATCTCTCTTACTATTAGTGCTTTGGAGCATTCTTCCATGTGATCCTTGTCCTTTGTCACAATTCTCTTAAGATCTGTTTGTTTCTATCTTTTGACAACTTATATATTGGGAAATGGTTTTAAAATATAAATATGCATATAGATGTATGCACACATACACACATACACACACATACACACACATATCTGAGTATACCTATGAGTGTGTCAATTAATTATATATCTTGGATATAATATTCTTATCAGAGAAAGTTGGATCTTTTGTAAAATTAATATGGACTAGATAAAATACCTAGTTCTCTTTCTTGTTGGTCATGTAACCTGAAAACAGAAATTCCCTTTCTACTACTTTGCATCCACTTTCTTGCCATTTTTAACTCTCAGAATGAACTATTATCAGTATTTTAGGCTACATGATGGAAATCCCCAGCTTCAGAGTAGCCAGAGAGATCTGATTTCTTCCTATTTGTCATGAGGACAGTTAACTGGTTACTGAGTAGAATTCTGGATATTCTCAAAGAGCAATCCCTGCTCTTCAAGTCTTTGTCTTGCTGGTCTTAAAATATAAAGAGAAGGGGCGGCTAGGTGGCGCAGTGAATAGAGCACCGGCCCTGGAGTCAGGAGTACCTGAGTTCAAATTCGGCCTCAGACACTTAACACAAAAAACTAGCCGTGTGACCTAGTCACTTAACCCCAACTGCCCTCCAAAAAGCAAAAAATTAAAAATTTAAAAAAAAATATATATATATATATATATACATATATAAAGAGAACTTGCATCTTAAGAGAGTTCATAGGGGTATGCTCTTTCTTCAACTAGACTACGAGCCACATGCTCTAACATTTGAGGCAAAGCAGACAGGCATCCACTGTCTGGGATAAGGTTGCCTCCTCTTTGTATTTTCTTGGTTATAAGCCTTACAAGATCATGAAAGACAGGTAGTGAAAAGAAACTATCCCTTTCCTGAGAACACCAACAGTGAGATAGCTCTTTCTGTAGGTGCAAAAGAAACATCATCCGTGGCAGACCAGCCACAAGAAAAAGTCACTTACAGAGAGACTGAAGGAAAAGAAAGCACCTTCTTGGCATTGATTAGGCTCTACTCAGTGAGGATGAAATGTAAGATACCTAAGCAAACCAATAAGGCTTGCAGTATTAACCTCTGAACTGCTTACAATCACTGCATAATTCTTTATTGTTTAGCATTGCTGTATAAGTGAAGGAATAAAACTGCCTGTTTCATGCTTGATTCCTGTCTGTACTCTGGGTACCTTTTTCATTCCTACTCCACCTCAAACCTCCTGGATCACTAATAGGGAGTGTCCTTTAGAGTAGAGCCCAACGTAAAATTGTTGGCAGTAGGGGTAAAATTGAGGCACTGGGCGCCTGGTTTCCCCATTGTGGAAATATACAACCTCTGAGGAATGACTTCAGAACAAATGCTGCTCCCTGTGCCTTTGCATCTTCAGCATATATACACAGTACAGGTATCCTTGGCTCCTATCATGAACAGTATAAGTTTTTGCAGCATAGAATGATTTTTCTTGAAATGTTGGACATTTTATAGTTCCATCTATATTAGTGGACCTATCTTCACGAGGTTCCCCTCATACCACTTTATTATCTTTGCCACCTTGTTAGATATGACATGAGACTTCAGAGACATGCAAAATTACATTTATTTTATTATTGGTGAACTAAAGAATTTTGCTCAATTGCTTTTGATCAACTGCATTTCTACCCTTCTTCATCCTTGGGTTCCTACTGGCACCTCAGAATTTGGCTCTTTGCCTCTATAGAAAAAGATCCAGGTCTATCATACAAGCACAAACAAGCTAATACATATTATTTTTTAAAGGAGGGATTCCATTTTATTACACAGAAAACACGCCTGGGTCAACAGAGGCAAGATAACTCTCCTATCCACTCTCCTTTCCCCAAGTAAAGGAAATGCAATTATGATAGGAAGAGATAAACTCATTCTCCAGACAATCTCACATTCCTGCAGGTACAGGCACAGAATGATAGATTTGTAGCTTCATAGATTTAAAAGTGGAAGAAATATTACAATATTGCAAGAAATATTACAGTTCACCTACCTCCATTTTACAGGTTGTTTTTAAGGCCCTCCAGAAGAAAACTACATTTGGAATTGCTATCAAGTGAGATACCTTTCCATAAACCCTTTATAATCTGCATAGCTCCATATAAAGTCTACATTCATTCCCTGTGAATGAATGAATGGAAAAGCACGTATTAAGTAACTCCTATATTCCAAACACTGTGCTGAGAAGTGGAGATACAAATACAGAAATAAAGTACAAAACAAAGCAGTCCCTGCCCTCAAAGAATTTACATTCTAACAGGCAAAGAAACAATATGTGTAGGGGAGTAGTAGCCACAGAGGAATGTTTTTATACAGAAAATCAAAGGGGTGGAGAAAGAAACTCCAAGGCTATAGATGGACATAATTTTTCCTCTAGCAATTGTAGAATTGATTTGATTATGGCTCCAGAGTTAGAAAGAAGCAGTGCACTATGGTGGAAAAGAAAATTGGCTTTGGAATCAAAGACCTTAGTTGAAATCCCACCTCTGTCCTTTAGTACCTTGGATGATCTTGGGCAAGTCACTTGACATTCTTGGTCTGCTTTCTTACCTATAGAATGAGAAGGAAAGACTATATGACATCTAAGGTCCCTTACTCTTCTAAATCTATGATGTTGTGATTTGCCAGGGCCCCAGAAATAATAAACTTTTGAAGAATTTGAATCTATGATTTCTGGGCTCCAACCCCAGCCTTTTATCCATCACATGAATCTGTCTGAGAATGTGGGTCAAGTTGAGCCAGTAGATGAGGTGAGTAGTTACACTGGGCAGCAGGACCTAGAGGATAAGTGAGTGAGATACCAGAAAGTATCATAAATTCTAACAAAAAGGAAGAAGGAGAGATGGTTATCTGCAAGGGAGAAGAAGGGTACTCCCTCCATCACAAAATGAATTAGGACAAAGTTAAGTTTTGCCGACTATAGTAAATGATAATAAGCAAAAAAAAATGACAAAGGGTTATAGAATAATGGACAACCCTTCCTTTACAATTTGGCATTCTTGAGCTTCAGAGTCTCTTATTGCTTTGTAAAAATTGCAATCTTTTTAACTAAGTCCTTAAAGGCTTGTATGACTTGCTTGTTCCTTAACGTGTAAATAAAGGGGTTCATCACAGGGGCAACAGAGGTCATGAGAACTGACACTACCTTGTTCAAAGCTACCATTTCATTTGCAGAAGATTTGACATACATGAAAATGCAGCTTCCATAAGAGATGGAGACAACAATCATGTGGGAGGAACAAGTGGAAAAGGCCTTTTGCCTTTGCTGGGCAGAGGGGAATTTCAGAATAGTTCTGACAATCGAGGCATAAGACCAAATCACAAAGAGTAAGGTGATGATGAGTGTCAGTATTGCATCGATCAAAGCTATCTTCTCTATGAACTGGGTGTCTGTACATGAAATCTCTAGCACAGGAAATGCATCACAGGCAAAATGGTCAACAACATTGGAGTCACAGAATTCCAATTGGAGGCCCAGGCTAAGAGGTGGGAGGATGATCATCAACCCTGATATCCAAGAACTCAACAGAAGCTGGTTACACACTTTGCTGCTCATAATCGTAGAGTAATGCAAAGGTTTGCAGATGGCCACATAGCGATCGTAGGACATGATGGCCAGAAGGAAGAACTCCGCTGCTCCAAGAAAGATGACAGAAAATAGTTGTGTGGCACAGGCATTATAAGATATTGTATTGTCCCCAGTTGATATGCTGTAGAGGTATCTGGGAATGCAGGAGGTTGTGAATGAGACTTCTAAGAAGGAGAAGTTTCGGAGAAAAAAATACATGGGAGTTTTCAGATGAGGATCCACCAAGGTAAGGGTGATGATGGTCAGGTTTCCAATTATACTCAACATGTAATTGAGAAACAGAAATAGAAAAAGCAAAACCTGTAGCTGTGGGTCATCGGTCAATCCCTGCAGGATGAATAATGTTATTCCTGTGTGATTTCTCATCCCTGATTTCTAAATTCTGATGGGCCTGCACACAAAAGAGGAGAAAGTTGGTCCCAAAATGAGGATGGTAATTGAAGTTTGAGGGAAAAGGGAGACAAGTAATTCCTGCTTCTCCGGGGTCTCTCTTTACCAGCATTTCAATATCTCTTGGGAATATTTTGCTCTCCCAAATATGATCTCTTATCAAAATCTTCTATTTCATTCCCTCTTCACACAAAGGTCTTCCCTCACTCCTCCTTTCATCGGTCACAATCTTAAGCACCAAAACATGCCATCAGTATAATAAGGAATATTAATAACAACAACAAGAACTAGCATTTATATAATACTCACTCTATGCCAGTATTGTGCTAAGCACTTCACAATGATCTCATTTGAACTTCACAACAACCCTGGGAGGCAGGTGTTATTATTCTCTCCGTTTTACATTTGAGGAAACTGAGACAAATAGAGATTAAGTGAATTGTCCAGGGTCCCAAAGTGTCTAAAACCAGATTTTCAATCATGTCTTCCTGACTCCAGACCCGGTACTCTTATCCACTGCAACACCTAGGTGCCTGAGAAAACCTAGGTTCATGTCCTCACTCTTATATTTACTTATACTTGGCTATGTGACCAGTGGAAGTCACTCAGCTCCTCAGAGCCTATTTTCTTCTTATGTTAAATATCAGTTCTAGTATTTGCAAGTCTTACTGCCCAGGCCTGCTGTGGAGAAATTACTTCTTAAACTCTAAATGTTAGCCAAGCTGATTTTAATTATGAATCAGAGCTGATTGTAACTCCCACCTCTGCTCCCTACATCTGGACTTTGCCTATCTATCCTCTCCCAAACATATTTTCCTCAGTATCTTTTTCTAGGAAATCCCTTCAAGGAAGAATTGGGAATATCTTACCTCAGAAGATAAGCAGGGCTGGCCATGAGAAATAAGAAGATACAGGCTATCTTTGGTTTCCTTCTGCTTCCCTCTCCATGCACTTTTCACTGCTGTTCATGCTTCCAACTCTTAGTCATTCAGGGCACCTGAGCTTTTTCCCTTTCTGTCCAAGTCCTCAAAAATACCCTGGCTGTGGGTCTCTGCCCAGTTTCTTCTGACAAAATTTTTGGAAACCAAATCTCATTTATAGGGGCTCCCCTTTCTGGGAGCTGCCATGTCTGAAAAGATTCCCATTAGAAACCAGAAGACTTGGTTTCAGAATCAGCCTCTGCTCCTTAAAAACTGTTGCCTTATACAAGTCACTGTATCTGTCACAGTCTCAGTTTCTGTCTCTTAAATGGGGTGATTGTTCTCTAGATGATTCCTAAGGTCCTTTCTAATTCCAAATCCTTTCATCTTTTGACCACTGTACTAGCAATAAGTTTGAATAGCTTAATAGTGGGTTCTTTCTGGGAGGTATTTTTTATGTTGGCTGGTGAACGACTTGATATTTTCATGGAAGATGCTAGAACTCTTTCTCCCTATATGGACATGGTGAGTTATTTGATGATGTACTGAACAGATTCTGAACAATCCTGTCATGATTTAAATCACTTATTAGCTATGTTTCTCTGTTTTTTCTCTCTCTCTCTAGAATAGTCACATGAGATGTAGATTTTTTTCCAGACACAAACTGCAATCTGTTTTGCTGGGTAATTTACTTCAAAGCATGAGTTAAGATGTTTCTGCCATGGATCTCTTTGGAAGTCTGGTGAAAGCTATGGACCCCATCTCAGAGTAATATTTTTAAATACACAGGACTATGTGGATCCTTACTCCATTGAAATAGCTATCAAAATAGGGTTTTTTCTAAAAGTTTAGGATAAAACTTAAGAACTCCAATATTAAAGCATTAACTTCAAGGGGGCATGCTTTTTGCATAAAGGAGTTTTGTCCCAAAATGTAATTACCCTACAACTGTGGGATTTCAGGCAGTGTTTGTGAGTGGTATCTTTCTGAAAAGGTGTTTTCCCAGTATCCTTCAGACGCTTCCTAAAGCTACATCCATGACCCACTGTGATAAGGGTATAAAATGCAAACAGCTTGTCATTTTCTACAAGTTGTGACATCTCATATATAACTGCTGCTTCTCCCCCTGAGATCCCCAAAGCAATTTCAGAAGGTCTTTGGGTTATTTTTTTCAATTTCATAAGCCTTTGGTGTTTAAGGTAGACCAGTCTGATTACTATGCTCTTGTATGGAGGAAATAGGCAAGCAAATTAAATCTTCAAGGAAACAAAATGAGAACATGAGTGATGTGAAAACTATTTTCATACTTACTTTTCTGACAGTGCTTCATAGAGAACATCAGGGGCCAGAATAACCCCTTGGTGTGATTCAAAGATAAACAGCAGGGCAAGCAGGTGGCAGAAGCTTTGTGAAACCATTGCCTAAGTCAAGCCATCCCATGGAAGGGTTAGCCTACGAACTGAGTCCATCACTACATTTGCATTGAGCTCCTAGGAAGTTTGCCTAGACTTGCATTGCAGCTATTGTTCCTGGACTCTGTAGAGTCTCAATTTCCTCAACTATAAATAAGAAAGTGGCATTGAATAATCTCTGATATTTGTTCCAGGTTTACTTCATGATCCCAATCCTATGGACATTTGGAGGCACACTCCAAATCTGGTCCTTAGAAGGTCAAGCTCAAAGGCATCTTTGTGGCTAATTCCCATCTCCAAAGTTACTCAGTGCTACTGGGCCACCATTCTGTCTCCCAACTTCTAACTAAAGGTCAGAAATATTGCCCTAGAACTGAAAAGAAATTGAGATTCTGGGAATGAAAGGCAATGTACAGACCTGCCTCTGTGAATTTCAGAAGAAAAAAATCTGACAGTTCTGAGCAAGTAGATGAGTTTTTCCTCTTAATTATTTTATCCACTCAGTCTGCTAAAGGGGTTTGGGGATCATATGAGAGAGCAAATAATAGATTCCTTAGGGATTGAGGTTCAAAATAATTAATGAATCTACTGTGTAATTAGCATTAGATTTTTTTTAGATGTTAAACAGTTTGTCCACAGAGACAAGAAGGTGCCATCATAGCATTAGATACAATACTCAAGAATAAAAAGAGATACAATGTTCAATCCCTGAGAGTCCTGCAATTGAACAGGCCGCTACAATCTTACTGCTCCTCTTCATGTCACCTAAAGAATAGTTGTGATGTCTAACTGGGGAGCAAATCTATGCAGGGTTCCTTGGGACAGGTCAGATGTTAAGAGAATCCCAGTCAATATATAACCCCAAAAGATTCTGACACGTTCTGTTCCTTCTCAGTTTGCTTCTATCATGATATGTGTGTGTGTATTTTAAATCAACTTTTAATCTCATTCACAGGAAATTCCTTCCACCAGTGTAGCCTAGGATACTACTACATGTTCCTGTGCTATGGAAATCTTGTCATGGCCTCCCATAGATCACCCACAGTTAAAGTACCCAGTGCACTGGAGTTCCTTTCCCACGTCTTTTAACATTTTATAGGGGGGCGGCTAGGTGGCGCAGTGAATAGAGCACGGGCCCTGGAGTCAGGAGTACCTGAGTTCAAATCCGGCCTCAGACACTTAACACAAAAAACTAGCCGTGTGACCTTGGGGAAGTCACTTACCCCCAACTGCCCTCCAAAAAGCAAAAAAAAAAAAAAAAAAAAAAACATTTTATGGGGATCAGTGCAACATTCAAACTGTCTTCCTGTGACCTTTCACCCTCATCACATGACAAGCCCACCTCCTTTTCTGGTCATTCATTTCCTCAGTCCTGTCTTGTCTGCTGCATCTTGACTTACAGCTACTTTAACCCCACTCTTTGTTTCACCATGACCCTTTGGCTTGCCTATATGTTTAATTTTTGATACATCATGAAGTTTTATAGCAATGTAGCACAAACTGGATTATAATTGGTTAAACAGATTGATTGTTACTGGTTTCACCTCAAAGCAGTGAAAAAAGCAATAGGATCATTTTGAAGACATTCTATCTTTGTCTTCATTCCATTCAATTCTTGACCCAGCTTATTGAAAATCTGTAAAACTTGACCAACACAAAGTCATTGATTCACTCAATGCATAGGCCATCTATTCCATGGGATATCATAACCTTTCAAGGAGAGCCCTTGGGTTTTTTCCAGGTGGATTATTAGGTTGATCTCTTTTGCTTTGCTATGGATCTCTTAGGGGAACCATTGTGGTATTCTGAGATTTCTTGCTGGAAGCCTAATATTGTCTACTAGCATAACCTTAGCCTAATTCAGTCAGGACAATGGCATAGTCAGATCTGTGCCATAAAAATATCACTTTAAAACCTATGTTGAGGGGCGGCTAGGTGGTGCAGTGAACAGAGCACCGGCCCTGGAGTCAGGAGTACCTGAGTTCAAATCCGGCCTCAGACACTTAACACACACACACACAAAAAAAAAAA
>CM053597.1:212219014-212235978 GCA_028646575.1 Pseudocheirus occidentalis
TCTCTCTCTCTCTCTCTCTCTCTCTCTCTCTCTCTCTCTCTCTCTCTCTCTCTCTCTCTCTCTCTCTCTCTCTCTCTCTCTCTCCCTCCTCTCCCTCCTTCTTCCTCTCTCTCTCCCTCCTTCCTTCCCCCTCTCTCTCCCTCTCTCTCTCTCTCTCTCCCTCTCTCTCTCCCCCTCCCTCCCTCCTCCCTCCTGTCTCTCTCCCTCCCTCCCGTCTCTCTCCCTCTCCTCTCCTCTCCTCTCCTCTCCTCTCCTCTCCTCTTCTCTCTCTCTTTCCCCCTCTCTCCTCTCTCTCTCTCCCACCCCACCCCCATCTTCCTGGTCCCTCCATCCCTTCCTCTTTTCATCCCTTTCTCCCTCCTTTTCTCCTAGACTGGGAAAATAGGCCAGAAAGTTAAACTGCCTAGCCTATAGCTAAGGCTAATATATAGCAAGGAAAATAGCAAAGAACTGTGAAATCTTGGAAAGCTTTTCCCTTTGGCATCTTGACCTCAGTAACCTCCTACTGCTTGGAGAGAAACACAATCCTTTTTACTAAATCCTTAAAGGCTTGTATGACTTGCTTATTCCTCAGAGTGTAAATAAAGGGGTTCATCACTGGGGTGACAGATGTTGTGAGTACTGATACTGCCTTGTTCAAAGCCACTCCTTCCTTTGCAGAAGGTTTCGTATACATGAAAATACAGCTGCTGTAAGTGATGGAGAGGACAATCATGTGGGAGGAACAGGTAGAAAAGGCCTTTTGCCTTTGCTGGGCAGAAGGGAATCTGAGAACTGTCCTGATAATGTAGGCATAGGACAAAACCACCAAGAGTAAGGTGATGATGAGTGTCAATATAGCAAAAATTAAAACCATCCTCTCCATGAACTCTGTGTCTGAGCACACGATCTTCAGCAGGGGAAACACATCACAGCCAAAATGATCAACAACATTGGAGTCACAGAATTCCAACTGGAGGCCCAGGCTGAGTGGGGGGAGGATGATCATGAGCCCAGAGAACCCAGAACCCGGCAGCAGCTGGTTACAGACTTTGCTGTTCATGATAGTTGTGTACTGCAGAGGTTTGCAGATGGCCACATAGCGGTCATAGGACATGGTGGCCAGAAGAAAGAACTCTGCTGCCCCCAGAAAGATGACAAAGAATATTTGGGTGAAGCAAGCATCACGGGAAAAGGTATTGTCCCCGGTTGATATGCTATAGAGTTACCTGGGGATACAGGCAGTAGTTAATGAGACTTCTAAGAAAGAGAAATTTCTGAGAAAAAAATACATGGGTGTTTTCAGATGTGGATTCACTGAGGTGAGGATGATGATGGTCAGGTTTCCAGTTATACTCAACATGTAGTTGAGAAATAGAAAGATAAAAAGCAAAACCTGTAGCTGTGGGTTGTCTGTCAGTCCTTGCAGAATGAATAATGTTATCTCAGTGTGATTTCTCATCCTCTCCTTTTGAATTCTGATGGGCCTGCACACAGAAGAGAGTGGGAGAGATTCAGCCTAAAGATGAGGATGGAGACAAAATAATAGTTGTAGGAGTTAGGAAGAAAGAGGAAGCAAGTCACTCATATAAGGTTTGTCTTAAATATTATAACCTCATTATATTACAATTTTTTCTAGGTTCTATCAGGATTGCTTGTTTCCATGTATCTTTAGAAGGAACATTTTTTTGCCCTTTCAAACCTCATCTCCTGTCAAAAATCTTCTGTTTTATCCATGTTCACTCAAGGCCCTTCACTTCCCCTTTTCCTTAGCCATAACCAAGAGAACCAAATTCAGAGAGAAGAGATCTAGTTTTTAATCCTGAAGGTGACATCTGACTCTATAATATGAACCCAAGTTTCCTCATCTGTGAAATGGAGGTTATGGTACCTGTATTATCTACTGCACAGGGATGTTTTGGGGAAAAAAAAAGGTTTATGTTTTTACATATTTAAGGTTTACAAAGGTTTACCTTTGTAAACCTTAAATGTGAACTGTTGCTGTTGCTCTGGGCTGACCGAAAACTACCTCCTATACTCCTCAAATCATGACTTTACCTTTCCTTCTCTACTACGCTATACATGAAAAATCATGAAAAATTTTTCTTGGTATCTTTTGTGCAGAAATATTGTGGGCCTCCCCATGTCCCTCTCTCTGCAAATCATGCTTCCAATTCCCTGTGTCCTTTAATCTGCCTGAGGTTTTCCCCTTAATTGTTTCAGATATGTCCTGACTGTGGTTCTTTGTACAATTTCTTCTGTTTTTTTTTTTTTGTGTGTGTGTGTGTGTTTGGCTTGAGTCTTATTCTGCAGGAGCCTACTTTCTGTACCTGTGATGTCTGAAAAGATATGCACTGGAAATCAGAGTTTCAAATTTAGCCTCTGTTCTTTAAATTTTTTATCTTGGAAGAAATCTTCATTTCTTAGGGTCAAAGTTTTTTTCATCTGTTATATGGTTGGACTATACCACGTTATTCTTCAGGTTCCTTCAAGCTCTAAATCTCAACATCTTATGTAAATGAGTTCACTATAAGATGTAAGCAATGGTTTCTTCTAAGCGGGTAATTTCATTTCAAGTGGTGATTGAGTCGCTATTTCCCTAGAAAAATCTTGAATTCTTTCTCCTTAGACAGATGTGATAAGATGTTTCAGGGTTTATAGAGAATGGTCTAATAGAATCTCCTTTTTTTTTTAATACAAATTCTTTGCTATATTACATTTGTTCTCTATTTCTAGTTACATGAGCTATTTCAGATTGTTTTGAAAGCAACTAAAATGATTACATGCATTTTTAAACAATGGGCTTTTTGTCATAGGAAGGAAATACTTCACTTGCGGGTTTTTGTCCTACATTTTTGAAGGCATCAGGGCATCAGAGAAATAATGACATGACTTGCGGTTGACTTTGATTTGAGTGATGGAGGGCTGTGCAAGGTCCCCAGCCTCACTTTCTCCTCCAGGGTCATCTGTATCCAGTGACCAGATATTCATCAGAATGTCTAGAGATGGCCCAGGATGCACTGGGAGACCCTGGCACTTTTAGGCTAAGGCCTTTTGACATACTCACTTAGAGTGAGGTAATGCCCATTCAGTGGATACACCTCTTTAAGAAGTGAGTCAAGGGACAGTCCCTTTAATTAAAAAAAGGAAAAAAATCAAACTGGGAGGAGAAGACCCTCAGGGTTGCTGTTCCAAAGAGAAATAGTTACTATTGATATTTACTCTTAGTCAGGAGGACCCAAAATACAGCAATTTTGGACATAGGTGGCATAGTGGCATTTCTATGGTAAGTTTTGAGACAAGAGGAAGCTTTTCTAACACTTCTCAAATCAAATAAGCAAGCACACAGTCCTGTCAGTGCAGTTGTCTCCATGATCCTACTCTCATGAGAATATTAAATTCAAAAGTTTTCCTATTCCATGTAAAATGCAACATTTCGGAAATCATGACTGAATATTTCTCTGAAATGGCCCTAGTAATGCCTAAAGATTTGGAAATTGGAAACAGGTGGCTCTGAGCATTGTGCTTCTGTAGGAAAGAAGGAAAGATGCATTAAAAACCTATATGCCAGACAATATGTTAAGAGCTTTACAAAAATATGATCTTATCTGGTTCTTCCAACAACCCTAGGAGGTCTGTGTGTTATTGTCCTCATTTCACAGGTGAGGAACCTGAGGCAGATGGAAGTTAAATGATTTGTCCACAGTCAAACAGTGTCTGTTTTAAATTTAGAACTTCCTGACTTCATACCCAGTGCTTTATCTGATGGGGTATAGTCTCTGGAAACATTCTTGTATTCTCTTCAGTTTTCCTACTTAATCTGGTTTCTTTGTGCCCAAATCAGATAGCCTTAACCTAGCCAAGCCCTTCATTATCTATTACCTCTGGATTGCCTCCAGCTATTTTCCACCCTTTATCCCATCAAAATCTCATTCTCTTGGTTCCAGGTAATCTGAACTCTAGTCACCCCAGTCTCTTTAAGATCCTCCCTGTACCCCTCCTCCCAACACCCCAGGCTACTTGACCACCCTTAGTTCCCTCCCATAGTCTTTCTATTTATAAAATTCATCTTGCCTCCATGAAGATGCTCAGATTCAATCAAGTTAATGTAGCTGAGATTCAATTTGGCCAACTTGTCAAAACAGGCATCACAAATGCTTAGGTTCCTTAAGAATACACCCATTATGGCAAATCTTTAATAAACTTGGCTTTTCTTTGACTGAGAGCAGCCTTGAGTCAAATTCATTAGGTAGGATGGAGAGTCTGGTATTTTTGGGTCTCAAATACCCCTAGACCTCAAACTTTAACATATCCATTGTATGACCCATATCTTTTGTATGAGGTTACTAGCTATATACATTTGATCATGGTAGCTCTGAAAAAAGGAAAATATATGACACAATGAATTATTGCTGTACTTATATTTCTGAAAGTTCTTCATGACACCAATGGCTAGAATAACCCCCAAAGTTCTTGGTGTGATTCAGAGCTGCAAATAGAGTAGAGGGAAATGTTGGTAGTGTCAAGGTTTAAGGTTTAGATTAGAGGTGTTTGAGAACCCAAAATATTAACATGCTGGGTCCTGATGAATGAATTCTACTCAAGTCTTCTCTCAGTTCAAGTAAAGCAAAGTTTATTAAAGATTCACCTTAATGGGTAAATTCTTAAGGAACCTAAACATGTGGGAACCTTGTATTGACAAGTGAGCCAGAATAATCTGACACAGTCTGTGCTGAACCTAAACATGTGGGAACCTTGTATTGACAAGTGAGCCAGAATAATCTGACACAGAGTCTGTGTTGAACCTAAACATGTGGGAATCTTGTATTGACAAGTGAGCCAGAATAATCTGACATAGAGTCTGTGCTGGATAATTTTCAGCACCTTCATGGAGGCAAGATGCATGTTATATAGAGAAAGTTGTGGGATGGTTCTAGGAGTGGTCTAGAGGAGGAGTTTGGGGAAGGTCTTGTGGAAGAGTCTAAGGAGGATCTTGAGGGGACTGAGGTCAGATTTCAGTGATGAGATTAAGTGTGGGAAATAGCCGAAGGCTACCTGGAGATGACAGACAATGGAGCACTAGGCTAGTTTATGGGTAACAGATTTGGGTATAGATATTTTTGATAGGATCAAGGGTGGGAAGTAGCTGGACAATGAAGACCTAGGCTACATTAAGAGAAACAGAGATTTGGGCCTGGCAATACTGAAAGGCTTATGGCCTCAGGCAAATGCTTCATCAAGTGGGGTGATTCAATCAGAGTTCTAGGGTTTTCCCAGAGCCAGTACCCTATCATTAACATAGTATAATTGGAGGTTCAATTTGATTAAAAAACTTCTATTACCAATGACTTGTGTTAGATTAGATATATCACTTCATCTAAGTCCCAAGTTACTCACCTGCAAATAATGAGGTTGGATTAAATGATCTCTAATGCTGTTTATAGGTTTACTTCACAGATCCTGGCTCTGTAGACATTTTTGTACAAACTCTAGGCTCCAGGACATCACGTTAAAGGCAACTGTTTTCGTGATTCCCTTTTCCCAGGATACCCAAATCTCCTGGGTTAACCTCTCTCATAACTAAGTGTAAATTGGTTATGAATCAGAGATCCTGTACCATTTTTAAAAGCCAGATATCTTGTCATGAAGCTGAAAAGAAGCCAGGACTTCTGGAAGAGAAAGAAAACACATGCTTCTGTGTCCTTCAGATGAGAGGGTATGACATGTCTGGGCAGGGAGACAGTTCCTCTCATTTTATCTGCTCAGTCTACAAAAGGTGTTTGGGGAATTGAGCAAGTACACAAACAAAAGGTCCCTTGGGGATTAAGGTGCAAAATAAGTAATGAATCTACTATGTAATCAGCATTAGACAAAAAAAAATATTCTGCCCTGCTTCCCCCACCTTCAACATCAATAAAATTTAAATACACTGTGGTGGGGTTGGTGTCCCTTGCTGCAGTTTGTGTTTTGTTATCAAGGAGGACCATGACATCTGGGAGGTGATGCCATGACATGCAAGTGAATTGGATTTAAGTGAGGGAGGCTGTGCAAAGTCACCAGCCTCACTTTCTCCTCAGGAGCCATCTGGGTTCAATGGCCAGATATGGATCAGGACAACTGGAGATGATCTAGGCTGCAGTGGGGGATCTTGCCCTTTTCAAGTTAAGGTCTTTAAGAGTTCTCAGTTTGGCTGAAGCAGAGCCCATTCAGTGATTAAGGTTTATGAAGAAATGAAGCAAAGAATGGCCTCTTAAAAAATAGATCTAAGAAGGGAAGCCCCTCCTGGTATCTTGCCAATACAGAAACAATTGATAAAGAAACATTGACTCTGAGCCAAGGCCAAAACACAGTGAACAAGTAAGGCTGGGACCTATTGTTGGTTAATCAATGAGAGCCAGAGTGATTTGGGTTTAAGACATGGTCCTTAAGAAAGAACTTTAGCCTGTAAACTCTAAGATACTTTGTGAGATTTCAGTGAGCAAAATTTACGTTCCTTTGGGTAGAGCACCTGCAGGTAAAGGTATGATACCACATGCAGACAGAGAGAAAATAAGAGAGGAGAAGGAAAAGGAGAAAGACAGAAAAAGTAAGACAGAAAGAGCTGTGTTGGTCAACTGACCAGTTGGATCCAGTTGGATCCACAGTAGGGCAACTCCTACTACTCTCACAGAGGCTGTTTTTTCTCCTTTGTACTTAAAGAGGACCATGACATCAGGAAGATGATGCCATGCCATGCAATGAACTGGATTTAAGTGAGGGAGGGCTGTGCAAAGTCACCAGCCTCTCTTTTTCCTCAAGAGCCATTTGAGTCCAGTGGCAAGATATAGATCAGGATGATTAGAGATGGCCCTGGACGCAGTGGGAGACCTTGTTCTTTTTAAACTACATGTTTATGCAATGATAACATCAAACTCTGCTTCTGATTAAGTGAAATGTGTTCGCACTGATTCTTAACCTGTTGTCAAACTGTTTCCAAATTACCACAAGGGTTCAGTATGAATATAAAGTGATTCCCAACATGTGGTCAAACTCATGCATATACCTTCATTTACTTACCCCCCCCCCCCCCACATAGTATTTTATTTTTTTCCAATTATATGTAAAGATAGTTTTTAATGTTCACTTTGAAAGATTTTTAGTTCCAAATTTTCACCCTCCCTCCTTCCCTTCTTCCTTCTCTCCCTCCTTCCCCAATGCAGCATGCAATCTGATATAGGGTATGCATGTACAATCATATTAAATATATTTCCACATTAGTCATGTTGTGAAAGAATAATTAGAAAAGAAGAAAAACCACAAGAAAGAAAAAGCAAAAACAGAAAAGGGACAATAGTATACTTCAATCTGTGTTCAGATTCCATACTTCTTTCTCTATAGCATTTTCTATTACTAATCTTTTGGAATTGTCTTAGATCATTGCATTCCTGAGAAGAGCTAAGTCTATCAAAGTTGGTCACCTCACAATGTTGCTGTTACTGTGTACAATGTTCTCTTGGTTCTGCTCGTTTCAAATTGCATTGCTTCATATATGTCTTCTGAAGTCTTTCTGAAACCATTTGGCTCGTTATTTTTATAACACAATTGTATTCAATCACAATCATATGCCACAAGTTGTTCAAACATTCCCCAATTAATGGACATTCCCTCAATTTCCAAATGTTGGCCAACAGAAAAAGAGCCTGTATAAATATTTTTGTACGTGTGAGTCCTTTTCCCATTTTTATGATCTCTTTGGGATACAGATCTAGAAGTGGTATTGTGGGTCAAAGGGTATGCACAGTTTTATAGCTCTTTGGGCAGAGTTCCAAGTTGCTTTCCAGAATAGCTGTATCAATTACCAACTCCACCAACATTAGTGTTTCAATTTCCCCACATCTTCTCCAACATTCATCATTTTCCTTTTTTTGTCATGGTAGCCAATCTGATAGGTGTGATGTGGTACCTCAGACTTGCATTTGGTGCAAATGCATTTGAATGTGCAGCTTTGATTTGCATTTCTGTAATCAATAGTAAAATTAGGGCATTTTCCCATATAACTATAGACAGCTTTAATTTAGTCATATGAAAGCTGCCTGTTAATATCCTTAGACCATTTATCAATTGGGGAATTACTTGTATTCTTAAAAATTTGACTCAGTTTTCTGCATATTTTTTAAATGAGGCCTTTATTAGAGATCCTGGTTGTAAAAATTGTTTTCCGCTTCCCTTCTAATCTTTGTTACATTGGCTTTGTGCAAAACCTTTTAAATTTAATGTTATTAGAATTATCCATTTTGCATTTCATAATATTTTCTATCTCTTGCTTTGTCATGAATTCTTTTATTCTCCATGTATCTGACAGGTAAGCTATTCCTTGCTCTCTTAATTTGCTTATAGTATCAGCCTTTAGATATAAATCATGTACCTATTTTGACTTTATCTTGGTATATGGGGTAAGATATTCATCTATGCCTAGTTTCTACCACACTATTTTCCAGTTTTCCCAGCAGTTTTTATTAAATATTGAGTTCTTATCCCAGAAGCTGAAGTCTTTAGGTTTATCAAAAAGTAGATTACTATAGTCATTGACTACTGTGTCTTGTGTACCTAACCTATTCCACTGATTCATCACTGTTTCTTAGTCAGTACCAAGATGATTGCTGCTTTACCTTTCAGTTTTGGATCAGCTATGGCTGGGACATCTTACCTTGCATTTCTTTTCATTGGTTTCCTTGATATTCTGGACTTTTGTTCTTCCAGATAAATTTTGTTATTATTTTTTTCTTGCTCTATAAACTAATCTTTTGGTAGTTTGATTTGTATGGCACTGAAAAAGTAAATTAATTTAAGTAGAATTGTCATTTTTATTATATTAGCTTGGTCTACCCATGAGCAACTGATATTTTCCCAATTATTTAGATCTATACTTTATTTGTATGAAAAGCGTTTTGTAATTATATTCAGACAGCTCTGGAATTTGTCTTGGCAGCTAGACTCTCTAATATTTTACATTGTCTAGAGTTACTTTAAATAGAATTTTTCTATCTCTTGCTGCTGGGTTTTGTTAGTATTACATAGAGATGCCAACGATTTATGTGGGTTTATTTTATACCCTGCAACTTTGCTGAAGTTATTACTTATTTCAAGTAGTTTTTTTGGTTGATTCCCTATGATTCTCTAAATATACCATCATATCATCTACAAACAGTGGTAGTTTTGTTTCTTTATCGGCTATTTTAATTTTTTCAATTTCTTTTTCTTCTATTATTGATAAAGCTAACATTTCTAGTACAATGTTGAATAACAGTGGTGATAATGGACATTTGTTTCACCCCTGATTTTATTGGGAATGCTTCTAGCTTATCTCCATTACATATTATGTCTGTTGATGATTTTAGATTGATGCTATTTTAAGGAAAACTCTATTGATTCCTATGATTTCTAGTGTTTTTTTGGAAAATAAGAATGTGTTGTATTTTGTCAAAAGCATTTTCTACATCTGTTGAGATAATCACATGATTTCTGTTAATTTTATTACTGAAACAGTCAATTATGCTGATAGTTTTCCTATGAACCAGTCCTTAATTCCTGGTATAAAACCTACCTAGTCATAGTTTATTATCCTTGTGATAATTTGCTGTAATCTCTTTGCTTATATTTTATTTAAAATTTTTGCATCTATATTCATTAGGGAAATTGGTCTATAATTTTCTTTTTCTGTTTTGGATTTTCCCAGTTTAGGTTTCAGTACCATATTTGTATCATAAAAAGAATTTGGTAGGACTCCTTCTATACCTATTTTTCCAAATAGTTTATGTAGCATTGGAATTAATTGTTGTTGAAATGTTTGATAGAATTCACTTGTAAATACATCTGGCCCTGGAGATTTTTCTTAAGGAGTTCAATGATGGCTTGTTTAATTTTTTTTTTCTGAAATGGAGTTAAGTATTTTATTTTCTCTTCTATTAACCTTTATTTTTAAATTTAAATTTTATATTTATTTATATTATGCTTATTTATTTCTTTTTTATTAATATTCATCCATTTCACTTACATTGTCAGATTTATTGTCATACAGTTGGGCAAAATAGCTCCAAATTATTGATTTAATTTTCTCCTTATTGGTGGTGAATTCACCCTTTTACATTTTTGATGCTGGTTATTTGGTTTTCTACATTAAAAATATCAAATTAACCAAAATTTAATCTGTTTTATTGTTTATACCCAATAGAACCAGATCCTAGTTTTATTTATTAGCTGCATAGTTTTCTTAATTTCATTTTTATTAATCTCTCCTTTGATTTTTTGAATTTCTAATTTGGCATTTAATTGAAGATTTTTAATTTGTTCATTTTCTAGCTTTTTTCAGTTTCATGCTTCTTTAATTGATATCCTCTTTCTCTGTTTTATTCATGTAAATATTTAGAGATATAAAAATTCCCCTAAGACCTGCTTTGGATACATCCCATAAGTTTTGGTATTTTGTCCCATTATTGTCATTCTTTTTGATGAAATCACTGATTGTTTCTATGATGTGTTGTTTGGCCCACTTATTCTTTAGGCTTATTTTATTTAGTTTCCAATTAATTTTTAGTCTCTTTCCATAGACCTTTATTATAAGTAATTTTTATTGCATCTTGATATGAAAAGGATGCATTTAATAAATCTGCCTTTCTGCATTGGACTGTGAGGTTTTTGTACCATAGTACATTATCAATTTTTATGTAGGTGTCATCTACCACTGAGAATTTGGTATATTGCTTTTTATCCCCGGTCAGTTTTCTCCACATATCTACCATATCTAACCTTTCTAAAGTTCTATTCACCTCCTTACCTCCTTTCTTGTTTATTTTGTGATTAGATTTATCTTGTTCTGAGAGGGGGTGGTTGAGGTTCCCCATTAGTACAATTTTCTGTCTATTTCTTCCTATAACTCATTAAACTTTTCCTCCAAGAATCTGGATGCTCTACCATTTGGTGTATATATGTTTAGTATTGTTATTGTTTCATTGTCTATAGTACCTTTTAGAAAGATGTAGTTTCCTTCCTTATCTCTTTTAATTAGATCTCTTTTTTTGCTTCTGCTTTGTCTGAGATCAGGATTGCTACTTGTGGGTTTTTTTTTTTACTTCAGCTGAAGTGTAATATATTCTTCCCCAGCCTTTCCCTTTACTCTGTGTGTATTTCTGTGCTTCAAATGTGTTTCTTGCAAACGACATGTTGTAGGATTATGCTTTTTTTAATCCACCCTGCTACCTGTTCCTGTTTTATGGTAGAATTCTTCCCATTCACATTCCCAGTTATGGTTTCTGTGTCTGTCTCTCCATCCTATTTACCATTTGTTTATACTTTTCTCTCACCTATCACCCTTTCCCTCCTCACCAGTGTTTTTCTTCTGACCACTGCCTCCCTCAGTCTGCCGTCACTTCTATTAGCTCCCTCCCTTTTCTTTCCCCTCTATCCTCTCTCTATCTTTTCTCCTCAGCTTTGCTTGGTAGTTGGTTATTGGTTGTAATCCAGGCTCCTTTGTATTCTGAAATATATTCTAAGCCCTTAGATTCTTTAATTTAGAAACTGTTAAATCCTGTGTAATCCTGACTGTGGTTCCACAATACATAAGTTGTTTCTTTCTGGCTGCTTTGCAGTATTTTCTCCTTGACCTGCTAAATCTGGAATTTGGTTACAATATTCTTTTGAGTTTTCATTTTGGGATTTCTTTCAGGAAGTGACTGGTGGATTCCTTTAGCTTTATTTTTTACATCAATATATTTAATTCTGTATTTTTCCTTGTGCTTATCTTTGCATTAGCTATATCTGAGAGGACATTGAAATCTCCTTCCATTGTTACAGTTATGTCTATGTTTCTTGTAGTTTAGTTAAGTTTATTTAATAAATTTATATGCTAAGGTATTGGGACCATATATGTTTAATACTGATATTGATTTGTTGTTACTATTACCTTTCAGTGTAATGTCATTTCCTTGTTTACCCCTCTTTATGTTGGGATTTTTTTTTTGCTCAGTTTGATAGTATCATTATAACTTCTGTTTATTTAGACTTGCCTGATGCACAGTAAAATTTATTTCCAGCCTCCTTTTAAAAATGGTCTCAATTTTTATTTTCTAAATTTGTTTCTTATAGGCAATATAGTTGACTTTAAAAAAGTAGATTCTATTACTTTTTAATTTTATTGTATTGTTTGATAAGTTCATTTTTAAAATTGTGAGAATTAAGTTGATGTTTTTCTCTACTTGCCTCTAATATTTTTTTTAATTTCTATATACAATTTCCCTTCTTACTCTGTGAACACAGTCCTATGTCTCTTGTGGAATTTCAGCTTAATTTTCTTTAAGGCAACCCTATTTCAACCAGCTCTTTTCCCTGCCCTTCCTCCTTCCTCTTTTCACTCCTTGCCTTCCATTTGTTACTCCTTTCCCTAGTTTTAACTTACTACTTTGTCCTTCTTGCTTTTATCTGGTTTTTATTTCTTCCCCCCTTTTTTCTTCTCTCAGTTAAGCAGGTAAGTAAAATGCCTATTGTTTTATTCTTTTCTTCCCTCTCATCTTCTTTGTTAGTGCATAAAATTTCATTTTCAGTATCTTTTTCTAAAGAGAATTCCCTTCTCTCATTCTCTTTATTTTTCAACTTCTATTTCTGTGTATTCTAGAATTTTATTCTTTCATTTGTGGCCCTTATTCTTCTTTAATCTCTATATTCATAGAATTAAAGCTTCTATGATGCCTATTTTGGGCTCCCACTTCTAAGTAGTTTCTATGTTATTGCCTTGTATATATTAACTCAGTCTTCTTTTTTTGCTGACTCATTTTTAAGAGTGCCACTCATTTAAGAGTGCCAATTTCTGAAAGAGAAGACATTGATCCATAGTAGGTAATTTTCTGTGTCTTATTGCACAATTCATAATTAATTAATTCCCCATGTTCTTTTAAATCACCCCAATACCCATTTCCCTTTTGTCTTGAAATATTCCTAGGGTTGGGTAGGTGGCACAGTGAATAAAGCACTGGCCCTGCAATCAGGGGGACCTGAGTTCAAATTTGGCATAAAACACTTGACACACTTGCTAGTCATGTGACTTTGGGTAAGTAATTTAACCCCATTTGCCCTCCAAAAAGCAAAAAAAAATTATTCCTGGGTCCATGAACTTTCACTCTTAGTGTCAGTTGCCTGCAGGAACTCTGATTTCTTTTCTTCTGGGTTAGATTGAATGGTCTGTCTAAGTGTGAATCCTCTCCAGCTCATACTCATTGCAAGGTCCACACTTGTAAAATAAGATCTCTTCATAAAATTTCTCTTTTGCTACAGAATC
Source organism: Pseudocheirus occidentalis (assembly GCA_028646575.1). Lineage (NCBI taxonomy): Eukaryota > Metazoa > Chordata > Mammalia > Diprotodontia > Pseudocheiridae > Pseudocheirus > Pseudocheirus occidentalis. Next base: position 212,232,300 of record CM053597.1, read on the forward strand.
ATTCCTCAGTGTTACCCCTTATCATCACTGAAACAACATTTCCACTTTCTTTCCCTTTGTGTCAATCTCTCCTTTTTCTCCTCGCTCATTCTTCTGTGGGCTATCTTCTTCCTATTAGACTATTGGAGTGATTTTCTTTTCATTGTGAGCTTTTGACTTGATTATGTTTCCTTACATTTTCCCATTCTTCCTCACTTTACATGCACTCCCATTATGTAATATTTTCTCTGTCTCTGTCTCTCTCCTCTCCTCTTCCCTTCCTCTTTCGTATCCCTGCCCCATCCCCCAAATGTTTCAGGCTTGTTTATCACCACTTCTATTTGACTTCTGATTTCAACTTTATCTCCTTGTATACTCTCACATTGAAATCTATAGTTGGTTCATTTTGTTGTTATTTTGTTGTTGTCCCTAGTTTCCATCTCTTTCAACACTTTCTGTATATATTTTTTTTGCCACACATGAAAATAAAATAATTAATGTCTGTCTTTTTCTTTTCTAATAATTATTTGAATGTCTCTTTTGAATTGAACTTTCATCTTTTTACATTAATGATTAGGTTCAGTTTTGCAGGGTAGGTTACCTTGTGTTTTATCATCAGTTTCTTTGTTCTTTGGAACACATTATTCCTGTCTCTCCTGCTGTTTCTGGTGGGGACAGAATAATTTTGTGTTATCTTAATTTACTTTACTTTATATTTGAAGGTTTTTCTCCTAGTCACCTGGAGAATTTTATTTTTTTTAGTCATGGCCCAGTCAAGAGCACTAATTATTCTTCCAGTGACTTAAGCTGTCTTTTCTTTTTGTTTATTTAAAAACCTTCCTGTAATTGAAACTCTGAAAGTATTGTTTTTTACTTTAGTGTGCTTGTTCAAAAGTATTTTATTGTATGTTGTGGTTATTTTGAATGGGCCTTATTTTTCTATGACTGAATATTTCATTTTTAACTCATATTCAATTGTTTATTTTGATTTATTTTTATTCTGAACCTTTTATTGAAGCTATTATTTATCTCATTTTCTGTATTTATTCCCTAGGGTATTCATATCCTCTTTGTTTATCTTTATGCTTTTACTTTTTGTCTGTTGTCTTATTGCCTTTGTAGGACTTTATCAAATTATGGAAGGGAAATTAGAAATCATGTATTTGCTCCTTGATTAGTAAATATTCTACTGTATCCTCACTGTACATAGTGCTTGCTTTATTTTTTTAAAGAATGAATGAGTATTGTGCTCTATCAAAGACCTTTTCTGCTTTCTTTTTGAGTTAATCATGTAGTTTAGGATTTTTTGCCTTTAATATAATTAATCATGTCGATAATCCTTGCTTCCCTAACTTAGTCATTATGAATGACTTTTTGGACATATTTCTGTATTCCTTTCGTCAAAAGTTTAGTTAAAATTTTTGGATGCATATAAGCAATGCTGGTCAAACAGACATTTCCACCAATATGTAGTAATATATGTATTTTGGCACACCATTACCATATTTACTTTGTTTTCAGTTTGTCAACCTGCTAGTATTGGATGTAACTTTAGAGTTCTTTATTTATTTACAAATTAGATAATCTTTATGTTGTTTTTGATCAGCTGCATTCCTACTTGCCTGCCTAGTATTTCAACTGGCAGCCTTAGCCTCTGACTTTATATTAGCTGGTATAAAAAGATAAAGGACCATTATAGGTGATATTTTAATGAATGACCTTTATTTTAAAGCACAGAAAATACAAATAGAAAATGCTTAGTCCTCTGTCAATAAGAAGGCAAGAGAGTTCCCATGACCATACTACTTCCCCCAGGAAGCTGAATTTGAGTTACATAGTTACATAGAGAGATAAATTCTCATTTTCTAGAGAGTCCTACTTTACTGCAGAGAATGTCATAAAATTACAGAATCATAGTATGATAGTATCATAGATTTAGAAGTAAAAGGAACATTTTTAGACCATTAAATCCACCTACCTCATTCCCTTTTGTAGATGGTTAAGGTTCCTATAGTAGGAAAGCCAAATTTGTTACAGATTGAACTCCCTCTCCATAGGCTCTGTATGGTCTGTATTCAATTCCAGTGAATGAATGAATGAAAAAGTAATTATTAAACATCTGATACATACCAGGCACCACGTTGAGAAACGAGGACACAAGAATATACAAAATCAGCATATAACATAAAATAGGATAGTCTTTGATCAGAAATTACTTCCATTATAACATCATATAGAGAGGAGTGGTGGCCAGGGAAGGATGTTTTGGTATGAAAAGTCAACCATATGAAACAGAGGGGATCAGATTTAAACAGCTGTTTGAGTGATAATGGCAGAATTGACTTGATTAAGGTTCCAATGCTGGAAAGGGAGAGATGGTATAACACAGAGCAGAAAATGCTGGATTTGGAGGGAGAGACCCTGGCTTCTAAGTTCAGCTGTGTTATTTGTTGCCTTGTACAGAATTGGACAAGTTATTTCAAAATTCTGCTTCCGTAGGTATAAGATGAGAAGTTTGGATTATATGATATCTAAGATGCACTCTGGTGACTTGTTAGAGAGATGTTAAATGGCTGAGAATGGAGTTGATCCTTGGTCTTCTAACCTGCCAGAACAGCCCTTTTTCCATCACCTTCCTCTGTCTGAGAGTGTGAGTGAGCAGACAATGAGTTAGGGATGTAGCTGGACTGGGCAGTAGGGATTGGAGGAGAGTTGAGTGAGGTTACAGAAAGCATTACAGATACTGACAGAAAAGCAGGGAAGACTTTTATCTCTCTCTGTGTGTATACATATGTGATTACATGTGTGCACCCCTGTATTTGTCCATCCACAAGAGTGTGGATGTGTATCTGTATGGGAATGTGTGTGCATGTATGGGAATGTTTGTGTATGTTTTTTTCTTGCATGAGGGAAATGAGTTGTGTTAAGATTAAACTCCAGCTTTAGAAAAGTTAATTAGCAAGAAAAATTATTCAGGTTTACAGAATCCTGAACAGTTTTTCTTTTTAACATTTGGCATCCTGAACTTTAATTTTAGCATTTGGCATCTTTTATTGTTTTGTGAGAATTGCAATCTTTTTGACTGAGTCCTTAAAGGCTTGTATAACTTGCTTGTTCCTCAGGGCATATATAAAGGGGTTCATCACAGGAGCAACAGAAGCCATGAGAACCGACACTGCCTTGTTCAAATCTACTTTTTCATTTCCAGAAGACTTGACATACATGAAGATGCAGCTTCCATACGAGATGGAGACAACAATCATGTGGGAGGAACAAGTAGAAAAGGCCTTTTGCCTTTGCTGGGCAGAGGGGAATCTCAGAATAGTTCTGACAATGGAGGCGTAGGACAAAACTACTAAGAGTAATGTAATAATGAGCGTTAATATAGCATCAATCAAAGCTATCTTCTCTATGAACTGTGTGTCTGTGCATGAAATCTCTAGCATAGGAAATGCATCACAGCCAAAATGATCAACAACATTGGAATCACAGAATTCCAACTGGAGGCCCAGGCTAAGTGGGGGGAGGATGATCATCAGCCCAGCCACCCAAGAACACAGCAGGAGCTGGTTACAGACTTTGTTGTTCATGATAGTTGTGTAATGTAAAGGTTTGCAGATGGCCACATAGCGGTCATAGGACATGGTGGCCAGAAGGAAGAACTCTGCTGCCCCAAGAAAGATGACAAAAAATATTTGGG
>CM053597.1:212236478-212255350 GCA_028646575.1 Pseudocheirus occidentalis
GTGTTCATGGTATATACAAATAAGCAGATTTATGGTATATACATGGTATATACAAATAGCAGATGTGGAGAGACTGGGAAATGTACCTATTATTGCATCCAGTTGTAGCAATAACCTCAGAATCTGTCAGGTGCCTTGTGAAAACAGTTCACCGAACTCCTCATTGCCCATAGTTGAATTAATTAGACTCCTTTATGAATAGGTAATGACTGATAGGCATCTACTTCAGTGGCCTCTAAAGAATAGAGAATATCACTTGCCAGTTGTAGAAGTTGTTAAGAACTTATTTCTGTTAGTACCAGGGCTTGAGTATTAGGTTCTCCCACTAATCTCTGATCCCTTCCTTTCAGACCTGATCCCAGGCAGGATGGCTCCTGCAAAGAAAGGTGGAGAGAAGAAGGGACATTTTGGCATCAGTGAGGTGGTGACCAGAGAGTATACCATCAACATTCGCAGGAGGATTCATGGAATAGGCTTCAAAAAACGAGGTCCTTGAGCTCTAAAGGAAATCCACAAATTTGCTATGGAAAAAATGGGAACTCCACATGTACACATTGACACCAGACTCAACAAAGCTGTTTAGGCCAAAAGAATAAGGAATGTCCCATACCATATCTGAGTGTGTTTGTCCAGGAAATGCAAAAAGGATGAAGATTCACCAAAGAAGCTGTTTACATTGGTTACTTATGTGTCTGTCACCACTTTCAAAAATTTACAGACAGTTAATGTGGATGAAAACTAAATTGAACTTCATTTAAATAAGGTAATAAAATGTCAAAAAAGAACCTATTTCTCAGAAATACACATTTCAAGTGAGGGTCAAGATGAAGTAAAGTACTAAAATGAGCAACAATACAAATATGGGGAGAGAATTAAATGTATAAGCAACATCTTCTCTTCCTAGAACCTCAGATATAGAGATTCCTAGAGTATAGGCACATTGTATACATCATAGGAAAGCTACTAGTTAGCCTGGGTCTACCACAAAGTCAGGTTTAGGGGTACAAGATTATGGTTCTGATAAAGTCTCTGACAACCCATGCCATCAAGTAGTTCAAGTAGAGCAGATTGGTCAATAGGTCTCAGAGAGTTAGGATTATTTGATTGGTGTCCAGACTAAATTAATATGTTGCAAGGGAATCTGTGGCTAGCTGATAGTACTGATGTTTCCTCATATAATGTGTGCCTTACATGTAATTCCACATGATCATTGAAGTATATGTTAATTGCTGCATTTTTAAGAATGCTGAAAGTTTTTTTATTGTTCATATTTATTTGCTCCTGTATTAATGTCATGCATACATTGCAGATTAATCTCCTTGTAGTTATGTATAGCTTTGATACTTGCTATTTTGGAGGAACTGTTCCAGTTTTTGTATTTATAATCCTTCTATTTAACATAGTGCCTGGCACCAAATAGGAGCATAGAAAGTACTTATTCTTTGTTTTGCATATACATTGCTGTTTCTGCATATTGTCTAGGATTACTAAAGTTATTATTGCTTTAATTTTGCTTTTTTCTGTGCTAGCATCAATTTTGGTCAATTCAGCAACTCAGAACTGGAGTTAGAATGCAGTGGGTGATAACATATTGTAAATACAACCTTACTTAAATTAATACTAGAAAAGATGCAATTCTTAACTTAATTCAAATAAAACTTCATATCTGCATTCCTCAATGCAATGAATGACACTCAGGAATATGTCACTAAATTCAATTTACTTGATTCCCTTCTGATTTCTAACTTCTTTGGATTTCTTTGTACAAAAACTTTAAAATTTTATAGAAAAAATTTTCTTCATTCATCTTGTGGGATCCCCTCCATGACTTACTTAATCATGACCTGTTATGTTGACCATAGATATGAAAAGTAATTTCTTCTTTCCTTTTCTAATTTATGTATGATATGATTTTCATATTTAACTCATGTATCCATTTGGAACTTAACTTGGTGTATGGTGTAAGGTACTGGTCAACTGAGAGCACAGGAGGTTGAGAATTATTTTTTTCTCTTATTATTAATGATTTGGAACATTTTGACATGGCTATTGATGACTTGGATTTATTCCTTTAAGAATTGACATTTTTCTGTTCTTTTATGTTTTTTTCTTTTGGGTTGGTAGCTCTTGTTTTGCAGTAGTTGACTATTTTTAAAAAATCCTTCTTAGCTATCAGACATTTATCAGCGATACTAAAGCAAAGATTGTTCTCCCTGTCTGTTTGACTTTTTCCATTTTAATTTTAACTGAATGTTGCAGAAACCTTTCAATTTTAAGTAATTAAATTGTACAATTTTATTTTTTTCAACCCTCTCTATCTCTTGTTTGGTTATGAACTCTACCCCTAGACATAATTTCTATGATTTATCTATGATATGATTGAAAAAATTTAGATCATGTTTGAATTTGTAGCTTATTGTGATATGTAGAGTGAGATCTTAATCCTAATCTCTTTCAGACTGATTTCCATTCTATCCTCTCCAATTCCAGCAGTTTCTGTGGAAGAATGGGTCATTTTAGTAATCATACTTTAAAAAGACTATGCTATTCTGCTGATTGCATTTATATATTGTATGACTAATTTCTTCTATGGATCAGTTTTTCTAGTTTTCAGCTAATACCAAGTGGTTTTGTTGCTTACTTCCTTCAATTATAGTTTGAAATCTGGTAATTCTATGCCTCTTTCCTACTTTTTTCCATTCTTTCCCTTAAGATTTGACTTTTTAAAAAACTCGATATATTTTGTTATTATTATTACTATTTTAAAGTTTATAAAATAATGCTTGCATAGCTTGATTGCTATGCAACTGAATAAATTCATTTTGGAAGTATTGTCATTTTTACTACATTGGCATGACCCCAAATATCAGCAACTAATGCCTCTCCAATTATTTAGATGTGTTTATTTCTGTGAAGTAATGTTTTACATAGAGCCCTTGTCTCTTGGTAGGTGGACTCTCAAATATGATATATATTATATAGTTATTTTGAATAGAATTTCTATCTCTTCTTGAAGCATTTTGTTGTTAATGTATGGAAAAATTGATGAATTGTGTGAGTTTATTTATATTCTCCTACTTTGTTAAAGTTGTGGTTTAATGACTTATAACGCCATGTACCAGCAGATTCCCAAAAGAATGCTACTGTGAACAGCTTTTTAGATTTGGATTACACAGTAATAGTGAACACTCTGTTTATTCCATTACAAATCAAGACAAACATTCACAATATATCACCATATCATATTCACAACATTACATCTTATCACAGAAAATCACAAAATAGTGTTCATAACAACTTAACATTAGAATGGCCACACAATTTTCACTACAGTGGCCACAATATTTAGAACAAGGAACAAAAGAATAATTATCTGGTTTCCCTAAGGGGAAAACCTTCCTCACTTAATCATTCAATCAATTTACAATATATCAGTCTTCCACTCATGGGGCAACCATTAACTTAATCAGTCACAATACGATCAAACTTCCACTCATGGGGCAATCATTAACTTAATCAGTCACTCATCTAGATTCACAATTACTAACTATCACTAATCACTAGTACAGTCATTAGAAAACCACACAAACCCTCCACCCCTTGGTGTCCAGCAAACCTCAGTTTTATCTAAGGGAAGGCTTCTTCTTCATCTTGACTCTGGTTGGTCTCTCTGACTCCCTGGATCCCCTCTCCCTCCTGAATTCACAAAACAGTCAAATTCACAAAACAGTCACCTGGATTCAGAAGCAGACAGCTCCCCTGTCCTTGTCCAGTCCTCAGGGCAGTCCCTGGCACACACTGAAGTTCACAGGGTCCAGCACATCTCAAACCCTTCACCACTTCTCTTGCCTGGAACTCAAGGATCAGCCAGGCCATGAAAAAGCAAATTCTTATCCTGGCCATGCTTCTTCAGTCCTCCAGCAGTTCAGCTGGCCCTAGGACCCAGAAGGAATATTGACCTTCTGGGTGTCCTTCACCAGATTCTGGTCTCAGGAAAACTCCATCTCTTTTCTCAGTCAGCTTCCAGATGCTGGGAGAGAAACTCTCTCTCTGCCTCTTTCTCTGTCTCTGTGTGTCTCTGTCTCTATCTCTGTCTCTCTCTGTCTCTGTCTCTCTGTCTCTCTCTCTTTCTCTCTCTCTTTCTCTCTCTCTGTCTCTGTCTCTCTCTCTCTGTCTCTTTCTCTCTCTGTCTCTCTGTCTCTGTCTCTGTCTCTGTCTCTGTCTCTGTCTCTCTCTCTCTCTCTCTCTCTCTCTCTCTCTCTCTCTCAAACTCCAACTAACTTCTTCAGTCCAGCAGGCCAGCTCCCAGATGCTGGGACAATCCTGCTTCCTCCAACAGGAGTAAAATTCCAATTCTGTCTCTCTCTCTCTCTGAAATTCTTCTTTATATATACACACTGGCCTCCTGTCTCAGCCAATCGCCTTCTTCCACATCAACAGGGGAGGTCACACCTTCTCAACAGTGGGCAGGGCTCACACCTTCCATACAGAGCTCACACCTTCCATACTTAGCCCTAAGTTACTAAGTGCTAAGTATCTGCTAAACCGATTGCTGTTACACTTGTTAATTGAATCTCTAGCATTCCCAAAAGAAGACCATCATTTCTGTGAAATACATCTATTTTATTCTCTCTGTGTCTATAATTATTCCTTCTTTGGCAATATAAGGTTATTAAAATATATAACATTATTTATTATATTGCTGCAACTAGAATGTCTTAACCTATATCAAATAATATTAGTGATAATGGACACAGTGGCTTTATCTCTGATCTTATTGGAAGACCTTCTAGTATTTCTTCATTACATCTAATATTGCCTCTTGACTTTACCATATTAACAAATATTCCACTCATTCCTACATTTTTAAAATTCACAACTAGACCCTCTATTTTGACAAAAGCAGTTTATTGATTCAATCAAAACAGTTTTGTGATTTTTATTATTTTTGTTATTAATATGGTATATTATATTTAGAGTTTTCCTCATATGGAACCAACTCTTCATGCATTTTTTGAATAATACCTGGTCATGATGTAAAATCCGTTTTAATATTTTGCACGGAATGACCAAGTTCTGTTGGGTCTTGATCTTGTTTTTCTCTATTCTTGCTATTGGTTTCTACTTCCTTCCAGTTGTCTGTTTAGAAGAAATTGTCAGGATTCAATCTTTTCATTTAGTGCTCTGCAATTTGCCATCCTTGATTTAGGACACTAGGTAGTCATCTGTTCCCATGGAGGCTTCCTAGATAAGGACATTTTAGAGTCTATGTTCTGAGGGCTGGACAGTTAGGTGGTGCAGTGGATAGAGTGACAGGCTAGGAGTCAGGAAAACCTGAGTTTAAAAGTCTGCCTCAGATATTTACTAACTGTGTGACTGTGGGAAAGTCACTTAACCTTGTTTATTTCAGATTATTCATCCTTAAAATGAGCTAGATAATGAAAGGGCAAACCATTCTTATATCTTTGCCCAGAAAATCCCCAAAGGGATCAAGAAGAGAAAGACATCACTGAAAAATTACTGAAAAAAGATTAAGTTTCCTCGATCAGGAGTGGTCTCTGTTTCCACTGAGTCTTTGATTAGGGTGCAACATTATCTTTGTCCTTTCCATGGTTGCCTCCGTTATGGTGCTGGGTGGATCATTATGGTGCCCTCGTGGATCTCTGGCTTTGATTCCTCCTGATCTCACTAACATAAATGCCAATACGTGGGAAGCCGACAATGAAAAGAAAAATAGCCCAAAAGTGGGATAAAAAGACTTTCCAAATATACAAAAAGAGTTTCCAAATGTACAAAAAAAGCTTCCTAAATCATTATGTCACTTATCATTTTTCTAGTTCTCTAAGATCTATTAAAATTACTCTCAGGGGTCGGTGGTAAAACTTAACATTTCTCTGTGTAGTAATTCTTCTTTAATATAGATCATTGAAAAGAATATTCTCAACATATTGGTCCAGGACGACAAGGGGAATTTTCTAGGTGGGTGCATTATCTAGCATCTTAAAATTTTTATGAACTATTCAGTTACCCTAACAAGAAATTAGAAATAGCAATATAATTCAAGAAATTAGGTTATATAATACTTAACAGGAATTCTATTTTTTATTCATAAAAATTACTAACAAAATATGTCACAGGACAAAATGAACTTACCATCTTTTTGTTTTTTTTAATGATTAGATTAGGTCATCCAAACCAAAAATCAGAGAGGAAGTCTCCTTTTAAAAATACCTAGCAAAGAGATGGATTATTAAACTTTTTCCATTGGATCAGTGAGGTAGGAAAAGATCCAAAAGTTAGACTTTTTATTTTGAGATTGTTCATTTAAGATAAATTATTATATATGTTCATATAATGATAGATTGAAATAAAGTTGATTTATAAAATATTAGGATGATGCAAATATGAAGTTTTATCTTTTTAACTTTGATTTTTAATGAGGGGTGATGGGTTCTGGGCTTCAAAATCATGAAGTAGTTCCTTATTGATGTAGAAATAGCGCTGGCTAGGTGGTGCAGTAGATAGAGTGCTGTGCCTGAAGTCAGGAAGACTCATTGTCCCAAGTTCAAATCTGGCCTCAAATACTTACTAGCTGTGTGTGACCCTGGCCAAACCACTTCACCCTGTTTTTCTCAGTTCCTCATCTGTAAAATGAGCTGGAGAAGGAAATGACAAACTCTTCTAGTATCTTTACCAATAGAACCCCAAATGGAAACAAGACTGAAACAACTTAGCAGTAACTACAAACACTAATAACAACCCTTATTTATGTAATGGAGTTAAAATCTTGGAAAGTATATAATCTTTGTGGACCAAATATTCATAGTAAAAGCAGTAATAAGACTTGACAAGATACCTCTATGCCTTTCTTCCTGTTCACTATCATCTATACCTTTTGTTGTTGTTGGTGGTGGTTTGTTATTTTGTCATGTATGACTCTAATGACCCCATGGACAAATGCATGGGGTTCTCCTAGAAAAGTTACTGGAGTAGCTTGTCATTTTCCTCTGCAATGTGTCTGTTTTACAGATGAAGAACTGAGACAAATAGGGGTTAAGTAACTTGCCCGGAATCACACAACTAACAAATGTTTAAGGCCAGATATAAACTCAGATCTTCCTGATTCCAAGACTGATGCTCTATCCACTGCACCAGCTAGCTGACATATCTTAACTGCTCTGTACCTTATATCTTTTCTAAATATACTCATATTCATGGAAGAAGAAAGTATTCTTGGAATTGAGAAACTGGGGGACCCTAGTACCTTGGTCTACTCATTAGAGACAAATAGGGAGTTATAAGAAATTAGATCTTTGAAGTGGAGAACCAATCTTTAGTAAATTAAAGTTTAAAAAAAGAGATGAAGTTAGAGTACTAGCTATTTAACTAAAAGTGATCCTGTTCTTTTTTCTTTTTGAAAATTAAAATTAAAAATGGAATTCTTTTAAAATTAATTTTTTCCAATTAGTAATTATTTGTTTTCTTTCTTTCCCTCACCATTAAAACAATTTAAAAAATAAACACTAGCAAAAATATGTATATTCTAACACTGACTGTTTTCAAAAGCATATGTTTAAATTACCTTTCTGGTAGGAGGTGGGTACTGTGCTTCACATTAGGTCCTCTGAAACTGTGGTTTGTCACTGGGGAAGTCTGAAAGTCTTTCAAAGTTGATTTGTTGTATAATATTGTTGTCATAATTATTGGCCTAGATCTGCTCTTTTCACTCTGCATCAGTTCACAGAGGTCTTCCTAGTTTTCTCTGAAACTATTCATTTCCATCTTTCTAATGGCACAGTATTGTACAATCATATCAGTATAACCATAATTTGTTAAATTTCGTTCTATAGATTTGTGCTCCCTTGGTTTTCAGTGGCTTTTGCTGCCAAAAGGGCTGCTAAAAATATTTCTGTAGCTGTGATTTATTTCCCTCTTTCTTTGATTTCTTTGGTGATATATGCATCGCAGTGATAGTGCTCAACTTTGTGACATAGTTCCAGATTTCATTCAAGCATGGTTGGAGAGATTTATACCTCTACCATTGGTGTATTTCTGTGTCTGTTTCTTATAGCTTCTCTGAAATTAAGGCATCTTCCCCTTTAGAGCTTGATAGATGGCTCAAAGAATCTTTTGCTGTATGTAAAGGCCTGAGCGTAAAAAAATAGACAAACCACTTGCCAAGGAAACAAAAACCACACCATTTTTGTACTTCAGTACTGAATTGGAGTTTATTCCATGGAACATTCCTTGAGCTGCTCTGGCTACTTTCAGGAGGCCATGGTTGCTTGCTCACTGATGAAGGATTGTGTCCCTGTGAGAACAGGAAACAATCCTCTTATTGGATCCTTGGTCTAGTGATCTTGGAAAGAGGTGTATTGATGAAGTTGGTTGGCCACTGGGTCAGGGGGTATGGCCATTCTCAAGGAACTTTAAGAGGAATGGCTCTACCCTCTAGCTTTCTGCCCTCAACTAGTGCTGGTTTCACTTTGGGAAGATCCCTAGAAACTACTACAGCGCTTGTTGAACAAGACTCAAGAAGATGAAACTAACCTTTGGCTGGCTTGCAAAAAAAAGTAGATTTAGGGGAAATTGTTGTTAGTACAAAGTGGATGTGAAATGATGAATGAGTACCCCTATAAAATGATTTATATTTTGTATCTTAAGGTTCAGTGTACCAGGACTATACACTGGTAGTTATATCATTGTTTCATGTTTAAGATTTTTTGTAGCTATGTGCTTGTGAGTCTTTTGTATAGAGAAAATAAATAGCTGTCCTACACCATATATGCATGCATGACAATATTTACTACATGCATATAGTATACTGACTGCCTTTCCATTTGCCTTTTTTGGGAGATTGTAGAGAAGAGCCAAACCTAAACTTTAAGTTATTTTTCCCAGGGATCTAGTAGTAGGAGGAAAAATGTCAGATAATGTGACTACACTTTTTGGGACCAGGTTGGTATTTGTTCCTGAGTCCAGAACTAGCCCCTTAGTGAAGAAGTATAGGATGTGTTCCCCACTTTTCACTCCCCCTCTGGAGGCCTAATAATTATTCTTATTGTTATAATTCTCCTTTGCCTTGTCCTGTTGAGGAATCAGACCAATGTGGAGCACAGTGGCCTTGTATTCTAAAGGGGATACAGCTATATGGAAATAGCCTTTCATCCCACAAACTCGAAAGAGCTGCCTTGAGGCAGATTAATATAATCATTGTGCTGTGTTTGTAGGCAGTCTGAGAATAAGTAAGTCTAGACCAAGAGATGGCAACAATCAGGGCACTAAGAGATTTCCTGTAGAAGGACAGGGAAGAGGAAGAGTAACATTCTCTTGTTCCAAAAAAGGTAATTCATAGTCATTGAGAATGGGTTTATTAATGGGTCCTGCTCTTTGGAGAAAGAAAGGATTAACCATTTATTTTCTATGAAATGTCTTATTTGACAAGCAAAGCCAATGAGTTATACAGATAGGGCAAAGATAATCAACCTATGGACTGAAAGAGCATGGCAAAGTTTAATCTTACCATAAAAATGATGACCTAATAACTAAGGAGTCTAGATGAACCTAGAAGCTAGAATCAGAGAGGAGCCCAATATGCACATGTGCTGTGGAGCTTGTCCAGTGGTGATCACAAATTCCATGGAGGATCATCGAGAATGGCTTTTGCATTTAATGAAGGGGGGTTTGTCAGAAGCAATGCAACCAGTACAGACAAGGCATACATCCAGTAGAATTGATACATGTGATGGAGACAACATATCTGGCAAAGTCTATTTTAAAGTTACTATGGAATCAGGATTCTAACCCCGATTAAATATTCATTATGGCCCACCTGCCTCCATCCCCTCAAATAAAGGCCAATAGTTAAGGGAAACTTCTCTTCCATGGAAAATCTTATTTCTTCTGGGAAGAATGACAAAAAAGGACCTATTTGATCTTCTACAATTAGTTAATTAATTAGTTAATTAATATTATATCTTTTCCAGAATATTCCAAAAGTTTCATTTGGCTACTGAGTATGACTAACCCTTAGCACTGTATACTCTCACAAATTTCCTCCCTTCATACTTTCTTTCCCAGTTTTACTGAAGAATTTATTTTCCCTTTTTCGACAGAGTAATTAAAATTATTCCCTTGTTAATCTGTGGGAAAACACTATAATGACACTAAGACTCTGGATCTGTATTTGAAAATCCCTCCCATTAGAAGTATAAAAAATAAAGTATTGTATAAGCCAGAAAAATTCCAAGTACTGTCTACAATCTTCAATAATATGAACTTAGCAAAGAGAAACAGAAAGCAAATGTAGTGGGAACAGTGCTGTAATGATATCAGTAAGTAAGGAAAGTAGTCCTGCTGCATTAGAGGCTTGAGTCAACTATCCATCCATGCCTAATCTATGGCCATATCTGTTTTCCTCCTATGTTCCTTAGGTGTATATTTACTCTTCTCATGCATAACATGTCCATTTGTGTCTCAATTTTCCATGGGGAATATATTGTTACTTTTTAAAATGTGGTATCTTATTAATTGTTTTCAATTAATTGGGCTCTCTGCTTGTGTAATAAAACTAAATGTGTTGGTGGTAGGTAGATAATTATTGTTTTGAGTGGATGCAAACCTAGAGAATACTTCAAAACTCGTGTGGCTTGGTTTTGGGACCCATTTGTAACGTCCAGTTGTTACACAGTGTGTGTAACTTCACTCCAAAGCATAGCTCATAATAACTTATGAGACCCTACCAATGTATTTGTCTTTATTAATCAAAGTATACAATTATTTCAAGACAAAAGCAGGTAACAAGATAGAATAGAAAGGAAACAAATGGGATAACCAGTTCAGGGCTCAGTTTGTAGGCTGTATTGATGCCTGAATGTGCTACATAAATGTAATACCAGGAAAGCAGTCAACTTTCTCCTCAAGTAATTGTCTTAGATGGAAGAGAAAATGATAGAATACCTAAAGGCTTGAAAATACTTGGAAATACATCCAAAGGTCAGATTAGAGGAAATAATGCCTGTGAATAAATGTCATTACAACATTTTAAAAAATCACTAACTTCAAGGAAAGAGCAAATTTTAATAGAAAAATGCCTTCCCCCCATTATATGCTGTCAGTTACAAAAAAACCAAACTCAACTTTTTTTTGAGGAAAGTAACCAAAAAGTTCTTCTATGGCCTTGTTCAGTTGTAGCTTTGGAAAATATGACCAATAACCTGACTCTTACAGGTCAGCAAAATATGGTGCTTGAATGTGTCTGGAATGCAAGGAAAAGGTATTATTTTTAAAGGAAGGAGAAAAATCCACGGGGTGCCACCGAGAGAGAGACAGAAATGTGAGTAAAAGGTGGAAAGTAATCATTTCTGATTTCTTATTTCAGGGCACCCTTTCTTTATACTTTTATTTGGAGGTTTTGACTTTTACCTTCCATGGTTTTAAGTCAAAAGTTCCATATGACAATTCACATAGGACTAATTTCGATGTTCAGGAAGGAGGTAGCAGTGTTTAACTTTTGTGTTTTATAACATGAATCACTAGTCAAAACTAGTCAAAATCACTAGTCAAAATCACTAGTGGCAGCACTACTTTAACTATTCTGACTGACACCTCCACCATGCTCTAGGAAGCACATTATTGAGAAGACTTCATCATCCAGAAGTGTCTCATCAGCCATGGTAGTCCACCGCATCCCTATTCTCTGTCTCTGATTTATTGGATGATGGAGCTATAAACTCTAGACCTCCAGTTAATGAGAGAGCTGAGCTCAAAGATTCCTCAGACATTTCTCATGTGATGTCTCTGACTAATATCTCCACCATGCCCTCATGCAGGGTCCCTTTCTTCTCTCTCCTACTTTTCATCTTTTTTTGTGTGTGTTGTCTTCCTAAATAGATTTTAATTTCTTGTGGAGCAGAGATTGTCTTCCTTTTTCTATCTTGATCTTTGTGCTTAGCACAGTGCCTGGTGTATAATAGACACTTAAAAATTTCTGTTAAGTAAGGGGCTAGAAATTCTTTGCTAATAAGTGACTCATACATAGTTTCTTCTAAAAGAATCATCCATGGATTTTATGAAAATGAAATAGTGAGTGAGGTCCTAGAAAACAAGTGAAAACCTTTATAAGATGGGTGGAGTAGGGAGGGGAAAACCTCAATCAGTGATGATTTCTGAATAAGAAAGAAAAGGAAATGTGAAATTTGGGTCTCTGGGAAAGGTGGCATTAGTAATAGAATAAAGTTGGGTCATAAGACCAAGGACAAAGAATTCAAAATTATTCAGGTTTTCTTTCACTAATTATACCTAAATTTCATTTACTTCTTACTGCTTTGAAATCAATACAATCCTTTTGAATGTGTCCCTAAAAGCTTGTATCACTTGTTTATTCCTTAGGCTATAAATAAAGGGATTCATTACTGGTGCCACTGAGGTTGCAAGTACTGCCACCACCTTATTCAAAGCCACCCCTTCTTTTGTGGAAGGTTTGATGTAGATGAAAATGCAGGTTCCATAAGTCATAGAGACCACAATCATGTGGGAGGAACAAGTGGAAAAGGCTTTTCTCCTTTGCTGGGCAGAGGGGAATCTTAGAATAGTCCTGATGATATAGGCATAAGAGAGAACCACTAACACTAAGGTGATGATGAGTGTCAACACAGCCAAGGCTAAAGTCACTCTATCTAGGAACTGTGTATCTGAGCATGATATCTCCAGCAATGGTGATATATCACAGACAAAATGATCAATGATATTAGAATCACAGAATTCTAATGTAAGACCCCCACCAAGTATTGGAACAATGATCATCAATCCAGACATCCAACAACCAAGGAGAAGCTGGTTGCAGACTCTGTTGTTTATGATGGCAGCATAGTGTAGAGGTTTGCAGATGGCCACATAGCGGTCATAAGACATGGCAGCCAAGACGAAAAATTCTGAGGCCCCAAAGAGGATGCCAAAAAATAATTGAATGAAACACCCATTATAGGACACAGTATAGTCACCACTTGACATATGGTACAGGAATCTAGGAATACAGACAGTTGTGAATGACAACTCTAAGAAAGAATAGTTTCTAAGGAAAAAATACATAGGGGTTTTAAGGTGGGGATGCACCCAGGTGAGGGTGATGATGGTCAAGTTCCCAGTTACACTCAGCATGTAGGTTAGAAATAGAAAGATAAAAAGCAAAACCTTTAACTGTGGATCATCTGTCAATCCCCGAAAAATGAATAATGATATCACTGTGTGGTTTCTCATTTCTGATCCTGTCTTTTGATAGATCTGTATGATAAAAAGGGGGAGAGAGAGAGAGAGAGAGAGAGAGAGAGAGAGAGAGAGAGAGAGAGAGAGAGAGAGATGGTAGCTGAGAAGAGTCATAAAATAAGTCAGCAAAGCAATTTGGTTTTAAATGCTCAAAAGTTACCACTCTTGGTCATTTTTTTTCTTCCACTGCCTTAAACCCTATCATACCCACATCAGTCTGTTATTCCCAATAGCTTTGAGCTGTGCACCAGCTACAGAGCATAGCATTTTTGTGAGGATTTTTGTGCCCTATCTTTCTTTTCCTACCCTGATTTCCTTTCCTCTACTCCATTCCTTCCCAATCAATTTTGTATTATCTGAAAAAGTTCTGTTAATTACTTCTATTTTCCCACAATACTTATTTCCACATACACCTCCTTCACTGAATCCCTTTGTGACCTAGAAATAAAAGGTTAAGCAAGACCAACACAGTGACCATCTATGAGAGTGGACCAAATCCACTTCTGTTCACATTCTGCATGGTTTTCAACTATTCAGTTGGACATTCGCTTCATATCCACTTTGTTGCTCACAATCTCTTGGAATATATGTAGTGTCTCTTTCTGTCTTTGGCCTCCTTTGGATATATACACAGTGGTGAGATCACTTGTTCAGACTATGAATATTTTCTTCACTTTTGTCAGAAAATTTCAAGTGGCTTTATGTAACCTTTTGACCAATCTTTACTTCTAGCTATCAATCATGAAGTGTGTTCATTTTCCCACATGCCTTCCAAATTGTGTAGTTTAATTTTTTTTGGCCTTTGATAGTATATGTGCTGTGTGACATCAAACCTTGGAGTGTTAATGGGTTCTTCTAATTTGAACTTCTTCAAATTTTTTTTAGCATTTTAATGGTTATTGCTAATTTTCAATTCTTATCTTGTGTAATATTGGTTAAACAGGGAAATGGTTCTTGGTGTTATGTATTTGCTTAATGTATACTCTTTGAAGTTAACCAACTTGTTCCTTGGGTAATCCTGCACATACATTCATCTCCTCTAAAAGTCCAGTTTTTTCTCTTTAACTTCACACCCCCTTTGGGTTTTTTTTGTCTATCATAAAATAGGCTCCTATTCAACCACCCTTTAAGTCTTTATGCTTATCTTCTGTTAAAGTGACAGAGCCAAGAAAAGAGCATCATAGACATGTTATCTGTCCAAGGTTTATCTATTTTACCCAAGGCAATGCTGAAATTTTTTGGGGAGGGTAGGTTGTGGTAGGAGAAATCAGACCTGGGACTTGGAGCCACAATTAGTGTTGAGGTTGAAGTCTTAGTGGAAAGAATCAGTGTACACCAGTGCCAACAACCGATCTCTCCACATCCCGTTATCCTTTAGGGACATGTAACTAACGTCACAGAAGTCCACTAGAAATAGCTACCTTAAGGCACCTGCACCTGACTGAATCTACCATACACTATCCTATAGCCATGCTCATTGCTGCCATGTCTAATATCTAGGAGACCTGATCTCCTAGTTCCATTCTACTCTTTCTGACCATATGTTCTCTCAAAAAATCCTTCACCATGATATGACCTTACCATACCAGACTAGCAAGCACAGTCAGAGGAAATCTATCCTCTGGATCCATAATGGGAAGCAGAACCATTATGATGTCTGGTGCAAATTTCTTATTGGAAAGTGTGGTGGTGGAGTAGAAGATATTCTTACCACAGATACTAGTGTAGAGGAGGTGAGAGTCTTCCTAAGGAAGGTTAGATCATGAACTGAAAGAATCATGAACTTCTCTCTGAAGAGAAAACTCCCTGTACCACTGACATCACATAGGTACCTCATTATCTATGAAGGTCTAAACCTGACCCCACTTCTATCAAAGGGCAGAAGTCAATGTCTGTATAATTCCAAGGAATATCTCCAATGCAGATGCTGCCTTTCATTTTGGAAAATCCATAGCATGTATTGGATTTTTAAAATAGTCTTTTTGTCTGTCATAAGCAGGCAATTCCTTTTCCCTCTCTATGAATTTGGGGGGATGCCTTATATATTGTACATTAAAGTGGATTTTGAAAGTATGCCCTCATACTTCTGGCTTTGGTCAATCTATATGCTCATTTTATTATCTACCCTGTTCTTGGGCAGAATGGCTCATCTGTCCCAATCCTGTTGGCATAGAAAGTTATGCATAACCTTTCAATGATGATTTTGTCTTTTTCTTAATCTTGCCTCTATTCAGTCTACATGTAAAAGTGCTTATAAGTCCAGGGGACAGAACATTTCCCTCCATTTGGTGTAGGACCTTGTCACAAATGTTTTTTTTCCCTTCTCTTCTTTCTCTTTTTTGGGAGGCAATCAAGGTAAAATGACTTGTCTAAGATCACATAGCTAGTATGCATCTGAGGCTGGATTTCAACTTAGGTTCTTTTTGACTCTAGGACCAGAACTCTATCCACTTTGTCCCACATTTGTTCTTTCAATAATCACTAATTAATGATACTCATCAGCTAAGCAAATGTTTTTCATCTCTTCTTCAGTTAAAATTTTTCTATTCTGCATTGGAATAGTCTTACTCAGGAGACCCCAATTTGTTATAGGAATAGGATTTACTTGGCTGTTGTCATATATTATCCACCAAGAAACCTTAGAGGTTTTTCCCCTAAACTTGGTGAGATGGAACTTCAGTCTGGCAGCTAAGATGTTGGGATCATGTTGGACTAAGTGAGCATGTAACTAATGCAGGATTCAATGTCACAAGCAAGGTGCTCTGATCTAGTTTGACTAGTCATGATTAGATGGAAGGCGAAATATCCCCCCATTAATAGTGCTTCAAATGAAGATCACATAGAGACCACCTGTGTCAAAACTATAGCCTCTAAGAGGCTTTTCTCTGGACCTGCCTACTGTCCTTTACTGTAAGCCCCATCTCCAGGAGCCTAATGATTTCACACTATCCACTGTGGACCTGACCCCACCTTCACCCTCCCTGAACATTGAATGACCAACTTTCAAAGTTATGTTCCCTTCTCTCTTTCTCTCTGAGTTCTGTTCCGAGATAGATATTGGTGAAAAAGTTTATTCTAGCTAGCTCATTCTTTTGTGCAATTAACAAATTTATGTTTTAAATCTTTCAGGGATGCCTCTCTATTCAATGAGGAAGCTTGTTCATTCAAAGGAAATAACAACAATTGTGAAATTTTAGGAAGTGGGCAGCATGGGAGTGGGGAGATAGCTTTTGGTGGGAAGCCCTCATGCACCCCTCAGATTACAAAGACCAGTATGTCATCAATGCAGGTATGAAGCTGACCCTATGAAAGTACTCTCACCAAAGAGTACATGTCACGGGTCATGTGACACAAAGTAAAATTAACATCTCAGAAATGACTATTCATTTTCTGTCTGAAACATATAATTTATCTGATAGGTTTCTTTTCTTCCATCATTCCTTTCTTCTTTTCTTTGTTCATTCATTCTTCCCTCTCTCCCTCTGTCCCCCTCCCTTATTTCATTCCTTCCTTCATTCCTTTCATTCTTTTTTATTTCTTTAAACAGGTGTCATTTCTGTATTCCTGTATAGGGAACCTGAGCATCTATTCTATCCACACAAATTAAACAAGGGGAGTAGTGATATTACCATCCATTATTTCACTTACTTTCCTCAGGTCTCAGTGAGCAGTTTTTGACCAGTAGTCCCTGGAATGTCACAAAGTTGAGCAGCAAGAAATTAGTGGGAAAACATACATCAACTTCTGACCACATCTTCTCACAAACCCATGACATCCCTCTAACAGGCAAAATAGAATTCTTTCTAGGTTCCCATCTTCTGAAATATACCAGTCTTCTCTCTCATTGCCAAATGTAAAATGAGACTGCATCAGAGATCCGGTCCTGCATTAAATGTGGGAAATATTTTGATAAGCTCTATGTTGCTAAAAGAAGACTGATCCTTTGGAAAGAGAACAGCCTCTCAGGTCTTTCCTTTATTTGGATCTCCTGATTTGACCTGCCTGGACAGGGAGACAAATTCCCCTCCAAACTGTACACTAACAGCAGAGGATATTTCTTTCATCTGTCCATGTGCTACAGGTGCCTGGGGACCAAGTGAGTTCACAAACGAAAGGACCCTTGGGGAACCCAAGTTCAAAAGTCCCTAATGAATCTTTATGGTAGTCATTACTTAATGATTTATACCAAGCCACTGTCTGATGCTATTTGTACTTTTCCCTTCCTTGTGGTATTGACTCTTCAGCTGCCTATTTTATGTCTTTTGCCAAAGTTGATTAGAATTTTAATATTAATATTTTAATTTAATAATTATTTAAAGATATTTTGAGAGATTTTGGAGTAAAATCATGCTATCCCTGCCTTTACTCTACCATCTTACTCTATCTCACTTGGGATTTTTTTTTTTGGAAGGGAAAAGGCAATTGGGGTAGAGTGACTTGTTCAAAGTCACACAGCTAGCATATTTGTCAGGTGTCTCAGGCCGAATTTGAATGTCCCAGGTCCTCCTGACTCTAGGATTGGTGTTCTATTCGCTGCACCACCTAGCTGCCTTTAGAATATTTTTTTAAAGGAGATTACTTCTCTGCTTCTTGGTTAAGATGGTCCAATAAATTAAAAGAAAAGTTTATATGCCTCTTTTGCCCAGTGATATATAAATTTATATGTATTTGTGTGTATTTGTATATGTGTTTATATGTATATATGTGTGTGTATATGTATGTATAGGTATGTAGGTATATATGCAATCAAAGTTAAATGACTTTCCCAGGGTCAAATAGCTGATATGTGGCAAGTATCTGAAGCCTAATTTGAGTTCATGGCTTTCTTGATTCCAAGGAGGGTGCTCTATCCATTGTGCCTTCTAGCTGCCCTTGCTCAGTGATATATTTTGTTAATAGTCTTTAAGAGTAAAAAATAGATTTCCTGATAACTCTTATGCAACTGCATTGCTTGAATTCTATTGCTTTTTATATGTTGCTAGTTAGAGTACCTCATGGCTTATGAAATTTGTAGGCCACTAGATAAAATGCCCAACTGCAAAATTCTCCTTGCTACCCTGGGCCAGTATGCAGAGAAGAAAATTTTTTTATGGACCCATGTTCAAGAAGAATTTCTATAAAGGAAATTGCTGAATTTTACCTCTCACTCATATAATCAATTTGTATAGATCTTACACATGTGGAATATTGCTAATAATGGCATAGAAAAATTTGGAAAATGAGACAAACCCAATTTTGGGTTATTTTTTCTTTTTATTGGCCTTCTTCATTTATACTTTTCTACTGGTGAGATCAAGAGGCCCCACAGCTAGATGCTCATAAAGGCCTAGAGGATCAAACCCCTTCTAGAAGCTCCTAAAAGACCTGTCTTTAAAAACTTTTTTCTTGCCTGTTCTAGACCAAGGAAAAACCAAATCCAAAATATCCTTCAAAAACATATAACTTTAAAATCAACCGTTTTTCATCTCTTTGGTGTGTCCACTGGTTTACCCCAAAGTTTACTCAAAAACTGTCTATCGCTAAATGGTAGGCAAGAAGTATAGGAAGACTGAATTACAGTGCCATGGACAGTTTTGTGAAATCAAACTGTATATTTAGGCTAGACACTG
>CM053597.1:212255450-212268563 GCA_028646575.1 Pseudocheirus occidentalis
TATCTGCATATTAATGGATGTTGGTGAATAAAGGACAGAGAAAAATCCAAATGTGACTCCAAGGTCATGAGGTGGTGACTAGAAAAATAAGAATGCCCTGAACAGAAATGGAAACATCTGAGATAAGAAATAGATGTAGACAAGAAAAGAATTAATTCCATTTTAGTCCTTTTGAGTTTGACATTGCTATAGGATAAGAAACTTGAGGGGTCAAACAGATAGTTAGGGCTATGGAAGTCTGTGTATAGACTGGGAAATAATCTGACTAAAGATGGTAACTGAGCTCATGGGACCTGATGGGATGAAGTGACGTTGTTAAGAGAGTTTTGAAGCAGACATAGGACAGAATCTTATGGAAAACCTAAAGGTAGAGAATATGGATTATAATCTAGAAAATGAGACTGAGAAACACTCTTCATATAATTTGATTAAGAGGAAAAAGAAAGCCTTAGGGCAAAGAGTATTTCTAAGAGGAGATGGTCAACAATGTCAAATACTGAAGTGATGTTAATAAGGCTCGACAAGATGAACAGTTTTATCATTGAAAAGATCATTGAGAGGCCATCCCTATACAGGAATGTAGAAATGAGACCTGTTGAGAGAAATAAAAAAGAATGAAAGGAACAAAGGAAGGAATGAAGAAAGGGAGGGGGATGGAGGGATAGATGGAAGAATGAATGAACAAATGAATGAATGAAGGAAGGACAGAAGAAAGGAAACATTATAGACTGCCACCTGGTAGATGAGACAGGAGTATCACCTTCACACTTTTTCTCCAGCAGTAACAAAGAAGGTGCACCACATTAAATGATGATTAAGAAATCCAAAGAAAAACCTCAGTAAAGTTATTCATCCCATCCAACACTGCAAAAAAAGGATAGAAGCTACAGACAATGAAAGCAAAGTGCTGCCAGGGAAACAGCAGAAGTACAAGTTACCAAACTGGAAACTTAAAGCAACACCATGTGGGAAATGCCAGGGAACAGAGAAACCATGAAGTGTCCTAAGAGTGAAAACCACAGCAGTAAGTGATAGAGGCAAAAGTCTACCTAACAGATAAATCCCAGAAAGGAATAAAAGATCATACAGCAACCTGATGATGGAAGACCCATGGCTTTTAGAGCAATGACTAGAGAAATCTCAAAGGAGGAAGAAGTTGCAAAATATAAACTAGGGAAATGTTGGTTATGAGAAAAAATGCATTCAGCACCATGATGAAGGTGACCTCAGACAGGATGAAGAATATGTAGCACCCTGATCAAAGAAGACTCCAGGGATACAGAGACTACTCCTGATCAAGGAACCTTCAGGATTTTTTTCAGTAGGTTTTCAGTCATGCCTGAATTTTCGTGACCCTTTCCAGGATTTTTTTGGCAAAGATACAAGAGTGGTTTGCGCTTTCATTCTCCAGATCATTTTAATGATGAATAACTGGAGGCAAACAAGGTTAAGTGACTGGCCCAAGGTCACATGGTTAATAAGTGAAAGAATTTAAAGCACAGATAAAAAGGAGTGGCCATAGTAAAAGTGAGAGACAGTGAGGTGAAAAAGGAGATATATGGAAGGAAGGAAGAGAAAAGAAAGAAAAGATAATTTATTAAATGATTACTATGTTTCCAGAACTGGGGTAAATCTAGGCAATAAGATGCTAAAATGAGGCAATCTCTTTCCTCAAGACTTTATGTTATAAGCAGAAAGGAGTACAACATGTGGGGACAGCTAGACAGTACAGTGGGTAGAATACTGGGTGTAGTCAGGAAGATCTGAGTTCAAATCCAGTCTCAGACTTCTACTATCTATGTGACCCTGGGCAAGTCTTTTAAACCTTATTTGTCTCAGTTCCTTACCTGTAAAAAATAAGGACATATTGGAGAAGTAAATATCAGACCACTCCAGTATCTTTTCCAAAACAGACAAAGACGAAGTCCATTGGGTCACAAAGAGTCAGATACAACTGAAGAACAACAAGCACAAGAGTATCGGCAAAGGAAGGTTGTTCATTTGGAAAATGACATCATTTTGTGTGTTTTTGAAGTTTAAGGTAGAGGGAAAAAAAGAGCTCAAGAGGATGTCCTTTATCTTTTGACAAAGTAAAACATTTCTTTGTTGAGAATGAGGCCTGAGAGTGTAGTGAGCAGACTGAAGAGAGTAGAAAAGGAAAAGCCCTCTTTTGATAAGATTACATGAATTTGTAGTTACCTCCATTGGCATAGTTGTGTAAGTTGAAATAGCCTGAAGCAGCACATGAGGAGGAAGAGAAAAAGAAGACTGTAGGGATAAACCAGGCAGGTTTTTCACATGGAATGAGTGGGGATAGCATAATGGGGCAAGTGTAGAGAAGAACCTTTAGGTGAACTAATTAACTGAAATGTCAAGGTTGTGAAGGAAGAAAGAAAGGTCACAGTACAAGTGAAAGATGTAGGGAAAGAGAAGGTCTAAAAGAAAAGGGGTCATGGATACAGAGTTTTCTGTTGCCCATATAGGTTATATGTTGACAAGGACCTCTCTAGATGTGGTTCTCAGGGAGGCATAAATAGATAGCTTTAGAGTCTCCTCCAGCCACTCTTCTCAAAGGCAAAATCTGGTCTCTTCCAAGGTGAGAGGTGGGAGATTGGCATTAGATGCTGAGTGCTCTGCTCTACTCAGAGAAAAGATGACAGGCCTGAATTATATCAGTTCAGTTCCCCAAAAGTCATTAGTTTAGGGGAATAGGTTCAAGCTGAGTTCTTGGTTGTTATCCTTTAATAAAGAAGTACTCAAAGTCCAAAGTTGGAATCCCTTCCCATCAAATGCCAGTTCTACAATAAACATACATATAACAAACAGCAAATAAACCATTTATCCAAACTAATGACAAATAGAAATCAGAGAAAGTAGATAGATAAGAATAATTTTAATATTTAATAAAATAAAGAATTTTAAATTAATTACAGACTTTCAGCCTTGAACATTCGTTTTATTTTGAGGTTTTTGTTTTTACCCTCCAAGGTTTTAAGTCAAAAGTTCCATATGACAATTTGGATGGGGCTAATTTTAGTATTCAGGAAGGAGATCTCAATATTGGGGCTTTGGTGTTTTATAAAATTGGTCACCAGACAAGACTGATTTCTTACTTGGCTGCACTACTTTGAGTATTCTCAGCCTCACTTAACCATCACACCACAAGAATCTCATGATTGGGGAGACTTCATCATTCTGATGGACCTCATCTGCCTTTGTAATCCACCTCATTCCTATTTTCTGCCTCTGATTGATTGAATGGTGGAGCAATGTCCTCCTAATCTCCAGTTAAGGAGAGAGCTGAGCTCAAAGATGACCTCCTTTCTCATGTGACTGCATAACTTTGGGAATTCTCTGACTGACTTCTCCACCATGCCCTCAGACAGGATCCCTTTTTTCTCCCTCCTACTTTTCAGCTTTTTTGGCATGTGTTATTTTCCTAAATAGATTTTAACTTCTTGCGGGTAAGTTATGATCTTTCTTTCTTTTTTTGTCTCAATTGGGGTGGAGTAGAAGCACAAACTTGGCATGAGCCCTGGCTCCAATCCCTTCCAATACATGTGAGAAATGACTCTAAACAAACTTTAGAGGTACAGAACCCACAAAGTGACAGAGAGAAACAAAACTTCTGCTGAAGGCAGCCCGTCAGGCTGATGGGAAGGGTCTTTCACACCATACTGGAAGCCTAGCAGAGTCCCATGGGAGCCGCATGCTTTGCAAAGCCCCAGGGAAGCCCCAGCCAGCAGTGGCAGGAGCAGACCTCAGGAGAGTAAATCAACCAGAAGCTGTTCCAGTTTCCAGACTTCTCAACCCATAAATGTCAAAGACAAAGTAAAAGGTCAGTGTGGAAGTTTGTTGGAAGAGGGGGAGATCTAAGAGCAGGGTCCAGCACCTTCCTCTAAGGCAAGAAGCAGCACAGGCACAGCAGCTGTGCAGTCACTGCAGCATGGCTGCCTCAGGAGCTCCTGGCCTGCAAATCTTAGGGGAACCAATCAATCATTCAGAAGGTTACTGCTCTTGCTTTAACCTGCTTGGATCTGGATTGCTATCTTGGATGGTAGTTCTGGGGTGTGTGACCAGTAAGCCAGAGCTTTGGGGGGGACTGTTGAGAGGGCACCCTCCTGATAGCTCCAGCAGCAGCCAAAAACCTCAGTGATTTGGGACAAAGCTCTCTCTATTATGGAAGCAGAGTTTTACCTTGGCAAAGAGCTCAAAAGTTAAGTAATTGTCTGGCTCTAAACCCCCCCTTTTTGGGGGACAAAAAGGATTGCGGCATGGAGCATGAGAAAGACAACAAATTCAGAACTCCTGCACCAAAAGCCTCCAAGAGAAATATGAACTGGTAACAGGCCATGGAAGACCTCAAGAAGGATTTTGAAAATCAAGTCAGAGAAGTGGAGGAAAAATTGACCTGGAAGATAGATCCAGGAGAGATAATTTTAAAAATTATTGGACTACCTGAAAGCCATGATAAAAAAGAGCCTAAACACCATCTTTCAAGAAATTATTAAGCAAAATTTCCCTGATATTCTAGAACAAGAGGGCAAAATAGAAACCACAAGAATTTGCTGATTGACTCTTGAAAAAGATCCTCAAAAGAAAACTCCTAGGAATAGTATAGCCAAATTCCAGAGTACCCACATCAAGGAGAAAATACTGCAAGCAGTCAGGAAGAAACAATGTGAATATTGTGGAACCACAATAAGGATAATACAAGACCTAGCAGCTTCTACATCAAGGGATCAAAGGGCTTGGGGTATGTTTTTCTGGAGGTCAAAGGAACTAGTATTAAAACCAAGAATCATCTACCCAGCAAAACTGACTGTAATGCTACAGGGGAAAATATGGTCCTTTAACGAAGTAGAGGATTTTCAAACATTCTTGATGAAAAAAACCAGAGCTGAACAGAAAATCTGACTTTCAAATACAAGAAGCAAGAGAAGCATGAGAAGGTAAATGGGAAAAGGAAATCATAAGGAACTTTTTAAAGTTGAACTATTTTCATTCCTACTTGGAAAATGATAATTGTAACTCACAAGACTTTTCTCAGTATGAGGACAGTTGAAGGGAATATATAGGTACACACACAAACATACATGTACATACATACATACACACACTACATATATGTATAGGAGAGTATATGTGTATATAAATATATATGTGAGTGTTGGCATATGTATGTTAATGTTTACATAGACAGAGCACAGGATGTGTTGAATATGAAGGGATTATATCTAAAAATGAAATTAAGAGGTGAGACAGGAATTTATGGGAAAAGGAGAAAGGAAGAGATAGATTAGGGTAAATTATGTCATATAAAAGAGGCAAGAGAAAACTGTTACAATGTAGGGGAAGAACAGGAAGGTGAAAGAGAATGGGACAACCTTATTCTCATTGAATTTGACATAAGGAGGGAATAACACACACACACAATTGTGTATCTTACCTTACAGGAAAATAGGGGTTAGGGGATAAGAGGGATGGGATAGGAGGCATAAATGATAGAAGGGAGGGCAGATTGGGGGAGAAGGTAGTTAGGAGCAAATATTTTTGAAAAGGGATAGGGTCAAAGGAGAAAATAGTATAAGTGGGGGCAGCATAGGATGGAGGGAAATACAATTAATCTTTCACAATATAACTACTCTGGAAATGACTTGGGTAACTAGACATATACAACCTATATTGAATTGCTTACCTTCCCAGTGGGGGTGGGTAAGGAGGGAAGAAGGGGGAAAACCTGGAACACAAAGTTTTAAAAACAAATGTTTAAAAATATATATATATTTTTACATTAAACTGGGAAATGAGATACAGGCACTGGGGTATAGAAATTCATCTTGCCTTACTAGAAAGGGGGGGAGCGATGGAGGAGAATATAAGAGAGAGCAAATTGGAGGAAGGGATATTTAGTAAACTTCCTTTTTGGGGTGGGGATAGGGGAAAGATGGGGAGAAAAATTGTAAATCAAAATCTTGTGGAAATCTATGTTGGAAACTAAAAATAAATAAATATTTTTTAAAAAAAGACAATAATTTTCTCATACATAGTTTGTTCTATTAATGGTATTCCATGGATTTTGTAGAATGAAAATGGTGACTGAGGCAGTTGAAAGGAAGTGAAAACCTTTGTAAGACCCATGGAGTAGGAAGGAGAATGCTTCAGTTAGTGAGGATTTCTTTATAAGACAGAAAAGGATCTGTGAAATTGGTTTCTGAGTGTAAGGTGGCATTAGTAAGAGAATAAAATTGGATCATAGGACACAGAAAAAGAATTCAAAACTATTCAGAGTTTTTAAAAACTAATTTCCCTTGAAGGTCTATTGCCTCATAATTTTGAAATCAATGCAATCCTTTTGAATGTATCTCTGAAAGCTTGTATCACTTGTTTATTCCTCAGGGTGTAAATAAAGGGGTTCATTACTGGTGCCACTGATGTTGCAAGCACCAGCACCACCTTATTCAAAGCCACCCCTTCTTTTGCAGAAGGTTTGATATAGATGAAGATGCAGGTGCCATAAGTCATGGAGACAACAATCATGTGGGAAGAACAGGTGGAAAAAGCTTTTCTCCTTTGCTCAGCTGAGGGGAATCTCAGAATAGTTCTTAAAATATAGGCATAAGATAGAACCACTAAGACTAAGGTGATGATGAGTGTCAACACTGCACATGCTAAAATCACTCTTTCTAGGAATTGTGTATCAGAGCACGTGATCTCCAGCAATGGTGATATATCACAGGCAAAATGATCAATAATATTGGAGTCACAGAATTCTAGCTCAAGACCCCCACTAAGTATTGGAATGATGATCATCAACCCAGATAACCAACAACCCACCAGGAGCTGGTTACAGACTCTGTTGTTTATGATGGCTGCATAGTGCAGGGGTTTGCAGATGGCTACATAACGATCATAGGACATGGCAGCCAGGAGATAAAATTCAGAGGCCCCAAAGAGGATGCCAAAAAATAATTGAGTGAAGCATCCATTATAGGACACAGTATAGTCCCCAGTGGACATGTGGTACAAGAATCTGGGAATACAAACAGTTGTGAATGACAATTCTAAGAAGGAATAGTTTCTAAGGAAAAAATACATGGGGGTTTTAAGGTGGGGATCTACCAGAGTGAGGGTGATGATGGTCAGGTTTGCAGTTACACTCAGGATGTAGGCCAGAAACAGAAAGATAAAAAGTAGAACCTTCAGCTGTGGGTCATCAGTCAAGCCCCCCAAAATGAATAATGTTATCCCTGTGTGGTTTCTCATTTATGAACTGTTTCTTTTGATGGATCTGTGAGAGAGAGAGAGAGAGAGAGAGAGAGAGAGAGAGAGAGAGAGAGAGAGAGATTGTAGCTGAGAAGAGCCATCATAAAATAAGTGAGAAATGCAATTTGAATATAAATGCTCAGAACTAGCTCTTTTCCCATTTTTTTCATTCGCTGGCTAAAAAAAGTTCATACCCACATAATAGTGTTATCCTCAGTGGCTCTGAGCTGTGTATCAGCTACTGATCCTGGCATTTTTGGAACGACTTTTCTCCCCTACCTATCTTTCTTGCCTCCACCCTAGTTTTTTTCCTCCACCCCCATATTTCCCAATCAACTTTACCTTGAATTATCTAAATGGGTTGTGCTGATTTCTTTTGTTTTCCCACAATACTTATTTCCAGATACACTTCCTTCACTGAACACCTTTGTGACCTAAAAAAAAAAACTTAAGCAAGACGAATATAATGACCCTCTACGGGTGTATATGCCATTCTGATCACATACCACAAATTGTTCAGCCATTCACCTACTGTCAGGCACTCACTTCATATACATTTTATTGCTACCACAGAAAGTACCATGATGTCTTTGAAATGTGGTGACTCTTTCTGTCTTTGACCTCCTTTGGATATATGTACAGTGGTGAGATCACTGGTTCACAGACTTTGAATATTTTACTCACTTTTGTCATAAAATTTCAAATTGTCTTATGAACTCTTTTGACCAACCTTTACTTCTAGCGATCAAATGTAAGTGTGCTTATTTTACCAGATCCCTTCCAAATTGTGAAGTTCTTGTTTTGGACCTTTGCTAATACATATGCTGTGTGAGATGAAGCCTCAGATTCTTAATGGGTTATTTTAATTTGAATTTCTTTTATTGAAAATATTTTAGCATTTTTAATGGATATTGCTAGTTTTCAATTCTTGTTTTGTGAAATATTATTGCTACATCAATGAAATGGTTTTTGTTGTTATATATTTATCTCATGTACACACTTTGAACTTAACTAACTGGTTCCATGTAATTCTATACATACATTCATCTCCTCTAAAAGCCCCCAATCTTTTCTCTTTAACTTCCCATCCCATCTGGGCCCTTTTCTCTATCATAAAGCCAGGCTTCTATACAACTGGCCCACACATCATCTAAGCTCTGGAGGCGACTCCATTTTCTGTTCAGGTAACAGAATTCAGAAAAAAGGATCACAGACATGGTATTTGCCCAGGGTTTATCCATGAGGACCAAGGCAGTGCTGAGATTGTTGGTGAGAGGAGACGTGGTTGTAGGAGAAATCAGGGCTGTGGCTTGGAACCACAGTTAATGCTGTGGTCAAAGTCTTAGTGGAAAGCATCATTGCCCACCAGCCCCAGGAACCATTCTCTTCACATCTGAATATCCTTTAGGGACATCTAACTAAAGTTACAGAAGTCCATTAGAAATAGCTACCTTAAGCCACTTGCACCTAACTTAGTCTAGTATGCACTATCCTACAGCCATGCTCATTACTGCCATGTATAATACCTAGGAGACCTGATCTGCTAGCTCCATTCTACTCTTTTTGACAACATTTTCTCAAAAAATACTTCACCATGACATGATCTTGCAGTCTCAGACTAGCAAGCACAGTCAGAGGAAATCTGTTCTCTGGGTCCATAATGGGAAGCAGAACCATTATGGTGTCTGGTGCAAATTTCTTGTTGGAAAGTGTGGTGGTGGGGTAGAAGATAATCTTACCATAGGTTCTAATGTGGAGGAGGGAAGAGTCTTCCTAAAGAAGGTTAAATCATGAACTACTTTAGGAATTAGGTCAATGCAGAGTGGGGGATGAAAAAACACTTAGGAAACTTGAAAATATTAATAGGACCCTGGAAGGGGGGACAGTTGTGCAACTTGTTGCTGGAGGAGCTCAAAGTGATATAGAGGGATGATGAATTTGAGGGGAGGAAGTACAGTCTCCTAGAGAGGAGGCACACATAACCAGGGAGGTAGTCTACCAGTTTCCATCACACCCATCCCAAGTGAAGACATCCCAGGGCACAGACCCATTTGCACCAAGCCCATTCATTCTAAGTCAGCCTCTGCTAGAATGCATCTCTCCACTCCCAATTAAATTCACAAGACCTCCACAATTACTAAAGTGGTTTCCTTGACATCTTTGTTCCAACTTCTGTTGGGAGTGAATAAAATAACTCTCCCACAGACAGCAGGAAGGCCATTTAATCTTCACAGAGGACTGCAAATCTTCAGCCCTAACACTATTCTCCTTTTTTTTGCCTCATTTATAGTTTCCATATTATTTTGATTGTGAATGAACTTTTCTGCATGCTTCTCTCTTACCTTAGAGGCAGTTGGTATCTCAGTGGATTGAGGACTGGCCCTGGAGTCAGAAAGAGCTGAATTCAAATCCATTCTCGGATTCTTACTATATTTGTGACTCTAGAGAAATCACTTAACCTGTTTGTTTGACAAAAGGATCCACTAGGGAAGGAAATGGCAAATCATCTTACTTTCTTTGGCAAGAAAACCCTATGGTCCATTGAGCTCTGAAGAGCTGGACGTGACTGAACTACAATCCTATTACCTTAGCTCATCAGCTGCCTTATTCTCTACTTCCTGGATGTCCTCTGGAATTTTTATCTATGAGTCCTTTCAAAGGACTGAAGGGAAGATTTAACTTAATAAAAATCCCAATTACATGGGGCAGCTAGGTGGCACAGTGGATAAAGCACCCAGCCCTGGAGTCAGGAGGACTTGAGGTCAAATCTGACCTCAGACACTAAACACAAAACTAGCCGTGTGACCTAGGGCAAGTCGCTTAACTCCAATTGCCCGACCTTCCCCCCTCCAAAAAAAAAAAAAAGCAAAAAAAAAAAAAAGAAGTTTGACCTTAGTGGGAAATGTTGGCTAATTGAAATTTCTCCCATTACCCCCTTTCCTATCTTTTAAAGTAACTGTTTGTTAACCAGTTTCTATGTACAGTGATGAGACAGGAAGAGCCATAGAGGAAATAAAAATCTTTGTATCTTTAGTTCTGTAGCACAGGGAAGTTGAGGTACATTTATTTCTGCAAAGGCTTTCAGTATTGGAGAGTGCAACCTAGCATTCTCTTTCCCTACTTAGAAGTGGCAGCTTGTGCATTGTGACAAGGTTCCTAATAGCGTTTCCTCTTTATTTCATTATCTTTGTGACCATTGTATATTCTAACTCCACTTCAGACAGGAAAAGGTTATTTGTTCCATCGCAGTAGAACACTGCAATGAGAAAGTAACTGTAGTCTCTCATCACCTTTTACCTGTGATACTTTGCATCTTTGTGGATGCCATGTCTGTCTGCTCTCTCTGTCACTGTGATTCTAAGGTTTTTTTATAATTTGCCTTGAGCAGGATCTGGTCCCAGTTGTTTCTCACTAATCACAAGTAGCTATAAAAATGTTTCCCATCTGCATTCAATTTTCTACCATGATCCTCTAGATTAGGCTTCCTTTGGAGAATCCAATTAGTTGAGTAAATGGATTTTGCTTGGTTGCTGTGAAATATTCCCCACAAAGACGTATAATGGCTATTTCTCCTAAGTCTTGAGAAGTGAGGATTCTGTATCTGAGAGTGACCGGTTCACACAATGAAGAATCCAGTGTTGCAGACACCAACAAAACCTAGAACAATGATCTTGGATTCTTGCATGCATGACTATTGGAGAGGCAATTTATCTTTTGCTTAGATTTTGTAGAAAAGACTCCACATCAAATGACTTCTAGAGCCATAGTTGTGGCCCAGTAGAAACTTGTCTCTGAGTTTGTCTTCCTGACAAACTTCATGCTCTGACCACTAAATTCCACTGTGCGCTGTAAACAATTCTTTCTTTTCTGGGAATCAGTATCCTTTCTTCTTCTTCCAACAGTATGCCCTGCCTCTCAGTAAGTAAAAAAAAATGAGAAAAAATGTCCTTTCTTGGGTCAAGTCTTTTAGGGTTGCTTTCCTCTTCAGTAAGGAAACTTTCATTTAAAGGGAATAACTATAGTAAAGGAAGCTCAAGAAATGTACAGCATATAAAACAGAAAGCTCCTTGTACTACTGACATCACACAGGTAACTCATTTATGGAGCTCTAAGCCTGAGCCCACTTGTATTAAAGGACAGAAGTCAATGTCCATGTAATTACAAAGAATATCTCAGATACAGATGTTGGATTTCATCCTGGAAAATCCATAGTGGTTATTTAATTTTTAGAATAGCCTGTAATAAGCACAGAGTTCTTTTTTCCCCTCTCTATGCACCTGGGGGATGTCTTGTGTATGGCACAATAAAGGGGATTCTGGAAACTTGCTCTGGTTGCTGTGCTTTGGGTCACTCTGTCTGATAATTTTATTATCTACCCTTTTCTCAGACAGAGTGGCCTCCTCTGTTCCATTACTGTTGGCATTGCAATTGGCCACAGAGAAAGTTAGGCATCACATTTCACTGTTGATTTTGTCTTTTTCTTGATGTTGCCTCTGTTCAATCTATGTCTTAAGGTGATTATAAGGCCAGGAAATTTCCTTCTTTTGATGCAGGACCTGGTCATAAGTGTTAGTTTATTTTTTTTGAAGGCAATCAGGGTAGAGTGACTTATCAAAGGTCATGCAGCTATTACGTGTCTGATGCTGGATTTCAACTCATGTACTTTTGTCTCCAGGACCAGTGCCTTATCTACTGTGCCCTTAATTTTTTAATAATCACTAATTAATGACATTTAGTAGATAAGTAAATATTTCCTGTCTTCACTTCAGGTAATTTTTTTCCATTCTGAATTGGAATAGGCTTCCTTAGACGACCTCAATATATTATAGGGATAGGATTTATGTGATTGTTGTAATATATTACCCACCAGGAAACTTGAGGAGTTTTTGCCCTGAATTTGATGAAATGGAGCTTCATTCTGGCAGCTAAGATGCTGACATCACCTTTGGTTAAGTGCCCATGTAACAATGCAGGATCCAGTGTTATAGGCTCCTTCCAAGAAAGATGCTCTGACCTAGTTTGACTAGAGCCATGATTAGATGGAAGATGAAATATCCCCCTATCACTAGTGTTTCAAAAGAAGATCAAATAGAGACCACATGTGTCAGAACTATAGCCTCCAAGAGTCTTATCTCTGGACCTGCCTATTCCCCTTTTGTAAGCCCCATCTCCTGTCCACCATGCACCCTACCCCATATCCCCCTCCTTGAATATTGAATGACCCACTTCTTTCAAAGTTGTGTTCCCCACCTCCTTCCTTTCCCTCTTTCTCTTTGAGCTCTATTCCAACTAGATATTAGCTTAAAAGGGTCTCTTAGCTAGTTCATTCTTTTGTGTAATTAACAAATTTGTTTTAATCCCCTCAGGGATGCTTATTTATTCAGTGAGGATGCTTGTTCATTCAAAGGAAGTAACAACAATTGTGAAATTTTAGGAAGTGTGCAGCATGAGAACAGTAAGATATAGTGAGGGGCTCTCAGGTACCTTTAAATGGCAAAGATCATTATGTAATCCATGCAGACATGAAGGTAACCCTATAAAAGAATTCTCACCAATGAGGACATGTATAGGGTCCTGTGATACAGAATAAAAATAGCATTTCAGAAATGACTATTCATTTTCTGCTCAAAATATTTAATATATAAAATATATAATGTATTTGATAGCTTTGTTTTTTCTTTTTTCCTTCCTTCTTTCCTTTCTTCCTCTCTTTCTTCATCTGTCCTTCCTTCCTTCCTTCCTTCCTTCCTTCCTTCCTTCCTTCCTTCCTTCCTTCTTTTCTTTCTTTCTTCCATGCCTTTTTTCTTTCTTTCAATAGGTCTTATTTCTGTATTCCTGTATAGGGAA
>CM053597.1:212275355-212289633 GCA_028646575.1 Pseudocheirus occidentalis
ATAAATGCTCAGAAGTCACTCTTTGCCCTTTTCCCCTTCACTGGCTAAAAAAATCATACTCTCGTCGTTGTGTTATTCTCAATGACTTTGCTCTGTGTATTATCTACTGAGCACAGCATTTTTGTAAATACTTTTGTCCTCAATCTATCTTTCCTTTTTTCTGAGTTCCTTGGTTCCACCCCATTCCTTCCAAATCAGCTTTAATTTGTATTAAAGATGATGCTGATTCCTTTAGTTTTCCTACTATAGTCTTTTTCATATACACCTCCTTAACTATATCCATGAAAGTGTATGTCAAATACACTTAAATGTTCATGTAGCACAAAGTTTTCAGCCATTTTCCAAATTTTCTTGAATCTACTTTGTTGCCACCACAGAAAGTCCAATGATCTCTTGGAACACATGTGGTTCCTCTTTCTGTCTTTGACCTCTTTGGGATATATACCTAGTGGTGAGATCACTGGCTCAAAATTTATGAATAATTTCACCTCTTTTCTCAGAAAATTTCAAATTGTTTTATAGATCATTTTGGCTTCTTCTTCTAACAATTATATATTAGTATATTTATTTTTCCAGATCACCTCCAAATTTTGTAGTTTCCTTTCTTTTCAACCTTTGCCAATACGTGAGCTATATGAGATAAAACCTCAGTTTTAATAAGGGTTTTAATATAAATATATTTATTTTATACCACTTTAATGATTATTGCTAA
This sequence comes from Pseudocheirus occidentalis, assembly GCA_028646575.1. Lineage (NCBI taxonomy): Eukaryota > Metazoa > Chordata > Mammalia > Diprotodontia > Pseudocheiridae > Pseudocheirus > Pseudocheirus occidentalis. The sequence continues at coordinate 212,276,068 of CM053597.1, forward strand.
TTTTCTATTCTTATCTTTAAATAAAGGATATATTAAATAAAGGAAATATTTCTTGGTGTTATATATTTGTATATAAAACACTCTTTGAACTTAAATACTTGATTCCATGGGAAATTCTGTTCATTCATGCACCTCCTCTAGAAGACCAATTTCTTCTCATCACCTTCACACAACTCTGAGCTCTTTTTTTTGTCATGAAAGTAGGCTGTTATACAATCAGCACATCATTTACATTGCTCTTGGTCCTTGTGTTTTCTCCTTGAACAGGCTCTGTCTTCTCTTGAGATGACAGAGGTAAGAAGAGAGCATCATAGACATGCTCTCTATCCATAATTGTATCTTGTATAACCGAGATAATGCTGAGATTGTTGGGGAGTGGGATGGTGATGCAAGTGAAAATCAGGACTAGAATTTAGGTAACAATAAGTCTTGAAGTTAAAGTCTTAGTGCAAAGCATCAGTGCCCAGCAACCATTCTCCCCACATCCCAATACCCTTTAGGGACATGTAGCTAAAGGAGCTGAAGCCCATTAGGAATCTCTTCCTGAAGCCATCCTGACCTGATTGAGTCTACCATGAAATAGCCCACATCCATGGCTCATTTATGCCATATCTAAGACCTAAGAGCATTGATGTCCTTGTTCCATTCTACTCTCTCAGACTGTGTGTTTTCTCAAAAAATACTTCACCCAAACACTACCTTACAGTTCCAGATTGACAAGCACACTCAGAGGAGATCATTCTTCTGGGTCCATAATTGGCAGCAGAACCATTACAGTGTCTGGTTCAAATTTCTCATTGGAAAGAGTGATGATGGAGCAGAGGACTGTCTTACCATAGCTACTAGTGTGAAGGTAAGGGGAAATCTTCCTATAGAAGGTTACATTATCAACTGCTTTGGGAATTAGGTCAATGCAGGGTTCAGGAGCTCAGAACAATTAGGAGAGGGAGAAAATGTTAATAGGACCCAGGAAGAGGAAACAGTTGTCCAGCATGTGCTGGAGGAGCACAAAGTGATGGGGACAGTAACTGTTTAGGGGAGAAGCACAATCTCCTAGACAGGAGACACCCACAACTATGGAGGGAGCCCACCTGTTCCCCCCCCCTACACCCATCCCAGATGAAGAAATCCAAGGGCACAGGTCCTTTTGTTTTAAGGACTTTCATTCTAAATCAGCCTCTGCCAGAAGTCATCTCTCCACTCCCAATTAGATTCATAAGGCTTCCACAGCCACTCAGATGGTTTCTTTGCTACCTTTGTTCCAAATTGTATTGGGAATAAAGAAAATGACTCAGGCCCTGGACAGCTCTGGGGCCACTTCATCTCCACCTGAAGCTGCAGACCCTCAGCCCTAACACTCTGTTTCCTCTGCTTCATTTCTAGTTGCTATATAATTTTGATTGTGAACCAGCTTTTCTTCATGCTTCTCTCTTACCTTGGCTGTTCAGCTGCAGTTGTCTCTACTTCCTAGATGTCCTCTGGTCTTTTTATATATGAGACCTTTCGAGGAAAAGAGAAAGGTCTAACGTAAGAAAAATTCAAATTGCAAAAGATCATCACTAGAGTATTCTGAGGGCTTAATTTCACTCTCCAAACTAACATCTAATGACTTCTCCTGACTCCTAATTTTTCTGCGAAGATCCAATAAAGGAATCTACATTATGGAAATTACAGCTGATAATGCCCCTTGAAAAGAATAGTTTAATTTTTAGAAGGAAATATAATATTATTTGGAAGTGGCATTAGAGTTTATGAATATGGAGGCAATGCTCCCATGACTACACCTCAAAGACTGTTATCTATATTGTTTCTGTAGAAGACCTACTTGAGTAGGGCACATTGGTTAATTGACCATTTCTTCCCTGCTCTTCCTTTTCCTGTCTTTTAAGGTAAACATATGTTAAGGGACAGCTACATGGCACAATGGGTGGAGTGCCAGACCTGGAAGTCAGGAAGATTCATCATCATGAATTCATATCCAGCTTCAGACATGTAGTAACTGTGTGAGCCTGGGAAAGTCACTTAACTCTATTTGCCTCAGTTTCCTCATCTGTTTAATTAACTAGAGAATGGAATGGCAAATCACTTTGTCAAGAATTGCAAATGAAGTCATGAAGAGTCTGAAATGACCAAACAATAATAGCATCTTAAACTATTTCTATGTAAAATAATAGAGGTCATGTTCAAAAACAGGAATAATTATGGGAAAATGGAAATCTTTGTGCCTTTAGTTTTGGAAGCTGGGGTGGATTTATTTCTGTGAAGGCTCTAGATATTGGAGAGTGAAATTTAGAATTCTCCCTTTCACTGCTTAAAGGTGGCAGCTTGTGTGTTGTGACAAGGTTTCTGTTGGGATTCCCCCTGTATTTCATGAGCCTTGTTGTGATCATTGTTTATTCCAGCTTCATTTCATACAGGAAGAACTAACTCGGGGCAGCTAGGTGGCACAGTGAATAGAGCATCGGCCCTGGAGTCAGGAGTACCTGAGTTCAAATTCGGCCTCAGACACTTAACACAAAAACTAGCCATGTGACCTTGGGCAAGTCACTTAACCCCAACGACTCTCCAAAAAGCAAAAAAAAAAAAGAACTAACTCATTTTGCTTCTCACTAATTACTAGTTAATTCTATTCAGTAGTTACAGAAATATTTCCCATCAGCATTCAATTTCTCTCCATGATGCCATTGGATTAGGTTTCCTTAGGAGAGCCTAATTAGTTGTAAGAATGAATTTCGCTTGATTGCTGTAAAATATTCCCTACAAAGACCCCTAAGGAGAATTCTTACTAAATCTTAAGAAATGAAGATTCTCCATCTCAGCTGAGATTATATACTCCCAGTTTACATTGTGCAGAACCCAATGTTGCAGACACCATTGCATGCATGGAACACTGATCTTGGTTTTCCAGAGACATGATCATCAGAGAAGCAATTTCTGTTTTGTTTAGGTTTTGTAGAAAAGATTCCAAATAGAGCGACTTCTGGAGACAGAGCGGTAGCCTAGTAGAAACGTGTCTCTGAGCTTGTCTTCCTGACCTTTTAAAACCTCCTTTCTCTGGCCTAGAGGCTACTCTCTATTAAAGGCTACTCAAGGGCTACTCTTCCACCTCAAGCAATTCTTTCTTCTCAGGGAAGTGTTACCCTTCCTTCTTCCTCCAACAGAGCCCTAGTTTCATTCAGTTTTCTGATGTAACTTGAAAGCAACTTGAAAAATAACCACTTCGTGTGTCAAGTCCCTTAGTGTTACGTATCTTTTCAGTAAGGAACCTTGTTCATTCAAAGGAAATAACTAGAATTTTGAAAAATTTAAGAGATGTGCTGCATATGGTAAAAGAGAAAACTCATTGCACCCCTGAAATCACATAGATGACTCACCTATATATGTAACCCTGAGCTCTCTTTCATCAAATGGTAGAAGCAATGGCCACGTGATCCAGAAAAAGAGGAAGAGGAAGAAGAAGAAGAACAAGAAGAAGAAGAAGAAGAACAAGAACAAGAAGAACTCAGATAGAGAGGGTAGATTTCATTCTCAAATATTCATAGAACTTGCTGAATTTTTAAAAGCAGATTTCTGTAAAGGAAAAGTAGCCACATCTATTCCACCGCAGCTAATAAAAGAGACAATAGTGATACACCTTTGTTATACTTACTTTTCTAACCAGGCTTATATCTCAGTGGCAAGTGTAATCATGGCTTATCTTGACACAAGTCAAAGCTGAACAGTGCTGGATTAAGAAAGAGGTGTGAATGTACTTCTGGTCTTGTTTTCTCTCATGAATCTACAATCTACAATTCACTGCTAGACAGGAAATTAGACAAGGTTCCAATCTCCTAGAACTCTCAAGGGTATTACCTTAATTCTCTCTCCCTTTATCATCTCTAAAATGCTATTGATTCAAAAATCCTCTCTCAAATTTAAAATGTAAAATATTTCTATGAGTTCTACATAGTGAAAAGGAAGATAAAATCATGGCTGATGGAAGGGGACTTCAGGACCTGCTTTTGTTGTATGAGAAGGTCTCACCTATCTGGGAAGGGGGACAAGTTTCCCTTCAAATTATATGCTAAGGACAAAGGATATTTGTTTTGTCTGTTCTATCTTCTACAGGTGCATGGGGATCAATTGAGCTTACAAATAAAAAGGCCCTTGGAGACCCAGGTTCAAAAGTCACTAATGAATCTGCCATCTAATTAACCTTGGAAAAATGACTTTAAATAGGCTTCTCTGTTGCCAGTCCCCACAGAGTTGTAATAACAGCATCAGATTGTCAAAGTGCTAAGCATTCAGATCAGGTGATTGGGTCTGGCATCTTAATGCTTCTTCCCACATTGTCTAAGAGATGTGCTGCATATGGTAAAAGAGAAAACTCCTTGCACCCCTGAAATCACATAGATAACTGTAGAACTGTTGAGGATTCCCTATGGCAAACTACATTTGGAAGAAATCTCTTAGCCCATTTTCTATGAGACCTTGAAGTTTCTACCTCCCTGTTATAGATAGAAATCTGGCACAGTGTTAGAGTGGAACTACAAGTACCTACCTCCACCTTCCCCTAGTGTTCCCTCTCTTCAAACTTCTGCAATAGAAGGCTCAAATAGAAGATCTCTTCTAGGACCTCCTAGATAATGACTGAGCTTCTCATATCTATGCTGCCAGGACTCCCCACACTCACTCTTGGATTCAGCTACTCTTTCTCATGTCTGCACTGTGAAGGTCTGATCTATTGATGAATCCTTAATTTTAGTCATATCTAGAGTTATTCTACTTCACACAACATGCACTGATTTTCAGTTGTGTTTTAATCCAGCTTCCCTTCAAATTCACACCTCTATTCCTACTCAATCACTCTAATCATCAAACCAGTGCATTACCTATAAACCTTTCTTCACTGCACCAATGGGCTAGTTTCCCAACATGCCTCTCAGGGATAAACACTAAAAGCATATCTATATATATTCAGATTCAGCAAAATCTAATAGCTATAAAAAACTGCATAATGTCTGGAACTATTCCCCATAACTTTCAACCAAGTATATGTCCAACCCTTCCACTAAAAGACATACTCTCAAGTTCTGCTTTCTGCCAGAAGCCTTCCGTGAATATCCCAACCCTCACTGAGCAATTCCTTTTTTGAGCTCAGAATGATTATTCTTCACATAACATGTGATTCAGAGGTACCCTCCTCAAAGAAAGTCCCAGGTACACTTCAAGTTACTTCTCATTTCTCTGGCTCTTTGCTGCCATCTAGATAATCTGGGACCTTCCATATCTGCCCCTTCTGTGTTACAGTCATTAACCCTACTTAAAAGTCAAGTCAAGTAAGCAAACATTTATTAGGTTCCTACAGTCACACAGAACCAGGAACTAGTTTCTTTATTAGTTGAGGTATATAGAACTCATATCAGAGTATGTAAAATGACATTTACTAGTGATCCACCTTCCACCATTGTGTAGTATTGTACCAATTCAAAGTATTGTCCTAGGTAGGGTTCCAAGCAGATAAGGTTTAGATTTGCTTTGCTAGATTGGTGATCTCTTTTACAAATTCCCTGGAAGTTTTTTTCCCATTGCTTTTTTGGGGGGTCACACTGTAGCATCTCTGTCAATGTTGCTAGTTACTGTTCCTATTGTGTTTCCTTGTCAAAGTTCTACATTGCCATACTTACAACACACATGTATACTGTAATTCTTCTCAACTCCCAGCAGATTTTAGTAATTCCCTTTTTAGAGGACCAGCTTTATTTCTACCAAATCCCTGGCAATTTGTTTCATGGCTTCAGGAAACAAAGCTTTGTTTCTGAAGTTTTCTTTTGTATCTAGTATAGCTAAAATCTCTGACTTCATTAAGAAATTTTCCAAGAGTCTTTAGGAACCAATATCCCACGTGCTTTTTATTTTTTATATAACAAAAATTTTTTAAATAAAAAACCTGGGACTTAGTGCATTTTTGTATGGTTATTGATAACTTGATTTTTTTTCTTTTGAAAACTGCCTGTTCATATCCTTTGCTCATTCATGTATTGGGAAGTGGCTCTTATTCTTATAAATTTGAATCAGTTCTTTTTTGAGACCTTATTGGAGAAACTTATTGCAAAGACTCCCACTTATCTATTTCCTTTAGAGTTTTTAGTACATTAAATTTGGTGGTGTAAAACTTTAATTTTATATAATTTTTCCATTTTATCTTGTTTGATTTTCTCTTTTGCTTGTTTAATAATGAATTCTCCTTACGTTCATAAATAAAAAAGGTAATTTCTACCTTGCTCCAATACTTTCTTTATGATATGACATTTTATATTTAGATTATAAATCCATTTAGAGTTTATCTTGGTGTATTGTGTGAAATATTGATCTATGTCTAATTTCTGCCAGGATGTTGTCTACTTTTCCCAGCAGTTTTTGTCAAATAGTGAATCCTTCAGGAAACCAAAGTCCCAGAGGAAAGAATCAAAAGTGAGTGATACATAAAATAAAGTGGGGAAAAGACTCAGAGTACTAGGATTCTAGTACTCAGATTCTAGGAAGAAGACATCTCAAAGACCTTGAACAAAAACAGATAAATCAAAGGGAAAAGCAGTAACAAAAGAAGGATACATGATCTCCAGATCTGGCAAATGAATTTAGTTACTTAATGTTAATGGAATAGGAAGATCTTCCCTGCCCATTAATATGCCTGTAAGGCCACATGTGTCCAATTATAGATATCTAGCTGTTTTGAACTCTGGCCCAAATGTGATACATCCTGTATCAGATAGAGCCCGCTGGGGGAAGAACTGGCCTAAGAGAAGCTTGCTTAGGAAAGCCTTTCTTAGAGGAAGGCTTTTGCACCTTTTGGTACTAAACTAATTAGGCACTAAGTTACAAGGGTTATGATACCTTCTGTCTCTGAGTCTATTAGTCAAAAGAATATATAGATTTTCTGCACTGAGATTTTGCTTTGGGGTTTCACTTATGAGAAGGACCTTTTAGTTCCCTGGACAGGTCTCTGCGCAGCCATTTCTTAAGAGCTCCCTGATTATTCAGAAATGTGCACTCTTCTGATCTGGTGGTGTATGTAGGTGGTTGTATTACTTTGTTCAGAGAGTAGAAGCCCTGTCTCTTAAATCTCTGTGCTAATTTCTCTGCTTGTATTTTCTACTTATCCCTGTGGATTAAAGAAAGATTGTTGATCCTATTAAAACTTGTCTTTCCTTTAGCAAAGCAGGTCAAAGAACCTGTGATAGCTGGCCATCCTGGGTGTGCTACTACAGGTACCTAAAAATAAATACTAAAAAATGAAGGAAAATTATTCAACACTTGATGAGACAGAGGACCCTATGGCATAAGAATTAGGAGAGAGGAATTTATGTCCTGTATAACAGAAATAAAGAGCAGAATACAAAAACGATTGAATTTATAATCATATGTTGCATCATAAAAGTAATAAAAGACAGAATAATAGGTTGGGTATTCAAATACAAAAAAGTGAAGGAAAACATTGAAAAAGAGAAGCAAAAAAATGAGAACTTTAAAATAAAGTATGCTTACTATGCAAGAAAAACATGGATCTCAGAGGCAGTATGCATAGACAAAGAAAAACATGACAGTGCAAAAAATATTTTAACATCATAATGAAGGGAATAATAATCTAATCAGTCAGTCTTGCTTGTAACTGTTGTCATGCCATAGGGGTCTCCTGTGAATGGTGAGTAATTCTTGCAAATACATATTACTAAATTTTTTTGAAAATATACTTTATCCAAATCCTATGCATTTTGTTTCAAGAAATGACATGTTTTGGAAGTAAAATCAGTACTTAAATTGGCAAATTTGACATGTAGTTCTGCATAGAGTAATTATCATTGCTAGCAGAGTTGAATATCAATTGAAAAGTTAATTGAGTTAGATCATTTAACTACTACTCCATAATGTTTCCTCATGTTTCACAGTTTTCAAATATATAGGTCACACATATTTGTAAATGCTACTAAACTTAATATTTCTCATTTATTAAAATTTTTAGATATTCATAATAATGAATAAAGAATATGAAGAATATTTGAAGTATTTTAAGAAAGATACATACACCAGCTAGACCCTTGCCAGTAATGTTTTAAAATGTTGTTAAAGTGTCATTTTCCTCACCATTCTTTCTTCCCTAACTTTTCCATTCTGTATCTCTTTTTTATTCCTTTCAGTTACTCATGAAATCTCTGTAGCCACGACAAATTTTTTCCTGAGACTTTATCTGGACTTTTGCGGTTGCTACCTTATTTGGGATTTATCTCTGTCTCTAACCCAGTTTATTTAGGATCAGAATCAAGGTTCTGTTTTACTCACTGTGCATCAGCTCATAGAACTCTTGAAATGTTTCCCTGAATTATTCATTGTAATAATTTCTTCATGTCCACACTTCCCATTCCCATTTCCTAGTAAGTGAACCTTTCCTTAATTTCTAATCCTTTTCTACCACAGACAAAAAATGCTTCCATGAATATTTTGGTGCATATATAACCATTCTTTATTTGGTGTCCTTATGGTACATGCCTAGAACTGGAACTTTTATGTCAAAGGATATGAGCATTGTAGATTATTAAAACATAATTCCAAATTGCTTTTATAGAATGGTTGAACTAATTTGCATCTCTACTAATAGGACTTTTGGCAGCTCTTCCCAACATTGACTGTTTCTATTTTTTGTCATTTTTGTTCATTTGTGTGGTATGAATTGAAATCTTAGAATTGTTTCAACTTCCATTTTTATTATTATTACTGATTAATAGTAATCTTCTCTTTGATTGCACTTCTCCCAATACAAGATGATTTTAAAATATCTTTTAACCATTTATTCATTGTGGAATGGATTTTTGGTCTTCTACATTTGTGTTAGTTCCTTATTTATTTTGGATCTAAGTCCCTTCTCAGAAACATTTGATTCAGACTTCCCTTTTCTCCTTCACTCCAAATTTACAGCTTTCAAGGTGATTTTGTGTGTGTGTGTGAAAGCTCTTCAAATTCATGTATTTGAGATTATCAAAAGTATTCTGGGAAGATGGTGTAGTCAGAAAATTTAAAAATCTCAAGATTTTCCTCCACAAAAGAGATAAAACACTACCTCAAGGCAAACAGAGTGGTTAAAAATAAGTAAGAGAAGTGGCAGAACAGGGGTCCTCTTGGAACAATCAGAGAAGACCCGAAGGTCCCTGTGAAGAGTAACACCTCAGGCTAGGTCCTATATCCACTTAAAGAACAAGTGAAAAGCCTTGGGATTAGCTGTGTTGGGAGGCTACCTCAGCCCCAGTCACAGGAACTTTTTACACCCTCTTCCCCTGGACAATGATAGCAGCTGGGTATCCAAGCTGGGGAAGATCAATGGAGCCTCTGATGACAAGAAATGTCAGATCCAGCTGTGCTGCATATGACTGAGGGCAAGAAGGAGCCAGCATATTCCTGGTGAGTGCAGAAAGAGTAGGGTGAGGACTAACTGTGGGCACTGACAGGAGACTGAAGGTCTTGGTTTGGGTTCAAAGTCAGAGGAGAGAACTGAAGGAGGATCTGAGATAAAAAGCACCATCTCCCTTACCCCAGGACAAGAGGTGATTACAAAAAATTAAGCTGTTAAAAATGCAGAGGCAAAGGAGAAAGAATTCAGCTATAGAGAGTAGAAGATCAAGGTTCATTTTTAGAGAACAGTGAATCAAAGAAACCTTATTCTACCCCAATGAGTTAATTTCCAATGGTTACCTTTCAAAATAAATTGATAGAACTTAAAAGACTTTAAAAATAAAATGAGAGAGACTGAGGAAAAACTTAAAAAAAGAGTAGTTAAAGAAAAACAACAATATTATGAAAAGAAAGTCAACCAAATATAAAAGAAGATCCAGAATCTTAAAGAAGAAAATGACTCCTTGAAATTTAGAATTGGGCAAGAGAAATCTAATGAAGTTATAAGAGATCAAGAAATAATAAAACAAAGCATACGGAATGAAAAAATAGAAGAGAATGTGAAACATCTCACAATAAAAGCAATTGATCTGGGAAACAGATCAATAAGAAAAGACATAAAAATAGTTGGACAGCCTGAATTCTATGATAAAAAAAGAATCCTCATATAATAACAGAAGAAATAAAGAAAGTTTCCTGGAGCATTAGAGCAAGAGAGGAAAGTAGAAATAGGAAAAATCCACAGATCTCCACATAAAAGAGATCCTACTATTTAGCAATATTATAGTCAAATTCTAAAATCCTCAGGTCAAGAATAAAATATTATGAACAACAACAACAACAACAACAATAAAACAAATTCACATATGGCAGTGCCACAACTAGAATCACACAAGATCTAGCAGCAGCAATATCAAAAGACTGCAGGTCTTGGAGCATTATATATTGAGGAACAAAAGAACTTGGGTTCTAGCTGAAAATATTATACCTAGTAAAGCTAAGCAGCATAATTCTGAATGAAAAAAAGGACATTTAATGAATTGTCATACTTTTAGGACTTTGTTTACAAAAACATAAACCTGAACTTAATAGAAGATTTGACATACAAAAGCCAAGAGAAACATAAGTTACATACCAAAATCCATATACAAAGGGAGCCAATAAGGAAAGATTCTTTATCTTTTATGTGTGTGAAATATAGAGTAGATGTCTAAGATTGTTATTAGTAATTGGGTAGTTCATAAGGCAGAATGGAGCAAACCTGAGAATAATATGACTTCAAAAAGTAAAAGTGATCAGCATCAGCTAGAAAGAGTAATTATACATATGAACTGTGAGAGGAAGAACTAATGAGGGAGAAATTAGAATGGGGAGGAGGGCTGTTAGTTCTGTAAACCTACTTTTGTCTGGAATGGGTTCAAGAGGGAACAATATGTATACATCTAGAAGAGTATAAAAGTCTTAATTTAGAATTTTCAAATTTAGAAAGAAATAAAATGCTAAGGGAATAGGGAGAGGAAGAGGATAAGGGAGGAATCTTTAGAGAGGTGAATGAGTGAATAGATTCAAGGGAGATACAGAAAGATGTTTAGAATGGGAGGACAAGGTAGGAATCCTTGAGAGGATAAAGGAGGGTTCTTTAGAGGGGAGGGTGAGGGAATAGGTCAAAAGAGTATATAAAAGGGTGTTGAGATTTACAGGAATGGGAGGATAAGGGAAGGATCATTGGAAGTAGCAGTAAGTTAAGTAATTGGAGGGCAAGGTCTTGGGTAGAAGTAAAGTGGAATCAGGAGGGATAGGAAATAGATATGCAGAAACATAAAAACAAAGATTAGAAGTAACATCTCTTAGGGAAAATATATGTTTGTTTGTGTGTGTGTGTGTGTGTGTGTGTGTGTGTATCTAAATGTATCCATACTTAACTGTATTCTGGCTGTGGGGGGAAGAAGGGAGAAAAGGAGCAAAGTAAAAAGTATATGGCAGAGGGCAAAAGAAAACCTACAGGGAAGCAAAGAAAAACTGGATGGCTTTCAACACAATGCATAGTAGTTAATATGGAGGCTTTCTTAAAATGGAAATTTATTGCTGTATATTCTGAGTCTTCTCGAATTCTGCTATGCATATGACATTTTTCCCAATTGTATATTTAAATTTTAATATATGAGTTTATAATGTTTCTCTTTCTTATTATGTATTTAAGATTTTAGTATTAACATTTAAATAAAAATTTAAAAAGAAGTGACTGATTTTGTGTTTTATAATTATTTTGATCTCTTATTTGGTTTTAAATTCTCTTCATAGATATAGATAGGAAAGTTACCTGATCTTGCTCTCTACAAATTTCGTTTCGATATAATGTTTGACATTTGGATGGTGTTACTATTTTAGCTTATTATGGCATATATTGTAGTTCCACTGATTTGCTTTTCTATATTTAACTATACATACATATGTATATTTTACTAATACCAAACCATTTGTTGGAAAATTATTTCTTCTTCATTCCAACTTTGCATTATTATTTCTCTCGAGATTCTAGACATTTTGTCCATTCAAATGAAGTTTTCTTTTATTTTGTCTAGTTGTCTAAAGTGTCTATCACTTTGATAGTTTTAATGATATAATGTTGTGCCAAAAGAAGCGAGTGAGACCCCAAGTGCATATTTTGGAAGTGGATTTTATTTAGCGCGTGCTGTTCGGGGCTAAATCTTACCTTGCTCAAATCAAACAGGCCTGACCAAGGGGAGATCACTGATATATATAGGGTTCCCCCAACTCTCAGTGGTCAGGGATTGCATAATAAGAGGTTTACAGCAGGGATTGGCTAGGACACATTTTAAGTCTCCTGCGCAGGGAAACCTTGGGGGGCCCTGCAGCCAACTTCCTTGATGAAACAGAAAGAAGATGACTGGCTAGGGCAGAATGGGGGGAGGGGAAAGGATCAAGGGAGCCAGGGGAGGCCAAGTACAACATTCCCCACTTCTTATGGACAGTGTCAAATCCTTGACACAGCGGGGACCACATCATCACCGTGATCAAGGGGGCCAACATCAAGGGGCCAGTAGTAGGGATCCCTGACAATAAGTACGTGACACAGTTAATGAGGGATTTGACAAACTGGAGAAAGCAACTGATCAGGCATGAACCTAAAATAAGAGCCACGTAAGGAGAATTAGGGGACCAGTTCGGGCAGATACTAAAGTAGTGAGCCAAGGGGATGTTCAAAACAGTGACTGGTACCAGTTTTTAGCATCTTCCCTTTCCCTCTGTCAGTCTGCCCAATTTGTACGGACTAAACAAACTGTCCTGCACCACACTGGAGGTGTTCACACAGAAACAACAGGATTCTCCTGAATCCTGGGCAGCACAGAGTCCCCCCTGCGGAAGAAACAGCAGATCTAGGCCCCTGTGGGTTTTAGAAGACCATTTCCACAAGGGAATCAACCTGTCTATCCAGGATGGAGAAGGGGTGCTCTAGGTGGGAGAGATCAATGTCCACCTGTGCACTAAGTGCCCGGTAGTTGGCATCCCCCTTAATTAGGGCAGTCACCCTAATGGCAGTTGACCCCACCAGTCCTAGCCCCACCAAGATGGGGATGGGGAGGGGGGCCACACACTTTTCAGGGAAAGTTTGGACTTCCCTTGGGGCAAAATAGCTCCATCCCCTCTTCTTCGAGGAGGGAGATCTGGGAGATTATTGCTATCAGGATACAAAGGGGGCTTCCTGGTGGGTTCTGGTTTATGAACACCGTGGCAGAAACACACCTGGTGAGGCCATCGAGGCATGCCCACCAGGCTCCTGGCAGGGCAGGAAAGAAACTAGAAATAGAAGATTTGACTTCAAGGGTAGAGCTACAAATGGGGCTATAGGTAGAACCAGACAGTCCTTTGTTGTCAGGCAGAGTCCAGAACCTCAGACATCTCCCAAGGTGAGCCTTGGCTGATCCCAGTCACAATTTCTTAGAAGTGGTAATAGGTTCTACGGTAGTATTAATGGCTAACCCAACACAGTATGGAGGGATTCATGTGAAGGTGCTAAGTCAGGGCTAAGTCAGGACAGGATGAATTTACCATGCTGTAAATGGCTTGAGGGAGCCCCATGACAGAAGAGCTAGGGGGTGTCTGGCTAGCAATAAGGCCATC
>CM053597.1:212290133-212313514 GCA_028646575.1 Pseudocheirus occidentalis
TTGGTTTTTTTTAGCTCTGTGAAACTGTGCTTCCAAGGGGGGAAGCTCTGTTCCAAATCGCTGGGGTTTTCCCAGCTGCTGGAGCTATTAGGGGGGTGTTGCAAGTTCCCCCAGCTTTGGCTTGCTGAAAGTGCACCCCAGGACTACCACCCAAGACCACGATCCAGATCCAGGCTGCTCAATGCAAGAGCACTTGTCCCTGATCAATCAATTTATCCCCCCTGCGGAGTCCACAGGCCAGGGTATCTGAAGCAGCCTGGTGAGGGCCACCGCCAGTTCCAGCAGTTCCCTTCCCCCACTGATTCCTTGCCCCGGGGGCAGATTGGCCAAACTGCTTTACCACTCCCAAAATAATTTTCAAAGTTTCACTTTCACTAACCAGTCTCTGAGGATTTTAAGATCCTTTAGGCAGGTGCTTTAGATTTTCTTTGAAGTAGGCTCATGCTGAGGTTTGGGAGACTCAGCTCCTCCATGCCGCCCTGGGGCCTAGCATGGTGCGGTTTTGGGCTGGCTGGGTCTCTGCTTAGCTGTGGTGCGAGCTGCCCTTCTCCCATTCCTGTTCCTCACGCCTTGGAAGATTTGGATGTGCTGGAGGCTGTAGAACCTCTGAAGACTGGCTCCAGTGCCTGCTCAGCTCACCTCAGCCAGGCTACTTATCACCACCCAGGCCTGGCCCCAGTCTCGGCTTCAGGCTGTTCCAGCCTCCGTTCCCGGCTGCCTCGATGAGCCCCTGTTGCTGAGCTGCCTTCAGCGAGAGATGTGTTCTCTGTATTTTTGTGTGAGTCTGGGAGTCCTAGGCTTTATCTGGGTTCATATTTTATGGGTGTTTAGGGTGGCAGTGTGGGAGCTGTGGACCTTGCTGCTTTTACGGTGCCATCTTGTCTCTGCCCCTAGAAAAAAATGTGATCCTTTTGACAAAGTCCTTAAATGCTTGTATAACTTGCTTGTTCCTCAAGGTGTAAATAAAGGGGTTCATCACAGGGGCAACTGAAGTCACAAGCACTGACACAACCTTGTCCAAAGCCAGGTCTTCCTTCCCAGGTGGTTTGGTGTAGATGAAGGAAGATACAGATGCCATAAGTCATGGAGACCACAATCATGTGGGAAGAACAAGTGGAGAAAGCCTTTTTCCTTTGCTGGGCAGAAGGAAATCTCAGAATAGTCCTGACAATGTAGGCATAAGACAGAACCACTAAGATTAATGTGATAATAAGTAATAGCACAGCAAAGATCACAATTATCTTTTTTATGAAAGTTGTATCAGAGCAAGAGATCTTCAGAACCGGGGATACATCACAGTCAAAATGATCAATGACATTGGAACTACAGAATTCAAGTTGGAGGCCCAGGCTAAGTGGTGGGAGGATGAGTGTCAGTGCAGCCAGCCAGGAACTCAGGATAAGCTGGTAACAGACTTTATTGCTCATGATGGTTGTGTAATGCAGGGGTTTGCAGATGGCCACATAGCGGTCATAAGACATGGAGGCCAAAAGGAAAAGTTCAGTTGCCCCAAAGAAAGTAATAAAAAATATTTGAGTGGTACATGCATTATAGGTGACAGTATTGTCCCTAGTTGACATGCTGTATAAATATCTGGGAATAGAGGCAGTTGTGAATGAAACTTCTAAAAAGGAAAACTTTCTAAGGAAAAAAAATACATGGGCGTTTTCAACTGAGGATCCACCAAGGTGAGGGTGATAATGATCAGGTTCCCAGTAACACTCAACAAATAGGTAAGAAACAGAAAGATAAAAAGTAGAACTTGCACCTGTGGATCGTCAGTCAGTCCTTGTAAGATGAATAATGTTATCCCTGAATGATTTTGCATCCCTGGCTTCTGATATTTGATAGATCTGTATATAAAATAGAGAGACTGGATTTGAAATGGAGGGTAGCAAAATGAGTTAAGAATATAATGTAGGTGGAGCAAGTAACCCACATGTTTTTTTTAACTTAACTGGGTAAACCTATGTTAATTTCACTGACTTTGCTAAACAATAGTTTAGAGGTATGGGCTTTGTGAAAAATATTTTTGCCACTGAGTTATAGTTTATTCTCTTCCAAAATCCCTGCATGCCGTTTTTGAATTTTTTCATATATCCATTCCAGATTCACAATTCATGTTGTAACCTGAGCATTTTTTATGATTTCATTTGTCTATAATATAATTTTAAACATTTCTATTTTCATCAGTTAAAAGCCACATCTAGCTTCATACTTATTATGGAACATGCACAGGGCTATCCAAACCATATTTTTCCACCACCATTTCCATAAAACTTCTCTGTGATCATCCTTTGTCATTTGGGACCAATATAAAGCCCAGAGCTCAGAACTCCTAAGGTAAAAAGTATTCGGGGATTATCACCCAAAAGACTCTAAGGCCGAGAGCTCAGAATTCCTGAGATAAAGTATATTTAAGGCTTATTATCCAGAAGACTCTAAGTCATATCAGGGCTCTGAAAGCAACATAAGAAGCTGCAGATTCAAAAATCCTATTACCCACAGCCCTTCCTCTGAATGAATTCCTAACAGCCATGCCCTTCCAAATTCCCTTCCTCCTGAGAGAATCATAGGGTTTCCATGTCAGAAGGAATCTACCCTGCCATCTAGTCTAATTTAGTCTGTCAATAAATACTTATTAAGTGCCTACTATGTGCCAGATCCAGCACTAAGATCTGGGTATGTAAATAAAGATAAAACACAGTTCCTGTCCTTTAGAAACTCACAAACTAATAAAGAAATTAAGCCTATACCTGAAAGTAATCCCAAGCTTTACACACCCAACAAGTCACCAGTCACCTAGCTTCCGCTTGAATATCTCCAATGAAAGAGAAGCCATTGACTCTCAAGACAGTCATTTCCACTTTGGGACAGCTCTAATTGTTGGAGATTTTCTGTTTGTTTTTTTCCCTCCTGACATCAAGATAAATTTGTCTCTTTGAAACTCCTACCTATTTCTCCTGATTTTGTCCTTTGGTGCAAATAGAATGAAAGAACTCTTTGATGTGACAACTCTTCAAATACTTGAAGATAACTATTATTCTATCCCTTTCCGTGCCCCATCTCCTTTCCTGAGATTTCTCTTCATCAATATAAGCCTTCTTAGTTCCTTCAGCATCTCATAGGACATGGACTTAATCCCCATCTCCATACAGATTGCCAATGCCTTTCTAGTATGGTGTTTCCTAGTACTGAACATAGTACTCCAGATGAGGTCCGAAGAGGGAAGTATACAATGCTCCTATCATCTCCCTCTTCCTAGAACTTATTTACACCCTTTTTTAAGCTTCTACCCCATCCTACTGATTGATATTGAGCTGGCAGTGTCCCATTACTCCACTCATCTAACTCTGACTATGTCATTCTGTGATTGAGTTGACTTTTTTTAACCCAAATATAAAATAATTGATCTGCACTGAATTTCAGTACAGTGCTCTAGAATTTCCATATTTCTTCTGATTCTGACTCTGTCATCCAGTGTGTATAGCTTTGTGTGATCTACAAATTGGATAAGCAATTTATCAGACTCACTAATAAATACTAAGCAGCGCAAGACTAACTATAGATACCTGGGGCACTGTAATGGGACCTCCTGACAAGGCGAAATTCACCTATTAATGACTACTCTGATTTTTGTCATTCAATAAGCTCTAGGTACTTCTAACTACATTATCATACAGTCTACATAACTCCCGTTTTTCTACAACAATGGTATAAGATACATTATCAAATGTTTTGCTAAATTCTGGGTAAACTTTCTTTTCAATAGTCCCTGGATCTATTAGATTAATAACTCCATCCCTATTAGATTAATAACTCCATCCATGACCCATTCTTGATGCAGTTGTCCGTGAGATACTTTTGTATCAGTGCATAAAGCTCTGGACTTAGAGTCATGATGATGTGAGTTCAAATTCTGCCTGAGACATCAGGTTGCTGTGGGAATGTGGGCAAATGATTTCACCTTTGTAAGCCCCAGTTCTCTCATCTACAAAATGGATATAATAATAGCATCCACCTCTCAGTGATGTTGTAGGACCAAATGGGATAACTGCATATCTTAGAGTAGTATCTAAATGAAAGCCATATTAACTCCAATTAACCTATTTTACAATTTTTCTAAAAGTGTAATCAAACTCACTATCCCATAGATCATAGAATGTTTTCTCTTTTTTTGGTGGGGGAGGGTGAGGAATAGAAATGGTACTTCCTGTTATTTCCTTTCTCAATCTTCTTTTGAATTTTCTGGCCACTATTTAGAAATCTCCTCTGCTTCACCCTTCTTCTTGCCACCCTCTTCCTCCAACCCACTACAGAGAACATCCCCCAAGGTTATGTTCTGGGCCTTCTTATCTTCTCTTTTAATATTTTTGATGACTTTTTTCAATCCTCATGAGTTCAGTTATCATCTTTATGCAGATGACTATAGATTCAAGTTGAATTTCTCCCCATCAATCATTTCCCCTATTTCTAAGTGCCTGCCACACATCTTTACTTGGATGTCCTATTAAATTTCCTAACTTGGTATTCCCAATAGAGGTCATTTCCCACTAAACCCATTCTGTTTTTTACATTACCTCATTTCTGTTGAGTGAGACATACTCCCGTGAGTCTACTAAGTTCATTACTTTGGAGTCACTCATGACATTTCCCTCTTACTAATTGTACATATCCCAAAAATGGCAAAATTTTGTCAGTCTTCCTCCTAAAGCATCTCTTCCATTCATCCCTCTTTTCTGTATTCACACAGCCTCCACCCTCATTTTAACCCTCATCTCCTCTCTCCTGTAATATTTCAGGTACTGTCTAATTGCTCTCCCCACTATCAGTGCCTTCCCTTTTTGATTTATGCCCCATAGAGCTGTCAGATGAATATTCCTCAATAATAGAACTTACCATGTCAATCACCTATTTAAAATTTTTCAGTGCTTTCCTATTACCTCTAGGGGAAATGCAAAACCCTCTGACATTGAAGACCCTTCACAATCTGGCTTCCACCTCATCTCCCTTTGCACTCTTCCTTCCTATTGCATGGAATCCATGTATTTTCTGTTCTAGTCAAACTTCCCTGATACTTGTTCCCAGTATAAACACTCCATTTCTAGGTTCATGTTACCCATCATCCTATCTAAGGAATATGAAATCCTTGAAATCAGTGTGTATTTCATTTTTATCTTTCTATACCCATCACCTTAAAGTGCATGAAAAAATAATAGGTATTTAATGAATATTTGTGGAATTAAATTGAATCTATCACAGCTCACAAGGTACTGAAATTATTCTCCTGCATCTGTGTTGTGACCAAATACACTAATAATCTTTGGACTCAAAGTTTTTATGAATGAGCCTAGGCTTCCACAAACCTGAGCAAGCCTTCTTTCTGCCTATCCCAAACTCTTTAGGGATATTTATTTTTTGAAAAGGCAATTCAGAGTTACATAATCAAAGTTACCCCCACTCACCTGAAAGGTATTTCAGACTCATTTACTCCAGCTCTCTAGCCTAGAGGCAGCACATTTCAGTGGAAATAATCACTGCTTCTGAACTATGAGTTCACATCCTCACTCTGATATTTATTACCTATGTGACTTTGGCAAGTCACTTGATCTACCTGGGTTTTGGTTCACTCATTTGTAAAGTGAGCAGGTTAGATTCTGATGAACTCTTAAGTCTTGAACCATTCTAGAACTGTGATCCCTTGAATGATGCTCACAGAATCCATGCTTTCAACCTTTTCTCCATCCATATGGTCTATCCACAAGGACTTCACTGAGACATAGACTGACAATGCCAAACTAAGATCTACATTCATGCCATCCACTACAAGGCCACCATGCATACATAGCTCATGAGCTAGATGATGGAAACAAGGCATTAGATTTGATTAATTTGTAATATCTACTTCAGCTTACCAATAGAGTAGTGGTGGCTACGAGAAAAGAGAAAGCAATCTAACTCTTCTCTCCAATCTCCGCTAGCCAGGACTCCATTTCAGCTCCACATACACAGACACCTTTAATGCTTCATCTATAATACTCTGCCTCCTTTGCAACACCTTTTGCATCACTTTTATTTTTCTCATTTTTGTTGATTGGAAGTTCTTTGATCTATACTATTCTTGAATACCTTAACACTTTTGCTGCCTTCATACTTTCTATGTATCCCCCAGTCTCTTCTCTAAAATATTCTTAGAAGAGGAAGGAAAATCTACCTCCAAATGCAAAGTGGATCTACCATAAGAAAAAATAGAGAAAATGCAGATTGCCTTTGGGACTTCTGTCTTCTTACAGAATCCTCTCTCTACTCTATTCCGTGCTTCCCATTCTCTCTGGATTGCAATGCAATCCACAAATATGTCCTTTCTGTTTAAATCTTACCATACATATTTCTGTTATTAAAGGGAGCTGGCCTCAGATATTAGCCAGGAAAAAGATCAATGGACAAGCATTTAAATGCCTACTAGGTGCCAAGAAGTTTTAATGAATAAATTAACAAAAAGGGGTAAGGGAAAAACAATCAATCCTAAGAATCATTCTTTCCCTGCTTGGAAGCGATAGCCTATGGTGGATAAGTGAAAGAGGTTTGATGCCATTTTAATCTGCAAGTATGTTGCTAAGGTCAAAGGACAGGAAGTTTAACTCTTAGTAAGGACCTTGTCCCAGTTGTAATTCTATAATGGTTAATTAATTATTTTAGTAGATACTCAAATATTTCCCATCTGCATTCAATTTTCCTCCATACTACAATGAAATAAGCTTTCTTAGGATACCTCAATTAGCTATGGATTTTACTTGGTCACTCTATAATATTTCCCACAAAGATGCCTGAAAGGCATTTCTTGAGTCTGGAGAATGGAGACTCCTGATTTACAGCTAAGATGATTTGTTTCAGGTCCTACTATATGTACAGTTATCAAAACATAACTATATCCATGATCAGACCTGGGACAAAGCAAGGAGAAATGATTCAATTGGCTAGACTATGATTTAAGGAGTGGTGCTATTTACTCATGTACTCTAGGAAAGATTACATAAGAAGTGACTCTCTTACTAAGACCTGTGGCCTAGTAGAGACTTTCTTGGACCATCCCCCTGATCTTTCTATAAGCCCCAGCACTATCCAACTAGAGCCCTTTCTTTTTACACTTATTTCCCACCCAGCTCTCCCTGCCCTGAACATTAAGGGTCACCTCTTATTTACTCTTCGATTCTCATATAAGGCTATATCAATAATTGTACTCTCTCAGAGTAGTCCATTTAAAAAGGAGCTCTTCCATTAGCTCACCCTTTTAGAGCTTGACCGATAAAATAAAATGCAAACTTCCTATGGAGAATTCATATTTTCAAATAAGAAGCTTGTACATTGAAAGGAATTATATCCAATATCATTCGTATATACCATTTGAATAGGAGTGGTATCTTTTTGAGGGGGTCTACCCTGAAATCACATAAGCAAACCACAATGTATGGAGATGGTCCCATAATCCCACTCTCACCAAAGGATAAAAGTCAAAGGCCATGTGGTGCAGAAGAAAGAGAAGACCTGGCTTAATTTCTTCTCTGAAACATCCACAAAAATGATTAGACTTTTTTTTTAACGAGACTTTTCTCAGCTCTGTGTCCCTTTATTGTGGAAAGTGCCACACACATTCTCTTCCCACAGCTATGTAAATGGAAAGAACTCTTCTCATACTTACATTTCTGGAAATGTGTCATGTCTTTCTGGGGAGTTTGACCCTAAGTGTCCTTGGCGAGCATTAGAATGTGATGTCCTGGAGGATAGGAACTATGACTTTGCCTTTCTTTAGATCTTTAGTGTTTAGTATAGTTCTGGAATTAAAGTAAGCACTTAACAAATGCTCATTTTTACTAAGCGTTACTCAATGATGATCAGGAATGTTAGTAGAGAAGCCTATGTGGATGTCCAGACAAGCTTATACCCTCAGGCAGGCCTGGAATGGATACTTCTATATTTACACCTTAGAATACTCCAGGTTCCTGTTCTAGCCCTTTCTCCCTTTAGCAACTAATGCTACATTGACATTGAATCAGAGATCTTTTGCAAGGTAGAAAATACTTATATGCACTTGATGGAAATGAAGGAAAGACAGGTACATTAGAAAGAGAAGAGCCTATAGTCCCTATTTGTATAATAGAAGGTATCACCTGCCTGGGTAAGGATTCAAGATTCTCTACAAACTGTATGCTAACAGGAGGGATATTTGTTTTATCTATTGAATTTACTGTGGATCCATGGGTATCAACTGAGGGCACAAACAAAAAGGCCCCTGGAGGCCCAAGTTCAACAATCATTAATGAATCTTCCATATGATTAAGTTTGGCAAAAACTTTCACCAGCTGTGGAATCAGTGCCCACAGAGACTGGGAGATGTAACAATAGCATTAGATACATACTGGGTATACAACAGTAAGAATCTAGAGTGGGGGCAAGACTTTGGCATCTTATGGTTACTTCCTGTATTATCTAAGGGGTTTTGTTTCTGAACTCTCAGGAGGAGTTGATGAGGTTTCCTTGGGACATGTCAGATTGAGAACAAAGTGAGTAATAACTCAATGAGATCCTTAATTTTCCGTCTCTCTACTATTATTATAGACAATCATGTCCTCCATGCTCTTTTATGTCCTATTATGGTCCCATACCAATAAAGATAAGGGTTTATTTATTTTTTCTTTTCACAAAGTTCCTGATCAACTGCTGCCCAATTTTTTCAGATCTAAGTAGAGAATTCTGCTGAATTAATTTTCAGTCTAACTTCACAAACCTCACATGCAGGTTCTTGTCATATACCCAATCACACCCAAATGTTGACCTCGTTCACCTCTCAATCTGCTCATCTGCTTCATTTTAATGCCCTAGCACAAATCTAGACCACTCTGTAGAGTCTACTTGGCACTCAGAACTAAGCCAGTAAAATATGTAGCATCTCCATTAACTTCTCTTTGGATAATGCAGCAGTCAACATTTATTGAAATATATTCATTGAAATATATTTATTGAAATATAATTATTGAATTATAATTATAAAATACTCTTTAAGGGAAGTTTTTAATGACTTGAGTAATTGGAAGGGTGTTTACAGTATAGCCTAGTCCTGATCATACCAATGTAATAAAAATGTCAATGCTATCAAAAATAATTTATTAAAATTTGTAATGGTTATAATAGACATCCTTATTTTGTCAGTGATCATATTCTTAACTTTTCTCCAATACATTTAACGACTGATTTTTGTTTTAAACAGACATTATTTGCTAACTTAAGAAAAGCATCATTTATTTCTATGATTTCTAAACTGGTGTTGGATTCGTCAAAGGTCTTCATCATTTAACCCAATCTTGTGATTTTATTATTTATATTACTAACAATTTATTTCTTGTGTAGTCTTCTGATGGTGAACCAGTTCTACATTCCTGAAATAAATTCATCCAGGCCATCAAGTATAGTCTTGCTAATATGTTGTTGTAGCCTATTTGCTAGTATTTCATTTACATTTTTTTTGCACACTTCCATCTACCTTTCTTCTTCTATCTTTCCCTCTCTTTTCTATCACTTCCTTTCCATGGTTAAAAAAAGTTTGCCTGAAACTTGTGATCTATTTTCAATACACCTATCTTCTCTCCATTGTAGCTATTCTCTTCCACTTTTATCATCCCTAATTCAAAGTTTTTGATCTTTCTTCTTTTACTTTTGACCTCTCTTTTATGTTCCTCTATTTCTGACTATTCCCTTGCTATTCCAATTTCTCTTTTAAACCACTTTCTATCTCTTTCTCCTCCTTGCCCCGACTTCTCCCATTTCCTTTTGAGCTTGGTCTTTTTCTATATTTAAATAGAATATTTATATAATAGAAAAATATTAGTTTTGTAGGGGATGGGGAATGGCTATGAGTGAGTGTGCATAATCACATTGAATCTTCCTTTATCCAATATGGATGAATATGAGATCCTTGAATGTCAGTTTCCCCCACCCTTTTCTCCTCTACTATATATTACATGTATTATACACATCTATTATGTGATAAAGATTTTTGTCTACTTCCTCTTCTGCTCTTCCCTATGTAGTTTTCTGTCACTGCTCTTTTTGTTTTCTTTCATGACTATCCAAACAGAACAAAATCACCCAAAACAACCTCATCATATTTGCTTTCCACTGTGACTATTAAAGATATAAGAATTCTGAGAAAAGATTTGTTTTTATACACCTCTTAGGATAGAAATAATAAATCCCAACATATTCTTTTGCATATAAAAAGTGCATGCCTTTCTATTTTACTTTTGGCTCCTAGAATTTCTTTTCAAAACCTCTACTCAGTGCTCATCTCTTCATCAGCAATGCTTGGAAATCCTACATTTCAATAAAAATTTCAGAGGCTTTTTTATCACATGGGTTATTCTTAGTTGTGAATCTTATTCTTTTTAGAATATCATATTCCAAACTCTCCTTCCCTAATTATAGTGCATACTGGATCTTGTGTGAACTATATTGTGGCATCTTGGCAAGAGAACTGTTTATTTTTTACTGCTTATAATAATTTTTCCTTTGATCTCAAAGTTCTGGATTTTGACTATGATATTCCTGGAAGTCTTCATTTTTAAAATTTCTTTTAAGAAGTAAACAGAAGATTTTCAAATTCTGGAAGGCAAAATGGCAGAGAAAGAAGTAAATCACCATAACCCTCCCATATTCACCTCCAAACAACTATAAAATAGTGCCCTTCAAAAATTCTGGAACAGCTGGACCAGCAAAAAAAGATGGGTTGAAACAATCTTTGAGTCCAAGGAACTTGGAACATCAGCAGGAAAGGTCTCACTTGGGTAAAAGGGGAGTGCAATCCATGTCAGTAAGCGTCCCAGAAAGCCAGCAGCAAGTCCCATCTTAGCAAACCAGGGGGAAATCCTGAGCACCAGTGCAGTAGAGCAGACAAACACCAACACCAGGACTCCCACATGCTTCAGCATAGTTATGAGATGTGGCAAACTCCAGCTTTCAGAATCACTACATAGTTCTGTGTGGTCCCTGGCAAACAGATAACTTTCAGTGACTAGACCTCCACGTTCTTCAGTGTGGCTCCAGGGAAATGCAGAAACACCCTACAAGGCTCAGCATACCTGAAATGCTACCACTAGGACTGCAGTTCAGCACCAGAAAAACTGCCAGACCCCTATGACCTCCAGCAATACCAGCCACCCCTCAAACCATCCTTCTGCATCCACCAGATAAGAAGGTTCTCTGTGGACCCCAGGGCAATATCAATACAGCACCAGGTAAACAGCCAATGCTGTAGCCCTTGACATAAAAAGCCTGAGAGAGTGTCCCTTTACCCCAGAAGTAGAGTTCAAATTTAAAAGAAAAGATCAAAAGAGATGGGCAAAAAAAAACCCAAAATAAACCTGAACATAAAAATTTATTATGGTGACACAGAAGACCAAACTACAAAGTCAGAAGAGATCAACAAGTCAAAACGCCTATGGGAAAAACCCCAAAGAAAAATGGGAAGTGATCTCAAGCCCAGAAAGAACTTGTGGAAGAGCACAAAAAGGTGCTTTAATATCATATAAGAGAAGTCAAGGAAAAATTGGGGGGAAAATGAGAGTAATGCAAGAGAATTAGGAAAAACAAGTCAACAGTTTGGAAAAAGAAAAAACTGCTTAAAAATAGAAATGGACAAATGGAAAAGGAGGTACAAAAATCCAATAAAAAAACAATGCCTTCAAAAGTACAATTGGCCAAATGGAAAAGAAAGCACAAATGCTAATTGTAGAAAACAATACCTCAAAAGTGAGAATTGGGCACATGGAAGTTAATGACTCTATGAGGCCTCAAGAATCATTCAAACAGGGGCGGCTAGGTGGCGCAGTGAGTAGAGCACTGGCCCTGGAGTCAGGATGACCTGAGTTCAAATACAGCCTCAGACACTTGACACACTTACTAGCCGTGTGACTTTGGGCAGGTCACTTAACCCCAATTGCCCTCCAAAAAAGCAAAAAAAAAAAAAAGAATCAATCAAACAAATTCAAAAGAATTAAAAAATGGAAGAAAATGTAAAATATTTCATTAGAAAAATAACTGACCTGAAAAACAAACCTAGCAGAGAATTTTTGGACTACCTGAGTTATTGGGATGCCTGAAAGTCATAATCAAAAAGAGAACCTGGACATCATCTTTCAAGAAATGTCAGGGAAACTACTGGAATCAGAGTGTAAAACAAGCTTTCAAAGAATCCATTTATCACTTCAGGAAAGAGATTGCATAACAAAAACTCCAAGGAACATTTTAGCCAAATTTCACAACTAATAGGTCAAGGAAAAAATACTGCAAATGACGAGAAAAAAATCAAATATCAGGGAGTACCATCAGAATTATACAGTACTTTAGCAGCTACAACATTAAAAGATTGCAGGTCATGGAACATGGTATTTCAGAGGACAAAGGAGCTGTACTACAACCAAGAATCACTAACTGAGCAAAATTAAACATGATACATCAAGGAGGGGAAATAGTTGTTCAATGAAATAGGGTTTTTTTAGCTTTCATAAAGAGAAGACCAAAATTAAACCAAAAATTTGACTCCAAAATCAAGACCCAAGAGAATCATAAACAGGTAAAAAGGTGGTGGTGGGGGGGGAGAAATAAGGTATTGAGTAGAGATAAACTGTTTACATCCCTACATGGAAGAAGATATTTGTAATTCTTAAAAATAGGGTCACTAACAGTAGAGATAGAAGGAATCTGCATAGATAGAGGGTATGGGTACAGGTGAATTTGAGAGAATGACATAAAAATATTAAGGGATGAGAAAGAATACACTGAGTTCAGAACGAAGAGAGAGAGGTAGGATGGGGTAAATGATTTCACATGAAGAGGCATGAAAGACCTATTTTAATGGAGGAGAAGATAGGAGCACAGGTAATTGGCATCTCTTGAACTTCACTCTCATTAGTTTTGACTCAAAGAGGGAATAATATAAACAATCAGTAGAACATAGAAATCTATCTTACACAACAGGGAAGTAGGAGAGGAAGAGATTAAGAAAAAGGGGTGGCTGATAGAAATGAAGGCAGATCAAGGGAGGTGGCAGAGGCAAAACACCAATGATGATGGAAAGAGTGAAAGGAGAGCAAGGACAGGAGGAAGAATAGGATGAAGGGAAATACACAGGTAATAATCATAACTGTGAATTTAAATGTGATGAACTCCCCCATAAAATGGAAATGCATAGCAGAATGGATCAAAAACTAGAATTCTATAATATCTTGTTTACAAGGAACATATCTGAAGCAGAGAGATATGCAAAAAAAAGTAAGCGGCTGGAGCAGAATTTGTTATGCTTCAACTGAAGTTTAAAACAATAAAAAAAAGCAGGAGTAGCAATCCTGATCTCAGACAAAATAAAAATAAAGATAGACCTAATTTAAAGAGACAAAGAAGGAAATTTTATCTTGCTAAAAGGTACCATAGACAACAAAGCACTATCAACACTAAACGTATATGCATCAAGTGGTATAGCATTCACATTCTCAAAGGAAAAATTAAATTAGTTATAGGAATAGATAGCAAAACTATACTAGTGGTGGACCTCAACTGTCCCCTCTCAGAACTTGATCCAATTAGGAGAGAAGGAATAATTTACCTGTCAAATCTATGAGGAAGGGAAGAATCTATGACCAAACCAGAGATAGATAGCATTACAAAACATAAAATAGAAAATTTTGATTATATTAAATTAAAAAGCTTTCATACAAATAAAACCAGTGCAAACAAGATTAGAAGGAAAGCAGAAAACTGGGAAACAATCTTTACAGTGTGATTCTGATAAGGATCTAATTATTCAAATATATATAGAGAACTGAGACAAATTAGTAAGACTACAAGCCATTCCCCAATTGACAAATGATCAGAGGATATGAACATTCAGTTTTCATATGAAGAAATCAAAGCTATCTTTGGGCATATGAAAAATTGATCTAAATCACTTTTGAATAGATAAATGCAAATTAAGGTAGCTCTGAGGTGCCACCTCACACCTATCAGATTGGCTAATATGAAAAAAAGAAGGATATTATAAATGTCATAGAGGATGTGGGAAAATTGGGACACTGGTGCATTGTTGATGGAGTTGTGAACTGATCCAACCATTCTGGAGAGTAATTTGGAACTATGCTCAAAGGGCAACCAAACTGTGTATACTCTTTGATCCAGTATTGCTGGGTCTATATCCCAAAGAGATCATTAAAAAGGGTAAAGGATCTGCATGTATAAAAATATTTATAGCAGACCTTTTCATGTTGGCAAAATGTTGGAAAGTGAGAGGTTCCCCTCAATTGGGGAATGGCTGAACAATGTATATGAATGTAATGGAACACTACTGTACAATAAAGTGTAATACTATTTTTCAATAAGAAATCATGAATAGGTGGCAGCTAGGTGGCACAGTGAATAGAGCACCAGCCCCAGAGTCAGGAGGTCCTGAGTTCAAATCCAGCCTCACACACTTAACACACTTACTAACCGTGTGACCTTGGGCAGGTCATTCAACCCTAATTGCCCTGCCTTCCCCCCTCCAAAAAGAAAAAAAAATATATGAACAGGCAGACTTCAGAAAAACCTGGAAAGATGTGCGTGAATTGCTTCAAAGTGAAATAAACAGTACCAGGAGAACATTGTATACTGTATCAGCAATATTGTTTGATGATCAACTATGAATGATTCACCTCTTCTCAGCAACACAATGAACCAAGGCAAATGCAAAGGGGACTCATAGAGGAAAATGTTCATCACCTCCAGATTAAGGACTGATGGACTCAGAATGCACATCAAAGCCTATTTTTTTCACTTACCATATTCTTTTTCAAAGTTTATTTACTTTTGATCCTTTTCTTTTTTTACAGTTGTAACTAATATGGAAATATTTTTCACATGATAACATACTTATAACCTATATGAAGTTGCTTATTGTTTTCAGAAGAGGGGAAAGAAGGAAGGGAAGGAGAATATTTTGGAATTAAAACTTTTGTAAAAATAAAAGTGAAAAATTGTCTTGAGATGTAATTGGGGGGAAAATAGTATTATTTTTAAAAGAAGTACCCAGGGAATTCCCCCCCCCCTTATTTTTACATTATCTTTTGGTTCTAAGAGTTTGGGCCTGTTTTCATTTATAAATTAAATATAGTATAAAGGCTTAATTTTTGCAGGAGAGTTATGATTTTCAAATAATCTCATAACTCTTAGATTATGTCACTTTGACATGTTTTATAGGTCATTTTAAAAATAATATTTATTTTTTTATTTTTAAACAAATTTATTAATTCATTTTCAGGTCCCACTTCTTCCCTCACTCCCTGGAGAAAGCTAGAAATATGATAACCTTTACCATATGAAGTCAATCAAAACAAATTTCTACATTAGCATTGTTCCAGGAAAAGAAAAAAAGGAAGAAAAGTATGCTTTGATCTGCACTCTGGGTTCATCACTTCTCTATATGGAAGTAAATAGCATTACTTATTGTGAGTCCTTTGAGTGGTGGTGGATCATTGTATTAATTAGATTTATTAAGTCTTTCATGTTTGTTTATCTTTACAATATTGGTGTTACTTGTTGACTGTTTTTATTCTGCTCATTTTATTTTCATCAGGTGATATATCTTCCAAAGTAGTTCTAAAATCATTCCCTTCATAATTTCTTACGTGATAGCATTCCACTGAGTCATTCACCAGTTGACAGTGGACTCCTCAATCTCCCATTTTTGGCCACCACCAAAAGAGCTGCTATAAATGCTTGTGTATGTATGTGTCCTTTTCTTTATCATTTATTTCCTTGGAATATGACCTAATAGTAGTAATGCTTGGTCAGAGTTTTTCATATTGTATTTCTTACATTTTTCCTATTTTTCAGTTCCATCATTGTATTTAAATATTCCATGTTATCTCACTGATTTCAAATTTTCTGTTTGTCTGAATTTTAGTTCATTAATTTTCGGGGTGAGACTTTTCCACTCTCTTTTCTAAAGTATCTTTTATGAATCTTATTTCTTGAACTGTTTCTCTTTCTGTCTCTTGCTTTATTTCTTTTAAGTCCTCTTGCTGTCCTTTTATGTAGGTTCTTTTTCCATTAAAATTTTAATTAGAATTAATATCACTTTGTTCTCTTCCTCAAGATTTGTTTTCTAGATACCTCTCTGTCCAAAGTAATAACTCATATTGTTTAGTGTTTTCCAAGGTTTTCACATTTCAGCAACCTCAATGTCTCAGTTGGAACAAGGAGCCTGTTCTAGGGTTATAATGGAATAATTGACAGACTTTGCCTGGTCCTGAGTGTGGTCACCAAGACTGGATCCCATCTTCAAGGGAATCCTGAACTGTTCCAGGTCTGGCTTCTACCTAGGTCCTCCCTCCTACCATATACTTCTGTTTTATCCTCTAATTTAGGTCTTGCTGTAGGCTTTTCCTGCCTACTATAGGCTTGGAGTTGCTGCAGTGACTCTTGCTATAGGACTTTGGAACTGCCTTGAGTGATCTTTGCCTGGAGCATCTCCTCTGCCACTGGGCTATGTTCCTTCTTTGTGTTTCCCTGGGGATGCTTATTTCCATATCCCTATAATATTCTGGTTGTCCTTGTGTTGAGTGGAAGATTCCATGAGATTTTCCTTGTTTCTCCAGTTAGTGATGAATTTTTAGGTTTAATAGTGGGTATTTTGAAGGAGCAAGGGGCCTCTCTAGGTTCTGGAATATCATCTTCCCACAGTTAACTTGAACAGGGACTTAAAGCCAGGCCCTTGGGCACCAAATCCAATTTATTTCCATTACAATATATAGTGGTACAGTGCAAATGGTAGTGATATGGAATGTTAGAGTCAGGATTAAATAAAAAGTGACAGTCAGAAATTCAAGGATAATCCATAAGCCAAGACCGTGGGCGAAGGCAGAGTTCTTATTCTGACAAAGCAAAGTCAAATAAGCATTTGTCTATCTAATGAGACTGGAAAGGTCATAACTTCTACTAAGTGATGATTTTGGCTAATTAAATATGTTCTTAACTGTAACATCTATGTGTAGAGGTAGTATATTAGTTCCATTAAATTCCCAACCATTCAGGTTATAATATAATGTAATAAATATTTTATATGTATAAATAATATAATAAAGACAAGAAATCTGAAAAAAAGAGGTTTGGGTATCACTAAAAATAAAGGAATTTAGTATAACATCAAACAGGTGTGAATGGAAAACTCTAAGGATGCTATTCTTTGTAAGAGTCTATGTTTCAACTAGGAGTTCCCTTATATGTGTTCTGCCAGAAGTAATATGTGGGATTGCCAGACTAGAACACAGATGGGAGGGAAGAAAGGTTGACCAATGAATAGTTCTGGAGTCAAGTGAAAAGTTTTCTTGACAATGTCGAGATGGCCAGACATCAAGGAAGTGGTGATTAACAAGAGGTGGGAAAAGGTGATGGAATTTTGGAGGGTGAATCATGGTTTTGTTGTACCCTTTGGTACCTTAGACTAAGAAGCCCTTTACACCTTTGGGAGATATGTGATTCTTTTGATTAAGTCCTTAAAAGCTTGTATGACTTGCTTGTTCCGCAGTGTATAAATAAAGGGGTTCATCACAGGGGCTACTGAGGTCACAAGTACTGATACCACCTTATTCAAAGCAAGTTGTTCCTTCCCAGGTGGTTTGATGTAGATGAAGATACAGGTGCCATAAGTCATCGAGACAACAATCATGTGGGAAGAACAAGTGGAGAAGGCCTTTTTTCTTTGATGAGCAGAGGGAAATCTCAGAATAGTTCTGATGATATATACGTAAGACAGAACCACTAACACTAAGGTGATGATAAATAACAAGATAGCAAAGATTATAATCATCTTTTCTATGAAAGTTGTATCAGAGCACGAGATCTTCAGTAGTGGTGATGCATCACAGCCAAAATGGTCAATGACATTGGAGTCACAGAATTCCAGCTCAAGACCCATACTAAGTGGTGGAAGGATGATGATCAATCCAGCCACCCAAGAACTCAGGAGAAGCTGCTTATAAAACTTGTTGTTCATGATCATTGTGTAATGCAGGGGTTTGCAGATGGCCACATAGCGATCATAAGACATTGAGGACAAAAGGAAAAGTTCTGTTGAACCCAAGAAAGTGATAAAAAACACTTGAGTGACACATGCATTATAGGTCACAGTATTGTCACCAGTCGACATGCTGTATAGATATCTTGGAATACAGGCAGTTGTGAACAATAATTCTAAAAAGGAAAAATTTCTTAGGAAAAAATACATTGGGGTTTTCAGGTGGGGATTCACCAAGGTGAGGGTGATGATGGTCAAGTTTCCAGTCACACACAGAATGTAGGTAAGAAACAGAAAGACAAAAAGAAATACTTGCAACTGTGGATTATCTGTCAGTCCCCGAAGAATGAATATTGTTATCTTTGTATGGTTTTGCATTCCACACTTCCAACATTTGAAGTATCTATATGCAAAAGAGAAAATATCGTTCCTGAGATGGAGGGTAGCAAAATCAGTCAAAAATAGAATGTGGGTGGAAATACTTATCAAGGAACTCTTCTATTCTTCCTTTTTGAAACAATAAGAAATTCTACCAATATTATGTTGATGTAATATGTTAGAAGTATGAAGTCTGAAATTTTTGACACCAAATTATATTATCTGCTTTTCCAAAGTCTGTTTCCACTCTCACTTTTTCAAAATCTAACTTAGAAACTGGACATTCAACTTGATTCCAGTCTGAGTTTAACCACTTCCCTAATCAGAATCAGCTAAACACCACATCTGTTCTCTTCTTTATTATGGAAACATACATGAAATGCTCATACCATATTTTCTACCACTATATCCTCCTGATTTCTCCATAATCATTTTCAGTTGCCTCTGAACAATACAAGACCCAGAACTCAGAGTCTCTGAGATAAAATCTGTCCAAGATTCATCATCCAAGAGAATTTTAGTCATATCAGGCTAAAATCCCCTCTAAATTGCATTTCTTCTAATGGATTCATCTTTAACCATTTAAGGCTTGCTCTTCAAATTGCACATGCTCTTCAGAGAATCAAAAAATTTACATGATGAAAGGGACTTCAGTTGGAACTTAGTCAAACCCTTACCTGAAAGACATATAAAATATAGATCGTCCAGCCTCTACTCAAAGACCTCTTGGCAAATGATACCTACTCCCTCTCCAAACTAGATGTTAGCTAAAAGTTTTCACCTACTCGAATTATTAGAATTTTTTTGCCTGACACCAAGTCTAAATTGGTCTCTTTACAAATTCTTTACATTGATCCCAGTTTTTGCCTATAGAGCCAAACAGAATAAAAGTTATAGATTCTCTGCATGACAGTTTTTCAAATACTTGAAAATGGTTTGATGATGATGATGATGATGATGATGATGCTTTTTGGAGGGCAATTGGGGTTAAGTGACTTGCCCAAAGTCACATGGTTAGTTTTTGGTTAAGTGTCTGAGGCCAGATTTGAACTCAGGTCCTCCTGACTCCAGGGCCAGTGCTCTATTCGCTGTTCCACCTAGCCATGCCCAAAGATGGTTTTATTATTTCTCTATCCCCAACCCATCTCTACTCCTGAGTTTTCTCTTTTCCAGAATAAAATTCCTCATTTTCTACAACCTCTCCTCTGATATGGACTCGTCTTTCTCTTTCTAGTTACCTTCTTCTGCCATGGTGTCAATGCCATTATGTCACCCAGTACTCAAACAAAATCTACAAGAGGTCTGACAAAGGGAAAGAACAGTAAGTCTACCATCTCTGTCTTCCTGGAAGATCTGCTCGCTCCAAATCATATCAGTTTCTGGACTGCCAGACGTCTCATCCTGATGACTCATGTAGAACTTATAGTGTCCTAAATATCCCATGAAACTTTTATTTTTCCAGACACGCTGCTAACCATGACTTTGCCATTCTGAATGTGAACATGATTTTTGAAATCAGATATAAAACATTTTCTCTACTGAATTTCATCTTATAAAAGTCACCATGATGCTGTTGATATATGCTTGCATCCTAGCATTACTCCTTAATATTAATACCTAATAATGTGTATAATAACCCATTGTATGATTTTTCTTGGAAATTAAGCCAAACTCCTTGATCTATTATTTGTGATTATTTTCATTTACCTTTTATGAAAAATTGTAATAACATTTGACATTTTTAAGTCCTGTGGGATCTTTTTTAGTTTCCACAATGTTTCGAATGTAACTGGCAGGGTTATATCTCCCAAGTATTTCAGTATCTGATCATTTTGGTCAAGTGACAAATTCATTAAGGATCTTTGAGTGATTTCTCAATATAACTATTTCAGTTTCATGATCAAATCACTCAGTCTTCTCTCTGACCAGTCTCTTTTGTTGAATTATCATCCTTTTCCTTTCTGCTAAGTGTGGATAGCCCCCAAGGCTTTGTCTTTATCTCTTTTTCCTTTCATCATCATTCCTCATAGATAAAGTTATCTGTGCAGATAACTGCCAATCCTATACATCTAAGCCCAATATCTATCCTAAATCCTTATGAAGACTTTCCATCTGTTCACCATGTTAGAACTTCAGTAATCCTATTATTTCACTCTTGCTTCCCAGAATTTCCCTTGGAGCCTGTGACTTGTCTATTTTGTTTTGCCACACCCCTTTGTGTTAAATCTTACTTAATGTATATTTCTTTATTCTACTAATTGGTCTCTGCAGTTGGTCAGCTGAGAAATCTATTAACAAGGATTTGAATACCTACTTTATTCCAGGAAATTTTAATGAATTAAATCATAATTAGGAATAAATTGCTGAGAATAGATTCTTCCTGAGGGGTAATTTAATTTAAAAAAGGAGTGAACTGAATTGCTATTGAGGAAAGAAATGTTGTACTCAGTGCTTTTAAACTCATACTTTAAAGGATACTGTTTATTTTACCTAGGCAAAAAGTGGATCTGGGTAGGGAACAAAGTCCATTGATACCTCTTCCTTGCTGCCATATCATGTATAGGTTAATATAATATATGTGTATATTATATATATATATACACACATATACATATATATATACATACACAGAGATTCACGCACACACATACATACACATACACATGCACATACATGTACATATGCATATATATGTATATACATATACATATACACACCCCAATGTTTGTAGCTAATCCTATTTCCCCAATCTCATCAAAGGAAAAAAAAGTCATAGTACATCTAATTTTTAAAAAAGGAACTCTCAGAAATAGTTCTAATTTTTCTCAGAAATATGCATAATAATTGTTGGATTCTTGAGAAAGACACAATATTCTCAGAACTAAGAAAATTCGAAAGTAAAACTGCCTCCCATTATATAGGACAAGACAGATATTTTCCACAAGGAACTCTGGAAAATGTGTACTTAATTACACAATTCTCTTTTTCCCTACTTGGAAGTGATGGCCTGGGGAGGATCAGTGAAAATATTTAATGTCATCTTTTGGTTGATGCTACTTATGTTTACAAAATCTGTCTGTGTGAAGGTCAGAGGACACAGACTCTAACACTAAGGAGGGACTTTTATCAGTTTCTTTTACAGTTACTAATTAATTATTTTCAGTAAGTGCTCAAATGTTTCCCATCTACAGTTCATTTTCTACATACTACGAGGGAATAAGCTTCCTTAGGAGACCCCAATTAGCTGTGGATTTTACTTGGTAGCTGTATAATATTTCCTACAATGATCCCTAAGTGATATCTCCTGAATTTGGAGGATTAGGGCTCATCTCTTCCAGCTAAAATGATCTGTTGGATTTTTTTTTAACAAGCAAGAGTCTTTCCCATTTCTCTTTCCAAATCCATCTTACTCCCACCATCTTTTGCCTTTACTTCTAATCAGTCTGCTGAATAGAGAGATAGAGGAAATTACAAAACAGTGCTAACTGGGTTCACTACAAATTTAAGTTATCTAAACTTCATTGGGCTCTCCTTGCAGCTAGGCAAACATTCTACTCTTCTTTTCACTATCCCATTCATTACAGAGGCTATTCCAAACCTTCATGATTTCTACAGCTCTACACTATCATCAGACAACCTCAATCTACATTTCACTAAAAAAAAATCAAGACTATTCACCAAGAACTCTTCATTATCCCCTCAATATTTCACATCATTCAGACATCTTCCATTTCACCCTCCTTTGCTCCATGCTCAGATTAAGAGATGGCCCTTCTCCTTGCCAAGGCAGAGTCCTCTACCTGTGTCCTTGATCCCATTCTCTCCTGACTTTTGTAGCAAATTTCCCCCACTGCTATTCCCAGTTCTTCTCTATTAACACCATATCTCCCTCACCTTTAAAAAAACAAAAAACTCATTTGATCCAGCCATTTCTGCTAATGCTCATTCCTATATTTCTCCTCCCCTTAATGGATAGACTTCTTTAAAAGCAGTCTACAATCAGTGCTTCCACTTCCTCTCTTCATTTCTTCTAAACCATTGGCATTCTCATTTTGACCTCATTGTTAAAATGAAAAATTGTGCCCTCGAAAGTTGTCAATAATTTCTTAATTGCCAAATTAATGAATGATTTTTCCAATTCCTGATCCTCCTTGACCTCTATGCAGCATTTAACATTTCAACAACCATCTTCTTCTAGATCAGTGGTTCTCAACCTTCCTAATGCTGTGACCCTTTAATACAGTTCCTCATATTGTAGTAACCCCAACCACAAAATTATTTTTGTTGCTACTTCATAACTGTAATTTTGCTACTGTTATGAATCATAATGTAAATATCTGATATGCAGGATGTATTTTCATTGTTACAAATTGAACATAATCCCCAGGTTGAGAACTGCTGTTCTAGATACTCTGCTGCCCTTAGTTTTACACAATATTGCTTTCTTCTTGATCTCTTCATATCTTTCTGAACATTCTTAATACATTTTGGACAGTCTTCATCCATTTCTCACTTCCTAACCATGGATGTCTCCCAAGTCTCATTCATGGCCCCTCTTCTTATTTAGCCCTTTACCTTACTTTATAATTTTATCAACTCCAGTACATTCAACTGTCATCTTTATGCAGATGATTGCCAAATCTATATATTAAACCCTAATCTCTCTGCTGAGTTGCAATCATACATCTCCAAGTACCTCTTGGATTGAATGTCAAATTGAATGCCCTGTGAGTATCTCAAATTCAATATGCCCAAAGGAAAATTCATTATTTCAATTTTTTTTTGCTTTTTAGAGGGGAAAAGGCAGGGCAATTGGGGTTAAGTGACTTGCCCAAGGTCACATGGCTAGTAAGTGTTAAGTGTCTGAGGCCAGATTTGAACTCAGGTCCTCCTGACTCCAGGGTGG
>CM053597.1:212314014-212335238 GCA_028646575.1 Pseudocheirus occidentalis
TAACCTTGTGAGTAGGTAGCCTTCTGAGTTAAGAAAAGAAAAGGATCACTGACAGTTAGGGAAGTTAGGGAAATTAGGGAGTTAGGGAAGGCTTAGGGTAGGAAACAAAATTTGAATTGAACTTTGAAGGACCATGTCATCAAGTGTAAGAGTTAGAGTGTTATGCTGTGTGTTGTTCTGTCATTCATTCTTGAACTGTATCAATGACTTAGTAAGAATGTCCAAGAATTGGATTTAAGTGCATATGAATTGGATTTAAGTGAAGCAGAGATGCACAAATTCATCAGCCTCATTCTCCCCTCCAGTCATCAAAATCCAATGGAAAGTTTGGAGCAGGATGCAGTAGATGACCATTTTCTTGAAGGGTTAGAGACACTAAGGTTAGATGCTAATTAAAAGCTGAATGAGAAAGGTAGCAAAGTCATGTAGCTTTCTCAAGCTATTAGTTACATCTGTTGAATCTTTGACTATGTGGATATGCCTTTGACACAGGAAATTGGAAGGTATACAGGAAAACTAGCTCCTTGAAGTGGTAAAGAAATCCTTATGGATGAAGAATTGGTTTTGCAGTTGGAGTGATTGAGTTGAAGTAGTGATTGTAGTCATAAGGTAAGAGAGATTACCTTAGAACTGGGAATCTGTACATGTGGGAGAGGAGAAAGAATGACTCTACATATGAGTGAAATTGAGAGTACATTCGTGGAGAGAACCATACCAATCTATGTGTTAGAAAGAATGATGGGAGCGGCTAGGTGGTGCAGTGAATAGAGCACCGGCTCGGAGTCAGGAGTACCTGAGTTCAAATCCGGCCTCAGACACTTAACACACACACACACACAAACTAGCCATGTGACCTTGGGCAAGTCACTTAACCCCAAATGCCCTACAAAAAGCAAAAAAAAAAAAGAATGATGGAAAGAATACAAGAAAGACAGCATATAGAATAGAGATATTGGAAAACAAGATGTCATCCATAAGTCCCTAGAGGTGAGAGTTTAAGTTTTCTATTATGGAAGTATGAATAAAATGAATGTTAGAACTAGGTGGAGGCTAGCATTTGCACTGACAGCTCTGCTGGGCTTTACATATAACAAAAACTTAAGAATCTATTGGAAAATTGGCTAATAGGGATTTTCCCAATATGTTCTGCCCCAGGCACTCCTTAATAGCTTTTCCCTTGAGCTCAAATGGAGATTTGCTTAGCTAATGTAGGTAGGAGAAACGAGATGCTAGATTTCATTGCTATCCTCAATCCTGAGCTCCTCAAAATTATGTCTGATGCTATTAATGCATCTCCCTGTCCCTGGGGGTAACAACATCATAGGGACCTGTTGAAAGACTTTTGCAAAGGTTAATTACATTGAAGATTCATTAGTGACTTTTGAACTTGAAATCTCAGGGGCCCTTTTGTTTACGTATTCAGTTGGTCCCCATCCACCTATAGAAGATAGTACAGACAGAACAAATATCCTCTCTTCTTAGTGCACAATATAGAGGGAAACCTGTCTCCCTTTCAGACAAGTGAGAACTTCTCTGGTCCTAACAGGGAAAATTCTCGAAGTTCTCTTCCACTGATGGTGGTGCAGTCTTCTTTTCTGCTACATAGAGCATGGGGAAATACTTCTTACTTTTACTTTGGATGAGTTTAGAGGTGGTAATGACAAAGAAAATTAGAGCAATATTTTTGTTTGCCTACCTTGGAGAGCTCCATCCTTTACTTAGCCTTGAATATTAGATGGTGAGTGCATGACAGAGAGAGGGGCCAGAAAAGCAGGTACATTTCTCCCCTAGCACAGTGCTCCTCAGCTTCCACTCACTTCAGGACCATCCATGATTGCAGTTGCCAGTGAGATGTGAGCCTAGTCATAAAAGTAAGTATAAGAATAGTTTGTCATACCAGCACTTGCTCCTTTTTGTTACTGTGGGAATGGAATCAGTGTGGCTATTTCTCCTATATGTGGATACTAATCTGTTAAAAAAAAATCAACAAGTGCTTTGTTTTTTATTCCAGAATGAAATCCAACAACCATTTACAAGATATTGCTCTTCTTCTGTATCACATGGCTGCTGAATTTAGTCTTCTGATGTGAATGAAATTAGTGGACCAGCTTCATATGTAGATGGAATGCCTATGTGATTGAAGGAGTGCAGGACAGACCTTCCCAAAGCTTTCTCCATTATTTGTACGCTACACATTTCATGAAATTCCTCTTTTCTAGCTATTTCCTTTAGAAGAACAAGTTTCCTCACTTAAAATGAAGGCAACCCTGAGAGAGCTGAAAGTGTAAGTAATTAGGAGATCCTTTCCAGCTGACATCTGGCTAGGACCAGTGCTCTGAGAGAAATGGCATCTTTTTGGGATAAGATGGAGTGGTAATGTTGACATAGATGTGGAAGAAATAACCCTGGATTTTACTATGAAATGTCCAGACACCTATAGAAACAAATTAACCTCATGTGCCTAGAGAAAAGACAATTTTATGGGTGGCACAATGGACACCAAGTTTCAGAGGATTGAGGTTATAGAAACAGCAGGAAGACAGACTCAGAAACAAACTTTTGCTAGACCAGAGTTTGGTTACTTCATATATAATGTTTTTTGAAATAGCTGAATAGAGGATAAATGACTTCTGTAATAATAAATCAACTAAGGCCACTCATTGTTCCCTTCCTATAATAGTGTCTACAACACTGGATGATACATTGTGTGAATTGTGCACATATAATCTTAGCTGAAACACAGAATCTCCTTTTCTGAAGATGGAGAAGTTATCTTTAAGGGCCTTTGTAGGAATATTTTAAAGCAAACAAGAATAATCCATTCCTACAACTAATTAAGTTCTCTTGAAGAGGCCTATTCCATTATATAGAATGGTGAAAAATTGAATGTAGATGGGGAACATGTAGATACTGAGTAATATTAATTAATCATTGATGAAAAAAATTGTGAACAGGTCTGCCCCAAACAAGATTTGATTCCTTGTCATTTAATCTTAGAATTACATGAACAGTCTGGGTAGACATAAGTGGCATCTATAAAATGTCTTCATCAGCAGAAGAGGACCCTTGACTATTGCTTTTTCCCATTGCAATGACACCTGTGATGAAGGAAACAACCTGTTACTCTCTAAAGAGAGGCTAGAGAAAAAACATTCAATTATCAAAATGAGGTTTGCTCAGGAACCTTTTCACTACACACAGGCTGCCACCTCTAAGCAGGGAAAGAGAGAATTCTGTGTTTTACTTTCCAAAGTCACTCTTCCCTATTAATTATACTGAGCTTTTGAGAGCAGAGTCTTTTTACCTTTTGCAACTCATCCAGTACTACATGCCCAGCACATAGTAGGCACTTAAAATGCTTTTTGACCAACTGACCCTCTTTGATCTGTAGAACTGAGGGCAGAAAAATTTATATTTTCTCTGTGGCTTTTTTGGTGTCTAAACATGGCCTTTATCATTTTATGTAGAAATTGTTACATATACCATTTAAAAAATATGTAGAGAAAGGGATAGCATATAAAAGACTGACATTAGGTGGTATTGCTTTAGTGCAGAAGTTTCATCTTCTTTGCAGAGACAGAGTGAATATCAGCCTTTACTGTGTAATTATGAGACCTCCCTTCATGTTCATGAACCACACCCAACTTTCAAATAACAATTATTCTCTCTTTTAAAGATGAGCTATACTTCAAAAGGATTAATTACTATTCACAACTTATTGTGAATTAATTTATTAGACATTCTACAACCTTACCAGCTCACTGAAGAAAAATCATATATTAGGTTGTATTTAATAGTAAGAAATGGGAAATGAAGAATATAGTGCCAGGGTATAATGGAGGCCTTGGGTAGTCATGGAAGAACATTAAGAGCACACTTGGAATGTGGAGAAAAACCCTCTAAGAGGATATTGGGAAAGTTTCAAAGATAACTTTCACTGCTCTTTGATTTTTCTTGGATTGGTCTTCTTGTTCAATGTCTGTCAAATTTTCCTGTCTGTTCTTTGGAATATTTTACAGTGGAAGACCCTGGAAGAGACTCAGAAAGAATGGAAGACTATAACTAATGAGTTAATGAAATGGGGAAGAGTAGAGAAAAGGTTATTCCCAATTAAACAATATGGAAAATAGAAGTAAGCCAAAGATAGTAGAATGTTAGGAGGGGTTATATTATTTGGGGGAAGGTGAAGAAGTCTCACGTTTGTATAAGGTGTGAATGATTTTCTCTCAATTCCAATAGAAGTTTGAGTGAGGGTGACAAGCAAACCACTCAGTGGTTGTGGAAGTGATTTAAGTTTAGTTGGGAGTTTAGTAGAGGCTTACTTAGAAGAGGAAGAATGGGCTTATGATCTAGGGTGTTCTCATCTAGCTTGTGGTCAGGAGACAGGCATGCTCCCTCCCTGGTTGTGGGGGACTCCTCTCTGAGTGTGCTTCTTGTCTTCTTAATTGTTGTCCTTAAGTGTCACCTTGTAGTTCTCTGACAACATGCTGCAGCAATGCCCACCCCCCATCCTACCCACCCACTCATACTTGCTGGATCTTATTGTCTATAGTCTCCTTGCCCTTGGGCCTAATTCCCCAATTGTTTGTCTGCCTATATGTGGGAAGTAAATTCCGCAATTATTTGTCTGACTATATGTGGGAAGTACTGCCCTTTCCCTTCATAACAGCACCATCTCTTCCTCCATTTAATCTGGGTACAATCCAGTAAAGCTCTGCCTCTCACCATGAACCTTGGGGGTTGGTTTCTGATAAAGGAGCTTTTTAGTTTTTGACTGGGATTCAGTGTTTTGGTGAAAAAATTGTTAGATAGTGACCAGAATGAGTAAGCTCTATGAAACTCATGATTCTATGTATTACATAGAGTATCAGTACGCATGACATTTTTCTAAATGAAGTAGAGATGACATCCAGTGTGCATCCTTTTTAGGTTTTATTCACTTTGGCTGCATTTCCTTAAAATAAGATTCTTAACCTTTATTGTGCCTATTATTCCTTTCTCAGAATAATGATTTTTAAGAGTATAAAACAAAACACTAAGATTTGCAAAGAAAACCAATTATAATGAAATAAAAATGTAGCTTTCTCCCCATAAGACTATATTCTCCCCAATAAGCTTCATAAATCCTATACAAATCTATTCACAGAACCTTTGGGGAATCTATGAACTCCAAGTTAAAAAAGTAAAGGATTCAGGAATATAGAGAGAGTGTTTCCTGGGGCTAGTGAATACCAGTGCTCTCCAATAGGACTTTAAGCTCAAAATTTGTGAGTGTTTTGAGTTCCAAGGCTGATCCCCACAAAACTATATCTATGACATCTGAGATGCTGAGGTCCAAGCTCTATCATATCCAGAGGGGGAGTGAATATACTTGGGAGAAATCATTGATACCTAGAATAATGTAAAATGTTTTTGGCATGGTTCTATATAAGCATGATTCTAAAACAGAAGAGACACCTGATATAATCTGCTGCCAAAAAGAAAGGATTGGACTTGGGGAGGAGGTTAATAAATTCATGAAAATTTCTCAAGTAGTAATATAGTATTACTGTTACCATAGTAAAATAAGATCCAGTAGGTAGGAGTGGGTGTGTGGGATGGGGGAAGTTTTGCAGCATGTTGTCAGAAAACTGCAAGGTGATACTTAAAGGGCAACAATTATGAAGACAAGAAGCACACTTTCTCAGAGAGGAGTCTCCTACAACCAGGGGGGTAGCACCTCTGTATCCTGACTGCAACCTAGATGAGGACACTCTAGATCATAGGCCCATGTCTAATTTTCAGCAACATTTTATTCAATTAGCATAAATTTTAGCCAATACAATTCCATATGGAATAAAATCTTTCATTACCTATTGGGAACTATTTTCCATATCAGTGAGATCAATTTAATTAATTAATGAGATTTCCTATGTGTTTCCTATGTCTTCCTATGAAATTTCATTTATGCTAAATAAAATGGTGTTGAAAATTTTATTCACTTCATTTCTTGAAAATATGCATAGTTAATGAGATTTCCAATGTGTCCAGACTTTAGTGACACCTTATAGATGAACAAAGTCCTCAAAAGAAGAACTGAAAACTATCAACTATCACATGGGATAAATAGTAATCTCTAATAATTAAAGAAATATAAATTAGTGGAATGCTGAGAATTTTGTCTCATAAATTTCACATTGGCCAAGGTAAAAAAAAAAGATAAATTAACCAATATAGACAGTCCATTAAAAGATACTATTGCTGAAGATATGAATTGATTCAAATACTCTGGAAAATATTAGGATCACCATAAGAAAATTACCTGTACAACTGGAATCCTTTGAGCTAGTTATCACACTTCTGAGTATACATCACAAAGAAGTCAAAGACAGAAAGACCGCATATATATCAAAATAGCGGTACTTCTGGTACCATTAGTGGTCCCAATGGTACCTTTTTGTTAGCAACAAACTGGACAAAAGTGAATGTCCAACAGTTGAAGAATTGCTGATCAAATTAATGAATATTATAGTACTATAAGGAAATTCAGTAAAATCAGGAATGAAGAAAAGGATGGGAAGACCTGTATTAACTGATGCAGAAAGAAGTAAGTAAAACTAATTGAACAAGAGAATGATAGACAACATGGTGACAATGATAACAATTGAAAACAATTGAAACACAGCTAAGTTCTGATTTATTTTAGTGCCAATTTAAACCGTGGAGAAAATATGAGGCATAAACTTCCCTTCTGTCAGTATAGTGGTAGGGGACTGCCTGTGTGGCCCAAAGTAGGATTTTGTTGTTTTATTGTTGTTGAGTCAATTTTTGGTTGTGTCCTACTTGTTGTGACCCCTTTTGGGTTTTTCTTGACAAAGATAATGGGGTGGTTTGCCATTTCCTTCTCCACCTCACTTTACAAATGAGGAACAGAAGCAAATAGCATTCATTGACTTGCCCTGGGT
Organism: Pseudocheirus occidentalis; assembly: GCA_028646575.1. Classification (NCBI taxonomy): domain Eukaryota; kingdom Metazoa; phylum Chordata; class Mammalia; order Diprotodontia; family Pseudocheiridae; genus Pseudocheirus; species Pseudocheirus occidentalis. The sequence continues at coordinate 212,320,959 of CM053597.1, forward strand.
CACACAGTTGATAAATGTCTAAGACTAGATTTCTTTATTTTCTTTATTTTTTTGCTTTTTGGAAGGGCAATTGGGGTTAAGTGACTTGCCAAAGGTCACACAGGTAGTAAGTGTTAAGTGTCTGAGTCCAGATTTGAACTCAGGTTGTCCTGACTCCAGGGCTGGTGCTCTATTATCTGTGCCACCTAGCTGCCCCCTAAGACTAGATCTAAACTAAAAAAATCAGTCTTTCTGACTTCAGGCCCAGCACTATCAACCCTCCTAGCTGTCTCCAAGTATAGACATAGTCACCATATTTGATTTAAAAACAAACAAACAAACATTTTGTCTAGGTCTCAAAGCTATTCAGTATCAGGGGTTTTAGACATACACACACATACATGCATACATATATATGGAAATGACATAAAAAATTAAAAAAAATAATGAAAACTTTAAAAAATCCATATTTACATGGATTTTTATTCCAAACAAATGCTATGTGGCAGACAACTTGGAAAACCATGAAATAGAGTTAGGTGGCAAAGATTTTATAAAAACCCTACACCCAGTAGCTATTATACATCTCAAAGTCACCAAGCACAGCACAGTGTTGTTATGACTTCTCATCCAGTGAAAGAAAAAAAAATAGCTCAAGAATGACTGCTGAATTTCGCTATCCCAATTATATTGCTAAATAATTTGGTAAAGCTTCTTCTCAGATCTGTTCTCTCTCTCTCTCTCTCTCTCTCCATATATATATATATATATATATATACATATATTTCTTTCTCTCTCTGTCTCTCTGTCTCTGTCTCTGTCTCTCTTTCTCTCTCTCACCCCCCCCTTCTTGTTTTACATACAGATTCATTGAAAGACAGAGGTTGGGAATGCGGAACCATACAGGCATAACCTTATTTATCCTACGAGGACTGACAGATGACCCCTACCTTCAGGTTCTCCTTTTTACCTTTCTGTTTCTGACCTACATGCTGAGCTTAACTGGGAATGTGACCATCATTACCCTCACTTTGGTGAATCCCCACCTTAAAACCCCAATGTATTTTTTCCTTAGGAATTTTTCCTTCTTAGAATTGTCATTCACAACTGTCTGTATTCCCAGATTCCTGTACAACATGTCAACTGGGGACTATACTGTGACGTATAATGAATGTGCCACCCAGTTATTTTTTGGCATCCTCCTTGGAGCCTCAGAATTTTTTCTCCTGGCTGCTATGTCTTATGACCATTATGTGGCCATCTGCAAACCCCTGCACTATACAATCATCATGAACAATTGAGTCTGTAAACAGCTACTGGTGGGTTGTTGGCTATCTGGATTGATGATTATTCTTCCACCTATTAGCCTGGGTCTTAGGCTAGAATTCTGCGACTCCAACATCATTAACCATTTTGTATGTGATGCATCGCCCCTGCTGGAGATCACATGCTCTGATACAGAGTTTATAGAAAGGATGGTTTTAGCCTTTGCTGTGTTGACACTCATCATCACCTTAGTTTTGGTAATTTTGTCATATGCCTACATTATCAAGACTATTCTGAGATTCCCCTCTGCTCAGTAAAGGAAAAAAGCCTTTTCCACTTGTTCCTCCCACATGATTGTCGTCTCCATGACTTATAAATCCTGCATTTTCATCTACATCAAACCTTCTGCAAAGGAAGGGGTGGCTTTGAATAAGGTGGTGTCGGTGCTCAGTGGCCCCAGTAATGAATCCCTTCATTTATACCCTGAGAAATAAGCAAGTGATACAAGCTTTTAGGGACTCATTCAAAAGGTGTGTACTGATCTCAAAGCTCTAAGATGAAATTGCAGTCTAGATGCCAAATGACTGTGAATAATATGTCTTGGTTTCCTTAACTCTTTATATTCTCTTACCAATGATGCCTTAGCTATAGACTAACATGTTAAAAACCATTGTACAGCTCCTTTTTTGTCCCATTTATCAAGCCTTTCTTCTCCTCACCCCACCCATTTTTCCAGGATCTGCATTGATTTTAGCCACTTTATTCACTATTACAATCTTAAAACATCCAACAAACATTTATTGGTCATCTGCTTTGTGCAAAATCCTTGAAAGTCAATTTTCCAATTTCTCTAAAGTTTGTCTCAATTTTTGACACAATCTATAAAAACCGTTAGAGAGGGGGAAAAAATCAACACATTCATATTCCTTTTCTCCTTCATCTTTTGATTCCTTTTTATTATTTTAATTTCTTTTTAATTGATAAGACAGACTTTACTTCAACTCCACTCTCCTTGAAAAGTGTAGAAGAGAAAAACGTTTCACAGAGGCTATGAATACACAAAAACGCTCAAACTGTCCATTAGCTCCTTTCTAAAGGTCATGGAATTTGACATTCCCTTGGACTCCATAGGGTCCTACACAATTCTTCCCAGACACACAGCATCACCCTCTAGTTTGGATTTTTTCACCACTTCTAGCCTCCAAAAGGCAAATGCACCCTTGGGCTGAAGAGCAGGTTTTCTTCTTACCATCAGACTTTCACTGTCAGTATAACTCAACATCTTTCCTAATCAAGTAATATGTTACTCAGGAACTACATGGGTTATCCTCTTTCTCCAAGAAACTTGTAGAAACATGAAATCACTTTCTCTCTTAGACTGGAAACTCAAATTTGGGATTATCCATAAAGCAGCTTTTAAAGCTGGTGCTGCCTAAGTAATCTCCTTTCACTGGTTCAAAGGTTAGATTCTGTGATCTTCTTGACAGGCAATTTATTAATCCTTCATCCAGAGATTTGGGGTCCATGCCTGTTTTTCACATACTACCCTCTCAGAACAAGTAAGCACACCTCTGCCTTGCACATCTAGCAATGTCCAAGTTGTTGCCATCAGCTGGGCTCATCTCTCAGTTTGCTAATGAACACAGAATGAATACTTATCCCTGTCCCAACATGACCATTTCTGGTTCCTGGTGGGGAGAGACTATGCACCTATATACAGCCCTGGCCCTTTCCAAAACATGGGCCAAAATTGCTCTGTTTTCTGAATAGGACAATATAAAAATGTAGTGTAACAATAAGAACTACTCCTGAGCTTAGATTGGCTGAGATACCCACCCTTTCCCTTTTCACTATGGAGTCACTTTCAGCTCAGAAACCTGGAACATGTGTCCAGGTTTAATCCTGGTGTGAATCTGTCCTTTAAAAGAGGGATCAGACTTTTTTTTCTCATTATCTCTAACTCTCCACAATTACAATTCAGATCTCTACACAGAATAACTTAAAGATTAGTTTAGGTTCATGTCTAGGGTCTTCCAAAGTTGTAGCTGTGCCTCCATGTTCAAAGAGGACCAATGACATCACGCTCCTGAATGAATTGCATTTAAGTGAGACAGAGTTGCACAAAGTTGTCAGCCTCACTCTCTCCTCCAGAGTTACTGAAGCCTAGTGGCATCACAAAAGTCAAGATGACTGGCAATGGCCTGAGATATAGTGAATGACCTTAGCATCTTTGATGTTTGACCAAGCTCTGCAGTCCACAGTGCATGCTTTAGCTGCCTTCATGGATATTGGAACAAATTGTTGTCATTTTCCCTTTCCATGGAGGATGTTTTCACATGCTTGGGATAGACAATCCCCCAACTCACCAACAGATCTGAAGTCCATTGGTTACCCCAGTTTAGCCTGATTAACCAGGGTGTGGACATTGCGATTCTTCTCCCTATTCTCCCATAGACCCTCTACTGAGGATCTACCTGGTCAATCAATTAGTCAATCAATCTACATACATTCATTAAACACTCACTGTGTACCAGGCACAGTGATGCTCTCTACCTGGTATGTCTTATGACTTCATCTAGGTCCTTAAAAAAATTTTTCAGCAAATCTGTCCCATAACATATGGTGATACCATATGTTATCTCTTGCCCTTGCTACATGACTGGCATGCTCCTTATGCAGTTTTACATTTCCTCATTGAGAGCCTGCTTATGTTACTTCTTATTGGTAGGTCACATTGTTAATGTTAAGAATAATAGCAGAAATTATATTGCACTTTAAGTAATGTAGAACAGCAGTTTATTTCCTCTGCACTAAAGAAATGCTTGATACTGAAGATCTTTGTCTTCATTGACAAAATAAAAAAAACTTAAAGGAAAAAATTAAAACAATCATTTTACTCTCCCAGGAGGTTGATACTTAAAATATTAAAATGTGAAGCATTTTATAGAATATTGAATTGGAAATTCAAGTTCACCTAGGGTGTACACTGTCCAAAAAATCCCATCTTGTCCTTCACCATGACATGTAAAGTCATGGCAGATATTAGGCTTATCCTCCTGCCTATATTCAGAAGCAGCTGCATGGTACAGTGGATATGATAGTAGAAACAGAGACAGGAAGACCTGATTTTAAATACCAAGACACATACTAGCTATGTGATTCTGGGCAATTCACTTGATCTCTCTTTGTCTCATTTTCTCCACCTATAATGGACATTTCAATGAGGAACTGTTAGGAGAATATCATGATACATATCTGAATTTCCAACCCTGATAGCAGTTTTCATTACTTCTTTTTTAAACTTTCTCATACAGTCTCTAAGTGAGTATCAGGGTCTGTCTCCACTAGGCCACACAGAATCAGTGGGATACATTTTATTGTATCCATCAGCAGCTAAAGCTATCAGATGTGTTGTATTGTTACCGCTTGCCAGATGAAAATCTCTATAAGTTTGCAGGACAAAAGTATTCTGGCAAATACTTATAAATTTCAAGCAGTCTACTTTACCTAGCACTATCCCAGCAGCTCCTTTGTTACTGATTCTTACCATCCAAGACACTAAGGATTCTTCCATCCTTTGGGTGAATCCACTCAAAAATATCAGTAATCTCCTGTTGAGTGAAATGCTCAAGTATCTCCTTAAACATTGCTTGCCTTCCCTGACTCTCCTGCCTTCTCAGTATGCAGTGAGCTTCTCCCTCTGTAAAAGTTTCACCATGAAACATTCTGTATTATATCACTTCCTCCTAATACACTTTCTTGGGAGTTGTCATAGTAAATAGGTTCAGACTCTATGAAAGCTGTATGAATTTTCCTCCTGTTACTTTTCTTCTTTTTCTGAGCCAGATTTCTGCTTCCAGAAACTCTCCAGTACTCTCTCCTTCCACTTGAGACTTTCCAGGTTGCTTTTCTAAAGGAGCTCTCAAATTCTGGCACTTACTCAACTCTTGTAACAGCTTGTCTCTGCTTTTACACACAATATGGTAGCCTATTAGCAAAACTCAGCCCCTTCTACTCATTGCCTCCAACTCTCTCTCTCAGGTTTTATTGGTATTCTTTGAAAACATGTTTCTACATCTCCATGCCATAGCCTCTGTTAACAGTTTTCACAGAGCCCTGATCGTTTAGACCACTCTCTTGCTAGGGAGGCATAAGGTAAATCCTGCCATTCTGGCAAAGCCATTTCTTCTTCTAAATCCCTTCTTCCTACAACTAGAGGTCAGATAATTCATGATCCCATCCTTATCACCAAACATAGCACAAATGCAATATTTACAGCACCCACAATCATGATAAAGACTGGGACTATATAAGTATTGCATGACATTCAATTGCAAAATATGCCAGACTCTCCATATAGAGGATAGAACAGAAACATTTAGACACCAAAAAAGCAAATCTCAAAACCATTAAGCCAATTTATCATAGTACCAAAGATATTCAAAAGCCACAATAATGCTGAGAGTCCCAGCATCCTTCAGCCTTCCCACATACCAATACAAGATAAATATTTACTCACAAACCTCTCTAGCTCCTTGTCTGAGCTTCCTCTCTCCCCCATCATTTTCTAGCTCTTAATCAGCTTCCTGTGGGCTCTCCTCTTTAGCAAGCTCAACCCCACACAGGCTCCGTGTGACTACATTCAGCCTACCAGGAGGCAGAGTTTATCTCCACAGCAGGGAAGCTTCCTGTGGGCTCTGCAATTTCCTTCCATCACAGGCTCCATGTGATTACATTCAGCTTATGAGGGGGCAGAATTTACTTTCAAAGAGGGGAGGTTTTCAGACTCCCCCCTATGTCTATTAAGGGCTCAGAAAATCTTCAAATTCCCATTCCTATTATAGTTCCTCATCTGTAAAATGAGCTAGACTGGTAAGCGACAAAACCAAAACAAAACACTTTAGTATCTTTGCCAAGAAAACCCCAAAAGCATTCATAAAAATTCAGACATAACTGAAATGACTTCTCAATGACAATAAATAGATTTGGAAATGAAGAGATCTTTGGTGACTTTGGAGACAGTAGTTTAAACTAAATGCCAAGGTTGGAAGTCAGATTGCAGAAGGTTTAAGATGATAAGAGGCGGGTACAGGAATGGAAGCAGCAACTGTGACTGGCTTTTCAAAGGAAATAAGCTGAGAAGGGGAAAAGATATATAGGATGATAGCTGGTGGACATTATAGGATCTACTGAGGATTTGTTAAGGCTGAGGAATACTTGGTTGTATCCGTAAGCAACAGTGGCGGCTTATAGGGAAAAAATGATGGTTAGATAGTATGGATAATAGTGGGAGCCATATGCTGGAGAGGATAGAACAGTGTGGGTTCAAGAGAACACACAAAGGTACTCTTGACAAGGAACATCATTAAAGACTGTAATAAAGTAGGAGATAGTGGGGGATAATGTTAGAATCATAAGAAATGAGGAGGAGATGAGAAAAAGGAGCTCTTGGAAAACAACCTCAAGTTTTTCTTTTTAAAAATTTTTATTCTGAACTTAAGAAATAAAACAAGGTGAGAGCACCATAGAATGACCTAGCACAGACTTGCTTTAGCCCTCTTACCCAATGCAAGTGTCACAGATACCTAGGCTCCTTAAGAGACTAACCAATATGGCAAACTTTTAATAAACTTTGTTTTTCTTTGGCTAAAAAAAAGAAATAAAACAAGCACTTCCATAACATAGTAGAATAGAAATAAGATGATTGTACATGAAACTGCAAATCTATTGCATACAACTTGCTATTCCTTTTAAATATATAATAAAGTTAATGGGTAACTTTTTTCTTTTTCTTTTTTCCCCTTTTTTCTCTTCCCTTCAATTTTTTCAATGAAGTATGATGTGAAGTTCTTAGTAGGGTAGGAAGAACAGAAGAGCGGGGCGAAGGTAATAGAGTGTTATGACAGGCTTAAGAATAGAATAGGTGTAGAACAAGTTACGGTGAATGGGTTGGGGAATAAACTAGAGAGAAATTGTAAGATTGACTTGTAGTAAGCACCTGACTGAATTTACAATTAGCTAGATAAATTTATAGTGGAGCACAGTTTCATGATTTTTCTAGTTTTATGTGTAGGTGGGATAAGAAGCCTATTGTACGACTAATTTGGGTTCAGGGCTTGGCTAGGTTTGATCAGCTATAGGACAAGGATTTAGAGATTCAAGAGTTATAGAGTGATTTGGAGTTGAACTTACCAGGAAATCAACACTACAAAAAGAGGAGAATGCAGCCAGGTCAGGGGTGAAGATAAATTAGAGGTCAAATAGGATGAAGGATATGTTTAGATTGATTGAGGCATAGGGAAAGATGGAAATATTAAAGACTGATGCAATAAAGTGAGTTCGAAGTTATTATAGGTAGGAGTAGAACATGTTTAAGGAATGACAAAATCAGGCACATGACTATTTCTGCATGTAGGAAAAGTGTAGTGGAGGAGAACTACGAATTTAGGGTAATGGGAAAAACTCTCTCTCTCTCTCTCTCTCTCTCTCTCTCTCTCTCTCTCTCCCTCTCTGTCTCTCTCTGTCTCTCTGTCTCTGTTTCTGTCTCTGTCTCCTTCCCTCCCTCCCTCCCTCCCTCCCCCCCTTCTCTCATCTTTTTTAGGTTTTGGATCTCCCTTCCATCAGGCATTGCTACACCATGTGGAAGTCCAGAGATTGCTTCTCCTTAAATTATACTAGATGATAAAGTAACAATATATACCTTTATATTCTAACTTTTTGGTAAATCAGTTGTGATGCTGACTGTTTTTATAACCATATGTCTATAATTTGCTTTGGATATTAATTCTTGTTTTATGAGCCTTGTGTTACAATATAAGAAAAAAAACCCAATCTGAGGAGCCATCCCTACTGCCTTGCCTCCAATAAAAATAAGAACTCTGTTTGCTAGGTATTTTCTTAAAGAAATTTATTTACTATTTTTGTTAAGATGGTCTAATTGAAAGATCACTCATCTAAAAAGCTTTGGTTACTAAATGGTAGGAGACAAGGGCTGGCTCTCTGAATCATAGAATATAAAAGTGGAGTAATGCTGAATCATCCTGGAAAGATAGGTGGGTTTTCAACATCAGAGTAGAGTTTATATTTCATATTAAAGGAATTATGCTAGGACCTGTGGCTACAAGAACAAAATGAAAAATGGTTCCTGCCATCAAGGAAGGACTATACATTCTACTGGGAGGATACAGCATGCAGAAGTAACTTGGAGGGGAGAAGCATTAACAACTAGGAGAGATTAGGAAAGGCTTCTTATAGAAGGAGGGGACTGAGAAAAGCTCTGATGCAAGCTAAGGATTCTAAGAGGCAGATGTTAAGAGGAAATGCATTGCATGCACGTGGGACAAAGCAGATACATTACAAAATCCAGGGGGGTGGGGGTGAGGGCTGGAATTCTGGACTAGGAACAATCAATTTAATGATGACATGGAGTGCATTTAATTCAGTTCAACAAATTTGCATTCGGCATCTACTATATTCTAGGTAAGGTGCTAGGCACTGGTGATAGATACAAAGGCGAAAATCAAATCATCTTTATCCTCAAGGAGCTAACATTCTATTGTGACAAGATAGTGTATAAATAGAAAATAAAATAGAAAATTTCTGAGGAGAGTGCATAGCCATAATATGTAGGATTGTTTATTAACAATAAAAGGAAGACTCCAGAAGACACAATATAAGGATATTAAATGGTGTCATAGGGATATGGGAAAGATGGAGCTGACACAGATGGTTATGATGGAGTGGGGAGTACAAGTCAGTGTACTGAGCTTCTCCCTGTGGGATTCTATGTGGAGATACATGGCAATAGTGCATGAAAAGGATTAGTGTTGAAATTACTCTAGAAATATAGCCCTGATCTAAATGATATTGTTGAGTTATTTCTGACTCTTCAGGACCCCATTTGGGGTTTTCTTGGCCAAGATACTGGAGTGATTTGCCATTTCCTTTTCCAACTCATTTTACAGATGAGGAAAATGAGGCAAACAGGGTTAAGTGACATGCCCAGGGTCACACTGATAGTGAGTGTCTGAGGCTTGATTTGAACTCACATTCTCCTGACTCCAGGCCCAGTGCTCTAGCCACTGTGCCACCTAGCTGTCCTGATTAAAATTATGCCAAATTGTGACTCTTGTCACAACTTTGAGCATTTAGCACAAATTCTTGAGCAGGTCAATGACAGGATCAGACCTATGTTTAGATCAATTATTTTGGCAATTATGAGAATGATGGATAGCAGAGGGGAAAGACTAAAGTGTTGAGACCTAAATCAGGTAGATATTGTAATTGTTCAGGTCTGTACCTGAGGATTAAATATGCAAACTCTTTTCAAGAAAGACACCTGGGGGGCAGCTGATGAGCTCCTTCAAGGAAATGTACAAAATCAGACTAATAACAGTCCTGAGTTATAGCAATATCTTCGTTCATTTGAAAAACATATAGTAAGAATTTCTCTATTAGTCCTCAGGTTATGACCCTCATGAAGATTAGAGTCATGCTCATATATGTAAGTATTATGGGAGAGAGAATCCATGAGGTCATGTAGAGTCAGAGTATGGTACAAGGTCAAGAATGCCAAGTCAGCCATGAAATAAATAGAGTAATCAGGAGATGCCTTCAATTCACAAGGTTGGAATCAGAAGCAGACACTAGAATATAGCTAAAAACAACAACAAACAAACCAGGAATCAAGGGCAGTAACAAAGGAAATTAGAATTGAGTTTGCTCAGCTTAGTCCAGGGACAAAAGAATTCATAGTCAGGAGCGATAAGGAAAATACTCCAGCTGAGGTTCACAATTTGGAAGAGAGTCAGGATGATACATAATTATAAGGGGAAAAAAAACAAAGAAACAACTATCCCCCAGTCTCAATGGATCATAGCCCTTCTGTGGTCACTCTTCCAAATCACACTCACACTGCCAGAATAGGGCAGGAAAAGAGGCTGCTGCTATTTTCAGGATCCTAGAGAGTCATCTGTTAATGACTCTCTTTCTACCACTGACTCTTACCAGTATGTGTCCCCTTAACAATCAGCTACTAGACTTATTTCTTTAGTAAGGACATCGACTTAAATGGCATGGCAAGAACAGTAGTGACAAAGGATTTACATAAAAGCAGGAGACTCAGTCTCCTTTTACTGGCACACAAGGTCCCTTGGGAGAGTGGGCTCAAACTAATAGCCCCTTGACAGTTAACCACACATTTGGGGATCAGATGTAGCCAAAGCAACTCCTAACTGGAACTGCAGGGTCTCAGCGTCTTTTTTTTTTCTCCAGATGATACTCATAAAATTAGCTACAGGGCACGGTTTCAGGGATGGATAAGAGATGGATGGGTTGCTCGATGGTCTGATTCCTTGCCAGGCACATCTGCTGATCTTACCCTTATAAGGCATGATAACTTGACTGGACGGGTCAGTTCACTGCTGGAATGGTTTAAGCAGGTCGGTCATCTTCTAAGCTAGTACCTAAGCATCTGCTGCTATTGAACTACATTAGATAGGCCCTTGGGAAGTTATTACCAGGAAGGGCACAGTCCCTGGTCTAATGCTACTGATGGGCTAGACAAATTACTTGTCCAGAGGGTTCTTCTTGGGGAAGAGCATCAATGCTGGATAGATTGCTCTGACTGTACTCCTTGAGCTTTGAATTTTAACTTTGGTTGTTTTTGTTCAGTTGTTAAATTATGCCGGACTCTTTGTGGCCCCATGGACCATAGAATGGCAGGTCTTTCTATCCTCCAATATCTCTTGAAGTCTATCTAAGCCCATGTTAATTGTTTCCATACTATCTGTCCATCTCATTTTCTGCCATACCTTTTTCCTTTAATATTTCCCAACATTAGTGTCTTTTTCGATGAGTCCTATCTTCTCATTATATGACCAGAGTATTTAAGCTTCAGTGCCAGTATTTGATCCTCCAGTGAATAGGCTGAATTATTTTCTTTAAGTATGGACTGATTTGATCTCCTTGCTGTCCAAGGGACTCTCAAAAGTCTTCTCCAACACCACAATTAAAAAATGTTGATTCCACAGTGGTCAGCTTCAGGCAAGGTGCTATTGGGCTCTTTCATTTGGGCAATGAGACTTAGCCTAAGGCTCTTAAAAGCCTGTTATCTTGAACTCCCTCAGAACCTAAGTTCTGAGGTTGGTCACATTCAGGAAGGAGGTGGGAGAGATCTAGGCTAGGATCCTTCTTAAAAACCCTCAGCAAGGCATTCCATCTTGCTTTAAATGGTGATAGTCCTAGTTCAGTTAGTTACACTTTATAGCCTTCTTTTTAGATAAGGGGTCAAAGATACATATGTATTCTGTCCCTTAGCTCTGTCCCTCAGTTCATTGTAGCTGACCTTTTCATATGCAGAGCTAGCCTTTGTCTACTAGGTGAGGAATGAAAAGTGAAAGGATAAGTGTTCCACTGTACATTACAATGCCTGTTTTAGCCACTCTTGATTTTTCTGCTTTGTTGAAATACCACCAAGTATCTCAAAGAGAAAACTTTTAGAGATGAAAGTAGCATCATATACCTTCTGGTCTAAAACCCTCATTTTATCTATGAGGAAACTAAGGCCACATCTCTAATTAGTGACTGAGTTGCAATTAAGACCAGATTTCCTGATTCTCTACCCTATGGCCTTTCTAATCTTGCAGTGAAATAGTAACTAAAAGAATACTCACAATAGATTTGCTAATCCAGACAGAACTGTCATATCTGAATGCCATTTCCACTTTGTCCTATAAGATATTAGGTATTGAGTGGAAAAGTTCAAATTGTTGATTCTACCATCATAGATGAGAATATGTGTAAAGAAACACTGAAAAGTTTGTATTCATATGTGTTGTCCTTTAAAAATCACAGGCGTACTTTGACTTATATTGTTCATTTTCTCTTTTAATCATGGGACTATGAACATTTTGGTGAAGAGGGTATTCCTAAATTTCCTGAAAGTTTATTTTCATGCCACTTAAAAACAGGAACCTTAATTGAGGAGGGGAAGGTAATGACTTGTTCTTTGATTGTGCCTTGGGAGTGCTGGGGGAGAGAGTGAGGTTGATGACTTTGCACTGCTCTGTCTTGCTTAAATCCAATTTACTTGCAAGTCAAGACATCACCCTCCTGATATCATTGGTCCTCTTTGAGAAGAAAGGAGAAACAACAGCAAGTCATGGGAGAAATAGGAAAAATGTCTGTGAAGAGTAAACAATACATAAGAAAAACACAAAATATGATGATGCGTCCAGAATACATATGCCCAGTTAGTGATCATTCAGTTTTTCTCTTATGACTTGACATCTCAATCATGGCAATCTCTTACTTTTTTGAGAGAAGTGCAATCCTTTTTACTGAGTCTCGAAAGGCTTCTTTTACTTGCTTATTTCTGAGGGTATAAATGAAAGGGTTCATCACTGGAGCAACTGAGGTTGTAAGCACTGATACCACTTTATTCAAAGCCACCCCTTCCTTTGCAGAAGGTTTGATGTAGATGAAGATGCAGCTGCCATAGGTGATGGAGACAACAATCATGTGGGAAGAACAAGTGGAAAAGGCCTTTTTCCTTTGCTGAGCAGATGGGAATCTTAGAATTGTCCTAATAATATATGTATAGGACAGAACCACACACACCAAAGTGATAATTAATGTCAATATAGCAAAGATTAAAATCATCTTTTCTATGAACTGTGTATCAGAACATGTGATCTGTAGTATGGGAGATGCATCACAGCCAAAATGGTCAATGATATTTGAGTTACAGAATTCTAGCTGGAGGCCCAAGCTAAGTGGTGGAAGAATAATCATCAACCCAGCTATCCAACAGCAAAGGACAAAAGTGGTACATACCCTATTATTCATGATGATTGTATAATGAAGAGGCTTACATATGGCCACATAGCGGTCATAGGACATTGCAGCCAAAAGAAAAAATTCTGTTGCACCCAAGAGTATGGCAAAAAATAATTGGGTGGCACAAGCATTATAGGTCACAGTATTGTCCCCACTTGATATGCTATATAAAAATCTGGGGATAGAGACAGTTGTGAATGAGACTTCTAAGAAGGAGAAATTGCGGAGGAAAAAATACATTGGAGTTTTAAGGTGAGGATCCAACAAAGTAAGGGTGATGATTGTCAAGTTCCCAACTACACTCAAAATGTAGGTGAGAAACAGGAAGATAAAAAGTAGGACCTGTAGCTGTGGGTCTTCTGTGAGTCCCTTTAGGATGAATAAGGTTATTTCTGTGTAATTTCTCATTCTTGACTTCTGACATCTGAAGGATCTATATGCCAGGATAAAAAGAGAGAGAGAGAGAGAGAGAGAGAGAGAGAGAGAGAGAGAGACAGACAGACAGACAGAGAGAGAGAGAGAGAGAGAGAGAGAGAGAGAGAGAGATAAAATTGGAGCTGAATCATGGCAAAATAAATTTTAAAGTGGAATTTGATTGGAAAATCTACTTAAATTTCTTGCATGTAACTGATTCAACCATTCTAGAGAACAGTTTGGAACTATGCCCAAAGAGCTATAAAACTGTGCATACCCTTTGATCCAGCAATACCACTACTAGGTCTATATCCCAAAAGCATCATACAAAAGGGAAAAGGATCCACATGTACATAAATATTTATAGCAACCCTTTTTGTGATGACCAAGAGTTGGAAATTGAGCGGATGTCCATAGATTGGGGAATGACTGTACAAGCTGTGGTATATGAATGTAATGGAGTATTATTGTTATGTAAGAAATGGTGAGCAGGTGGACTTCAGAAAAACCTGGAAAGACTTGCATGAACTGATGCTGAGTGAAGCGAACAGAATCAGGAGAACACTGTGCAGAATAATAATGACATTATTAGCTATCTAACTTTGTTAAGTCTTAACTTTTCTGAGCAAAGCAATGAGATCTAAGAAAATTAAAAAAGACTCATGATGGAAAATGCTATCCACATCCAGAGAAAGAACTATAGAGTCTGAATTCAGATCAAAGCATATTATTTTCTCTTTCTTTTGTTGTTTTTTTCTTTCTCATTGTTTTTCTTTTTTTTTT
>CM053597.1:212342713-212363134 GCA_028646575.1 Pseudocheirus occidentalis
ACAAACAGGGTGTTACAATCAAGACTTGCAAATTAACTCAGTACTTTCTTTAGATATTCATGAAACCAATGAGAGCATCCACCCAACAAGATTATACTCTACTGGCATATCAGCCTAATGACCTTGGTAGAACTGGGGAGCTAATGTGGCCAAGGCCCATGAAAGTCTTGGCCTTCAACATTGTACCTGTACTTGAACTCAGGACATGTAATTAGATCTCTCTTTGCTACTTAGTATTGGAGTTGTCTTATTTAATATCCTAACACATCATTTTTCTCAAATAATTTCCTCCCTGTGAGGCAATAACAATGAAATTAATAACTAAAGGAACATTTCTCTGTATCCAAGCTTAGATTTACAGACCCTATGGCTATGTCTTAGAAATAATTAAGGCCAACCCCCTTACTGGATATTCCTTGTCCCCATTTGAAATTTACCAGTGAAAACTCAGATAAAGTCAGGAATACTGAGGTCTCTACTGTTAAACATAGATAGCAATCAGTTTTGAGTGGATAAAAAAATTGCCTTCTTCACTAAGAATCAGCCCCTATGGGAGCAGGTCCAGGCCAATGGGGATTAAAAATCATCTGCCTTAGGGGAAACCTGTTAGGAAAAAACATTAATTTCCGAGAATGATAAAAGGAAAGTTTGTGTTTGATTATGGAATGAGTGGGGTCTGTAAATCATACCACTAGGATGACCCTCACCCTGGAATCAAGGGCTAATATTCTATACTAAGAGAAGGGGAGATTCCAAGGATCCCAGGGGTAAGAACCCAGCCTAAATATCCCTGTGAATTTTTTTTTATTTCTTCTCTCCACCCTTGCCATACTTGTGTCTTTATATTTACTCAGTTTGTCGCATGTGTTTCTCTGGCACAATTTATAGTTTCTGTCTTAACTAGAATCATGTCCTTGAATAAACAATCATTGTAGCTTGGTCCTTATCTGATAATGGAGCACCATCCCATCCCAGGATGCCAACTTCCCACTTCTCTGACCTCTAGTTATTGTCTGCTGCTAATGCTCCCAAGGATCTCATGAGCCCTGCTTACTGTCTAATACCAGACCACCCATCACTGGCCTGACTGTACTGCCTTCTAATGCCCACTCCTAGAAAAAATAGTCTGATTCCCTACCCTGCCACTATAACTCCTGGCCTCCAGTTATAACCACTTTTGGCTTGGTGCAACCTATTGCCATCTGAGCCTTTGTTCATGCTACCCCAAAACATCTCAGATATCATGAAATCCACTAACTGTTAATGTTTGTAAGAATACATAGTACAAAGCAGTCAACCTGAAAAGGGAAATACATTTTCTATCCTTGAGCAAGTAACCTGGCCTCTCTTGGCCCCAGGTCTCCCATCTGTGAAACTGGAGGCCTTTGACTAAGTTACCTCTAGACTCTTCCTACTGTACAATTCTGATTCTGTATACTGTTACTCCTAAGAGAAAAAGCCTGTATATGTGCATGTACATAGGCCTCCCACCAGGGAATTAAATCCTTCCAAGCTTACTCTCTTGTTTAAATTTAAAATCTAGGTTTACTGACTACATTACCTTAGCCCATAAGGCCTCCATAATGAAAACATAGCTCACTCAAGCAATTTGACTCAACTGAGCTTCGTCCCCCAGTCTCAGTCCTCCACAGAACTGAAGGAACTGGGATTCTTTACTGACCCGGTCAGATCTGTGAAAGTTTAGGTTGTGGTTGTCTATTTTTTAAGAGGTCCATGAGATCAGAGAAATTATGACATGACTTGCAGTTGACATTGATTTGTTGAGGGCTATGGAGTTCACCAGCCTTACTTTCCCCTCCAGATCCATCTGAATCCAGTGACTTGATATTCATCAGGATGACTGGAGATGGCCTGGGATGCAAAGAGAGAATCTGGCCTTTTTAGGTTAAGGCCTTTTCGGGTTTTCACTTTGAGTGAGGTAATGCCCATTCAATGCATAGGCCTCTTTAAGAAGTGAATCAAGGGATGGTCCCTTTAATTAAAAAAAAAATCAAACTGGGAGGAGAAGACCCTCAGGGTTGCTGGTCAAAATAGAAAGTTACTATTGACATTCTCTCTGAGCCAGGAGGGCTAAAACTATAGCCATTAAGTGAACCTTGGACAGGGACCTGTTGTAGTCCAATCTAAGAGCTCCAGAGGGAAAGTCAATGGAGGGCTTCTGGAAACCATAAGAAATAGAACACAGAGTACATACAAGTTAGTAAGGATCAATGCCAGAAATAAGTTGTTCCCACAGAAGTACTGAAACTGAGACTAGTAACATATTAGTAAAGTCTGTTATTGGCCAGAATTCACCAAAGCAGAGAAAACTGTTCTTTTCCTTCTTAATGATTGAAAACTTGCTTACATTGAAACCTATTTCTCTTGCCTCTGTTGACTCTCTAGTTCAGTGACTCTTAATCTTTTTAGGTCATGACTCATTTGTCCATATGGTGAAGACTATGAACCCCTTCTTAGAATAATGTCTTTAAAGAACTGAAGGAAATTCTAAATTTCAGATTGAGATTAGTTCAAATAAAGTTGCATTTTTTCTCCTGTTTCCAAGATCAACTTCAGACAGCTTCATGAATCGCTTTATAGCAACCCCTCTTAAATAGAACTTACCTCCAATGACCCTGAGGCCTCAACAACTTCTTTTGAAGCCTTTGGAACAGACTATATGCATGGGAGTTATACAAATAATCTTAGGTTGTATCCTAGGATAGATCAGTGGATCTAGAAGTTGGGAAAACCCGAGTTTAACTCTTGTCCCAAACATTTAACAGCTCTGCGACCCTGGGCATGTCATTTAACTTGTGTCTATCTCAGTTTCTTCATCCGTAAGATGAGGATAATAATCACACCTACCTCTCAGGGTTACTTGAGGATGCCATGAGATTATGATTATAAAGTGGCTTTGAAATCCCTAAAGAACTATACAAATTCATGTTATTCAACTCTTATCTCTGAAGTAGAGCTGTGCCTTTTAAGCCTACAGAGGCATACCTACTACTCCTCAGAATCAGATCTCTCTGGGGAGCTCATATCTAATTAAATTCTGTAAGCCATCCTTATATATGCATAAGTATCTGTACACAGTATCAGCAATATTGTAATGATGATCAGCTATAAAAGACTAAGCTACTCTGAGCAATACAATGATCCAAGACAATTTCAAAGATCATGTGATGACGAATGCTATCCAGCTCCAGAGAAAGAGCTGGTGAAGTCTGAGTGCAAGGTGAAGCATATTTTTTGTACTTTCTTTATTTTTCTTGTTTTTCTTTTTGGCTAATATGAAATACTGTTTTGCAGAATTTCACATTTATAATTGATATTACATTGTTTGCCTTCTCAGTGGGTGGGGGAGGAGCAGGAGAGAGAGTTGGAAACTCAAAAGGTTTTTAAAAAAATAAATTATGTATATGATTTTTAAAATGACTACATCAGTCATATGCTACTCGCATTTGAGACTCTGGTAGAAAGAAATAATTAGAAAGATTAATCAGGGCGGTGATGCATATATGTTACAAGTACCATTTTGGTCCTTAATTGGTCTGAGATAGATATAGGGGAGAAAAAAGTCATGCCCTCCATTCTGGTAATATCAGTGAATTGGGGTTAAAGAAAACCACCCTGATAAGTCATTATATAGAAACCCATGGGACTGATCACTAACAATGAAAATATAATGAGTCAATAGAGGGGAGTAATAGCTAGAACTAGTAATGGCATTGAGAAGGAGACAACTTTGAACAAAAGGTTTCCAAGCACGTAAACTGTGACAAACCCATTTTGTCCACTAAGCCGATGCTAGTTAGCTTTGCTACCCAATAGAAATAAGGAGCAAACCCTGGAAAATGCAAGTAATTGTGAGCCTGTAGATGAGCCTAAGATACAACTAGGTAAAATGGATAGAGTACTAGCCTAAAGCCAGGAAGACTAATATTCCTAAATTCAAATCTTGCCTCAGACAGTTACTGGCTACATGACCCTGGACAAATCACTCAACCTTGTTTGCTTCAGTTTCTTTACCTGTCAAAGGAACTGGAGAAGGAAATGGCAAACCACTTCAATATCTTCACCAAGAAAACTCCAAATGTAGTCAGTCAGAAATGACGGAAACAACTGAACAGGAAGGGGACCCAAAAAAGAAAGATCTTTCCCAGTCATGGATCTTAAATTCAGTGATTCTGAGTGAGTCAGTCTCATGAAACTTGCTAAAAAGCTGAGTTTTGCCCCCCAAGCATGCATCCTACCCAAATTTGATTAACTGAAGCCCTCAGTATGGATTAAATAACCAATATCAGGATCTACAATAAGGCAATCAGTAGAACATCCTGAACTTTACTTTGAAGGCATAAGCTTTGGATAAGACTGTGAATAGGTAAGCACTCTTCAGAAGCATTAACCAGGGCAGCAGTGCAATATAATAGAATCAAAGGCATATTTGATGTATGAAGATACAATTTGTGAGAACAAACCCTAAAATCGGAAATAGCTTTAGAAAAACACTATTACGTCATTTGGCAGAGGAGACTGAGCCAGAAAGAAGACCAAGGCTCTTGAAAGCTTTACATTATATGGGATTTAGAACAGGCTACCCACACATGAATCACAGGAATGCAATAAAGCAACTTTGCTGAGAAGACCAGCTTGAAAGGAAGATAGTTCAAGATGGATATAGGTAAATATAAACATTCAATAAAATTTGGGAACACCCAAAACGCAAGTTTGAGTAGATCCAAAACAAGGAGTTTTTGGTGGATCCAAGACCTAAGGGAAGCTAAAATTCCTTGTAACCATCTCCAGCATTCTTACTGAGATCAGGATGACATTCTGGGTGCAAACAATCTCTAATCAAATAAAGTTGGATTTAAGCAGTATAATTAATAAATTTTCCAAACAATATATTAGATGAATACATCAAGGACAGATTTAATCCCAGATCTACATTGTGACTGGTGTTTTATTTTGGGCAAGTATCTCCCTCTCTTTCGGTCTCGCTTTGCTTATGTATGAAATTGTGAGGGGAGGGTATACTAGAAGCATTCTGAGAACCTGTTTCTAAATCCAATGAAACTAAGACAAGGGTTAGCAATGGTGATTGTTAAACAGAGAAGGCTATTGAAACATTTTTAAAATGCACAGAAGATAATGGCAAGTAGATCAGAAAGAAAAGCAGAATAGCAGGAGAGTTTTGAAAACAAAATGTAGAATTTATTTTATACATTTTGTTTTGTTTTGTTTTTGTTTTTGTTTTCAGGGGGAGGCAGGGTACTTGGGGTTAAGTGGCTTTCCCAGGGTCACATAGATAGTAAGTGTTAAGTGTCTGAGCCCAAATTTGAGCTCAGGTCCTCCTCTGTCTCCAGGGCCAGTGCAAATTCACTGCACTGCCTAGCTGCCCCTATACTTTTTTTTTTTAAGAAGCAACTGGTATAAAATGCAGATTCATGGTTTCCTATACAATTCTCCTTTGGGGCTGTCCTGTGAATATGGAAGTGCCTTTTTATGGTGTTAAAATTTGGAATTTAACAACTAAATAAAATTAAAATCGAGTTGATACAGTTCCTCTTTGGCCCGGGAATATTCATATTCTCAGCATTAGTGATGCAGCATGAAATATATATTAACCACAGTTCTCAAAAAACTTTTGCTGTTGTGAAATAAAGAAAAGAAAACATTTTCAAAGTTTATAGATGTAGACAAAACAAAAATGACAGCTCTATTTTCATATGGATCAAGCTACACCAAAGGATAAGATGTCTTTAAATATGTTGTCTGTAATCATTACCTCAATAACCCTCATGCTAACTCATTCATTTTCATCCTGAGAAATATGCAACATTTTATTTTTTCTATGATTACTGAAAAGGAATGTGGATTTCAATATTGTTCAAAATCAGGAATCAGAAAAATTATTGGGGAAGTCGTTGTGAGGAATGTAGTGATGACATCTAAGCTGTTACTTTTTTAATTCTTAAAATTATATATTTTTAAAATTTATTTATTTACTTTTAGTTTACAAGATTCAGTTCCACAATCCCTTGAGTTTCAAATTTTCTCCCCCTCTCTCCCCACCCCTCATCGCAGCATGCAATCAAATATAGGATCTACAAATACTTTCACATTAAACATTAGTCAGGTTGTAAAGAAGGATTTTAACCAATGGAATGATCAGTGGGGAAGAGGAAACAAAACAAAAGAAGAAAAAGAAAGAGAGCAAATAGTTTGCTTCAATATGCATTCAGACTCTAGCTTTTTCTCTGGATATGAATATCTCTTTCCATCATGAGTCTTTTGGAGTTGTCTTATAACCTTACATTGCTGAGAGGAGCCCAGTCTATTGAAGTTAGTCATCACACATAAGTTGTGTCTGTGATTGTGTACAAATTTCTCCTGGTTCTGCTCTTCTCACTCAAAATAAGATGTTGCTTTTAAACACTGAATTCAAGTGAAAGCAATGGCGTGAATCCTACTTCTGACATGTTGCTATAGGATAGACCTCTAGACTTTTAGTTGAATCACTATTCCTTGACCTTGAACATTCTGCTATATAAAACAGTTTTGTTACAATGATCCATTACCTTAGAGCCAACACTGCCTGCTTACATGGGAAGGAAAGAATTGTCTACACTTTAGGACACAGCTCTACATAACTGCCAGTTCAGCATATTAACATTCCCCCCTCCAAAAAAAAAATATAAACAACTACAGACCTGCATAAAAAATTATTTGCACCCAGTAAAGAATTAGATTAACAACCTAAGGGAACAAAAACTTACTCATTCCCACTGGCTATATGATTATGGGCAATTCAACTGACCTCTGAGATCTTTGTTTTCTTTTCTCAACAGTGGAGATCATAATAGCTGTAGTATCCACCTCACTGGGA
Organism: Pseudocheirus occidentalis; assembly: GCA_028646575.1. Classification (NCBI taxonomy): domain Eukaryota; kingdom Metazoa; phylum Chordata; class Mammalia; order Diprotodontia; family Pseudocheiridae; genus Pseudocheirus; species Pseudocheirus occidentalis. The sequence continues at coordinate 212,349,609 of CM053597.1, forward strand.
TGTTGTGTGGCTCAAATGGAATAATGTAAGTAAAGTGTTTTTGCAAGTTACAATGTACTCTATCTATCTATGTCAGTAATCATAGTAGTAGTAGTAGTAGTAGTAGTAGTAGTAGTAGTAGTAGTAGTAGCAGCAGTAGCAGTAGTAGCAGAAGTAGTAGTAGCAGTAGTAGTAGTAGTAGCAGTAGTAGTAGTAGTAGTAGTAGCAGCAGCAGCAGCAGGAACAGAAGCAGCTGAAGAAAAGAGTGAATTTTCAATCATAGCTTCCAGTATTTAGTAGCTGCTGAATAAATGCTAGTTGACTGACTTGATGGTGGTGGTATTATTTTTTTAAAAAGTAGAAAAGAAGAGTCAAGTGTATCCAAAACATGTAAATGCAAAGTCTTTTCCTTCTTGTTTTTAAAATTGTATTGTGGGGTGGCTAGGTAGTGCAATGAATAGAACACCAGCCCTGGAGTCAGGAGGAGCTGAGTTCAAATCTAGACTCAGACACTTAACACTTACTAGCCATGTGACTTTGGGCAAGTCGTTTAACCCTAATTGCCCCGCTTTCCCCCCTCCAAAAAAAAAGTAAAATTGTATTGCTGGACCAAGAATCTTAAAAGCTCACCAAATAGGGAGAAACCAAATTGCTTGAATAAAAACTCTGAGCCAAAAATAAGTCAGATTGGTGGTTTCTTACTGGTTCAGGATAATGCTCTGAACTAAGGTTTGAAGATGACTGTTAATCATATAAGAGAAAGTAGTTTTCCTGAAATAATAAAAGATAGAGTGAACAGGGACTAGATTGCTATCTCACTGGAATGAGCAAACTACTTTTATCCATGTATGTCTGCATTTCTAGTCTTTGAGAATAGCCCAGCACAAGCAGATGTTAAGTGACTTGTTCAGTTTTACACTGTCTGCATGTGCTAGAGGCAAAACTTTAAGACAGGTCCTTTTTGCTTGAATGCTAGCTCTCTATCCACTAGGGTTTGCTGTCTATCAAAAGACATGGACAGGAGAAAAAGAAGTTTAGGTGTGTGCCAGAGGGAGGTCCATCAACAAGACTCCCTTGTGTTTCTGCCTACAATGAGAGAAGGTTCAATTTAGAAAAGCAGAAAAATTTTGACAGGAGATTCAGTTATGTTCTTGTAATGAGTAAATGTGTCAATAGGAATTCCTAGTCACTCCTGCATGTGTTAGAGAAAGGGAGAAAGAGAGAGAGAGAGAGAGAGAGAGAGAGAGAGAGAGAGAGAGAGAGAGAGAGAGAGAGAGAGAGAGAGAGAAAAGAAGAAGAAGAAGAAGAAGGAGGAGGAGGAGGAGGAGGAAGAGAAGAAGGAGGAGGAGTAGGAAGAATAGGAGGAGGAGGAGGAGGGAGAGGGAGAAGGAGAGGATGGGAGAGAGAAGCTTTCTATTTAATTAGTGCATATTGGAGAAGAAATTTAAAATAACAAAAAAGGTATTTTTAAAAAACTTCATGTCAGGGCTAAAAGATAGGGATATTTGACCTGATTAAATGGATTCTTCACCACTATAACTCTCACAGGAATCCTGTTCATTCCTTTGATTTTTAGGCTGGTTTCTATTTTACTCATTTGTCCAGTTTTGGCAGAAGTCAGAAGGTAGCTATGAGAAACCAGACAACAGTGACAACCTTCATTCTTCTGGGCCTGACAGATGATCCAGACTTACAGATTATGATTTTCCTCTTTCTCTTCCTAACATACACATTAAGCATTGGAGGAAACCTCAGCATCATCCTTCTTACCCTTCTGGATCCCCACCTCAAAACACCCATGTATTGCTTCCTTCGCAATTTCTCCTTTTTAGAAATATCCTTGACATCTGTTTGTATTCCCAGATTCCTGGTCAGCACTGTGACCATGGACAAAAGGATTTCCTATAATGCTTGTGTGACCCAGTTGTTTTTTCTTATACTTTTTGGGTCCTCAGAGTTTTACATTTTAGCTGTTATGTCTTATGATCGCTATGTGGCCATCTGCAAGCCCCTGCATTATGCAAGCATCATGAATAGCCAAGTATGCACCAATCTTATCCTTGTCTCTTGGCTGGCTGGCTTACTGACAATCTCTCCAGGTCTTATCATGGGCCTCCAATTGGATTTCTGTGATGCCAATGTCATTGATCACTTTGTTTGCGACTATTCTCCTGTTCTGCAGCTCTCCTGCACTGACACTCAGTTCATTGAGCTGTGGAGTTTTTCCTTAGCCTTAATGACACTCCTACTCACTTTAGCTCTAGTACTTCTCTCCTATGCAAACATCTTCAAGACAATTCTGAGAATCCCCTTCAGAGAGCAAAAGAAAAAGGCCTTTTCAACATGTTCTTCTCACATGATTGTTGTCTCTATCTCTTATGGCAGTTGTATCTTCATGTATATTAAGCCCTCAGCCAAGGAAAGAGTAGCCTTTAACAAAGGGGTAGCAATCCTCACCACTTCAGTGGCCCCCCTTCTGAATCCTTTCATCTATACTCTAAGGAACAAACAAGTAAAACAAGCCTATTTTTCTCAGTTAAATGAAAACTACTTCATATAGTAGTCGAGTATAGAACTTGACCAATCTTCTATGTGAAGAGTCATGATGATGTTACTCTTCTGCTCAGAATCATTCTAGCTGGCTTGTAGTTGCTTATAGAATAAGCTCAGATATTATGGCTTCACATTTAAGGCCTTCTATAGGCTGCTACCTCCATACTTTTCAGGCTAATGTCTTAGTAGTCTACACTTTTTTTCAACCGGACTATTCCCTTCAAACACCTAGCACTTTCTTTTCTCTATATCTTTGTGGATACTACTCCTCATGGTTGGGATATGTGTTTCTTCTTTTCTACCTTTCAACCATCCCAACTTGGTGGAGTTTCTTCCCTATTTCTTAAAGCATAATTGGCATACATATCCCCCTGAAGCCTTACCTCATCCCCCAAACATTAACAACCTTTTCCTTCTCAGACCTAACAAACATTGCTATCTCTCCTATGTTATTAAATACTGTATAGTTTTAGATTTTATTTATTTCCGATCATATTTTCCTACACACCTCCAAGCTCCATGAAAGGAAGGACAATGACTGATATAAAATCTATCTATTTTCCTCTCCCATCAGTGACTTTTACAGTATTTTGGGCAGAACAGACACTTAATAAATGTTTATTCAATTGAATTTGCATTTGTTGAATCATAAAGACATAATAAAAGTCTTTTAAAAAGCAGCTATTCCCAATATTTTCTAAAAGCCTATATATTCTAAGTATTTTCCATGTGTTCTCACTCTTTTATTTTCAGTAAATCAATTCATCTAATTAAAAGACTCCTTGAGCCTCTCTCCCCTCTGTTTACTGTTATTGTAAGTTCTGCTAGCTTTATAGATAGGAAGGAAGGAAGGAAGGAAGGAAGGAAGGAAGGAAGGAAGGAAGGAAGGAAGGAAGGAAGGAAGGGACGGAGGGACGGAGGGACGTCTGGCTGGCTCTGGCTTTATAGTTGAAATCATATTGTAAGAATGCTCTCCTAGATGTAGCAGGGGTTAATCACCTGGGATGAATGGGTAGAATTTGATGTTGACGGCAACAGTGGAAGAACAGACAACTGATATCTAAAAAGTATAGGAATGATCTAAAGGATTCATTCAGGTTCCATGGCTCACCTCTCTTCACTAAATATGTAGCACTACTCTTTAGAAAGATTGGAAGTCTTATGTGTCAGATATATGCAATTATTATCTTGGTAGATACAGAACTACAATCTTACCTCCTATAGATGAACTGGAAACCTTTCTGACTAGAAGAGATCACTTCAACCAATTTAAAGCTACCTGAGAAACGAGTCAGAATATTCAAAAGTGGCACTCAGTAGCACACCTTCATTCTAGGGAAAGTTTTTCTTTTGTTTACCATCTTGGTCTATCTTTGGCCTGGACAAATTCTTCGTTTCATAGATTCAAATGATAAATTGTCAAGCACTTATCTGCCTCTCTTTCCTTCTACTCTACCACATTTCTCACATTCAAACTTCTCTGCTCAGGTTGTTGACTTCAGCAATAAACAAACTTGATTTGGGAAAATGGGTGAAGAAGAAGTCCTACCAGAGATGATATGATACATATGATATGATACAAATATGTTGTTGATACCTAAATTGGGAAGAGTCAAAACAGAGAAAGAAAAGTATAGACCAATTCACTAATGAATATAGATACAAAAATTTTAAATAAAATTTTAACAGAGAGGTTGCAACAACTTATCTCAAGGATAATACACTGTGACCAGGTAAGAGTTATATCAGAAATTCAGGGTTGGTTCAATATTAGGAAAACTAGCTGCAAAATTGACAATATCAACAGCAAACCTAACAGAAATCATATGATAATCTTAATAGATCCAGAAAAATTTGACAAAATACAAAACATATTCCTATTAAAAAAGAATATAGAATACAGGAAAAATGGAGTCTTCCTTAAAATTAAAGGTAGCATCAATCTAAAATCATCAGCAATTATTATATGTAAGGGAGATGAGCTGGAAGCATTTCCAGTAAGAATGGGACTGAAACAAGGAGGTCCATGATCACCACTATTATTCAATATTGTATTAGAAATGTTAACTTGAGCAATAAGAAATTGATGGCATTAGAATAGGCAAAGGAGAAACAAAGTCATCACTCTTTGAAGATGATATGATGGTATACATACAGAATCTTAGCAAATCAAATAGAAAAAATTACTTGAAATAACAAGCAAATTTAGCAGTGTTTCAGGATATAAAATAAACCCACATAAATTACCAACATTTCTATATATTACTAACAAAGCCCAATAGCAAGAGATAGACAATTACCATTCACAGTTACTGTAGGCATTGTAAAATATTTGGGAGTCTACCTGCCAAAATAAGGCCAGGAACCATATAAATACAATTGCAAAACATTTTTTGCATAAAGTCAGACCTAAAGAATTGGAAAAATATCAGTTGCTCATGGGTAAGCTGAACCAATATAATAAAAATAACAACTCTAAATTAATTCACTTATTCAGTGTGATACAAATCAAATTCAAAAAATGTATAGAGCTAGAAAAATAATAACAAACTTCATCTAGAAGAGCAAAAGGTCATTTCTAAAATATATAGAGAATTGAAGGGAATTTATAAGAATACAAGCCATTCACCAATTGATTAATGGTTAAAGAATATGAACTGGCAGTTTTCAGATAAAGAAATTAAAACTACCTACAGTCATATGAAAAAAGACCCTAAATTACTGCTGAATAGAGAAATGGAAATCAAAACAACTCTGAGGTGACACATCAACCTATCACATTGGTTAACATGACAAAACAGGAAAATTATAAATGTTGGAGAAGATGTGAGAAAATTGGGACACTAGGAGCACAGTCCTGCATGAGCCATGCAAAGTCTGGAACAGCCCCAACCAGTGGCCCAGATCAGCTGTAGCAGACTTCAGGAGAGTAAATCACCAGTAGCTGTGGTGGTTTCCAGACTTCTTGACTCATAAATGCCCAAGAGAAAGTAAAAGGTCAGTGGGGAACTCTGTTGGAACATGGTGATAGAAGAGCATGATCTGGTTCCCACACCTGGGGTGAGAAGTGGTGGAGGCAGTGTGGCCACAGCTGCTGCCACATGGCTGCCTCAGGAACTCCTGGCTTGCAGATCAGAGTGGGACTAAGCAACCATTTGGAGGGTAATCACTCTTGTTTGACCTGCTTGGATCTGGAATGAAGTCTTGGGTGATGGTCCTGCAGTGTGTGGCCAGTGTGTCAGAGTTTGTGGGGGCTACAGAGAAGGCATCCTCCTTAGACCTCTGACAACATTTGTGAGAACCCCCCAGTGATTTGGGACAAAGCTCTCCATTCAGGAAACAAGAGTTCTACCATAGCAAAGAGCTCAAAAGTCAAGTAGTTGGCTGGCAAGAAGAGCAAGCAAAGAAAGTACAATCATACCCCATAATCCATTTTTGGGGACAGAAAGGATCAAAGCATGGAACCAGAAGAAGTCAATAAAGGCAAAACTCCTGCAACAAAAGCTTCCAAGAAAAAATATGAATTGGTTACAGGCCATGGAGGAGCTCAAGAAGGAATTTGAAAATCAAGTAAGAGAAGTGAAGGAAAAATTGAGAAGAGAAATGAGAATGATACAAGAAAATCAGGAAGAGTAGGTAAAGAGCATGCTAAAGGAGACCCAAAAATACACTAAAGAAAATAACACCTTAAAAATGGACTAACTAAGGGCAAAAAAAGGTTCAAAAAGCCAAGAGGGAGAAGAATACCTCAAAAAGTCAAGCTGGACAGATTGAAAGGGAATGTCAAAAACTCACAGAAGAGAATAATTCCTTTGAAATTAGATTGGAGCAAATGGAAACTAATGATTTCATGAGAAATCAAGATACTATAAAACAGACCCAAACAAATGAAGAAATAGAAGGCAATGTGAAATATCTCGTTGGAAAAACCACTGACCTGGAAAACAGACCCAGGAGAGATAATTTAAAATTATTGGACTACCTGAAAGTCATGATCAAACAATAAATTCTCAAGCAAAATTTCCCTGATATTCTAGAACCAGAGGGCAAAATAGAAATGGAAAGAATTAACTGACCACCTCTTGAAAAATATTCCAAAAAGAAAATTCTTAGGAATGTCATAGCCAAATTTCAGAGTTTCCAGGTCAAGGAGAAAATACTGCAAGAAGTCAGGAAGAAACAATTTGAGTATTGTGGAAACACAATAAGGATAAGACAGGACCAGAAGTTTAGACATTAAGTGATCAAAGAGTTTGGAATAAGATATCCCAGAGATCAAAGGAACTAGAATTAAAGCCAAGAATTACCTACCCAGTAAAACTGAGTATGATGCTCCAAGGGAAAATATGGTCATTCAGCAAAATAGAGGATTTTCAAGCATTCTTGATGAAAAGACAGAGCTGAACAGAAAATTTGACTTTCAAACACAAGAAGCAAGAGAATCATGAGAAGGTAAATGGGACAAAGAAATCATGAACTTATTAAAGTTGAACTATTTACATACCTGCATGGAAAAACAAGAATTGTAATTCATGAGACTTTTCTCAGTATGGGGATAGTTGAAGGGAATATATATATATATACACATACATATGAAAGTATGTATATATGTTTATTTGTAAATATAGACAGAGGGCACAAGATCAGTTGAATAGGAAGGGATGATATAAAAAATAAAATTAAGAGGTGAGAGGAATATAATGAGAGAAGGAGATAGGGAGAGATAGAATAGGGTAAATTATCTAAGAGGCAAGGGAAAACTGTTACAATGGAGGGGAAGAACAGGAAGATGAAAGGGAATGGGTCAACCTTACTCTCATTAAATTTGGCTTAAGGAGGAAATAACATACACACTCGCTTGAGTATCTTACCCTACAGGAAAGTAGTGGGGGAGGGGATGAGAGGGGATGATAGAAAGGAGGGAAGATTGGGGAAGCACACACTTTTAAAATGGTATAGGGACAAAGTAGAAAATAGAATAAGTGGGGGGCAGAATAGGACGGAGGGAAAGACACTTAGATACACAATGTATCTACTATGGAAATGTTTTGTGTAACTACACATGTACAACCTATATTGAATTGCTTATTTTCCCAGTGGGGGTGGGTGAGGAAGTAAGAAGGGACAGAATTTGGAAATCAAAATTTTAAAAACAAACGTTATTTTTTTAACTTATAACCAGGAAATTAGATATACAGGCACTGAAATATAGAAATCCATCTTGACCCACTAGAAAGTTAGAGTGGGTATGGAGGAGGATACAAGAGAGACCATATTGGGAAGGGGGTATTCAGCAGGCTTGCTTTTTTGGGGGTGGGTGCAGGGAGAAGACAGAGAAAATTTGTAACTCAAAATCTTGTGGAAATGAATGTTGAAAACTAAAAATAAACAAAAAAAGTTAAAAAAAAAAGAAAATTGGAACACTAGCACATAATTGGTACAGTTGTGAATTGATCCATTCATTCTGGTGAGCAATTTGGAACTATGCCTAAAGGACTATAAAACTGTGCAAACCATTTGATCCAACAATATCACTTCTTGATCTGTATCCCAAAGAGATCAGAAAAAGGAGAGAGGACTCATATGTACAAAAATATTTATAGCAGCCCTTTTTGTAGTGGCCAAGAATTGGACAGACTGGATGTCTCATCAACTGGGGAATGGCTGAACCAGTTGCAGTATATGAATGGAGTGGAATACTGTTGTGCTATTAGAAATGATGAATAGGCAGACTTCAGAAAAAACCTGGAAATACTTATATGAATTAATGCTGAGTGAAGTAAAAAGAACTAGGAGAACATTCAACATAGTAACAGCCACATTGTGTGATGAATAACTTTCATAGACTTGGCTCTTAGCAATGCAAGGATTTGTCTTAAAGATTCATGATGGAAAATGCCATCCACATCCAGAGAAAGAGCTATGGAGTCTGAATGCTGAGTGAAGCAGATTATTTACTCTCTTTTTGCTGTTGTTGTGTTGTGTTGTTTTTTTTTTCTGTTTTGTTCCTTCTTTTTCATGGCTCCTCCCATTGGTCCTAATTCTTCTTTAAATTAGGACTAATTTAAAAATATATTTAATATGAATGTAAATAAAGAGACTACATCAGATTTCATGGCATCTTGGGTAGGGAAGAGAGGAAGGGGAGAAAATGTGAAACACAAAAGCTTATGGAAGGGAATATTGAAAACTAAAAACAAATAATTGTTTTAATATAAAAGAAGCAAACTTAACAGAAAAAAAGTTAGAACATTGTTTTATTCTTAACTGGAAAAATCTGGGTTCATTCCCTGGGTGTAAGAGTTACCTTTTGTTCATCCTTATTGTTGTTTCTCAAATTTAACCACCATTTCACCTGACCAGGAGCTTACCCAGTGATCCCCTTTTAATTATCTGGCTTCAGTTCTTGTTCATCTGACAGTCTGCACTCCCAGCTTTGTGCTAAAATATTTATTGCCAACTCCTTGACTTCACCTTCATAGAGAACCTCTAGCCCCTTGTGAGTACATCTCCTTGGTTTAACCTTCTTCATACAATGGAATTACTTTGGCAGGTAATTTGAATAGAAAACTTGAAGTTTATTTGATAAAGTAGTCAATTAATAACTTCTTCCAGTTTACCATTTACTCTGTAACAATCAGAATAAAAAAGAACAACTTAACACATGTTGAGCAAGTACAACTGAAAGCCATGGACAAAGAAGAGAAAAATCTGGATGAGACAAAATGTATGTGTATTAACATAAAGAACTCTAAAAGCTAAATACTCAAAACTTTTGCTCCAACTTCCATGATTCCATGAGCAGAGGCACAAGCTAAATTGTAGGTTTCTGTCTTGGGTCTTTCGAGTAGACTCCACGACCACCATCACTACCACCAAAAGAAAGACTCTGACAAGACATGCCTCATAGTCCCTCAACTTTGCAACTGTACCCTACCCAACTATATAAGGAAAAATAGGGATGGGGGTGGCAATACAGAGTAAAAATGTATTGCTTTCTAACTAGGAACTAGCCCTTGACACTCAGGGGCTGTAGTGATACTGTCTTCTAAGTGGTCCATTCCCTCCCTTACCCTGAGAAATTGATCAAGGGCTGTGAGTGCTGGCACCAATTGCACTTCATTTTGAACTATTACAGAGTAAAATAAATGGATCTAGAACAGAGATCTTGGCAAAGTATTTAGGCTACAATTATTTAACTAACTCAACAAAACTTATTATATTTCTATAGGAGGAAAATAGGCTTTGAATGAACAGAACACTTCTAAACATTCCTTGATTTAAAAAAAGAGCTAAGTAAAAATTTTCTCATACAAACATGAGTCAAGAAAAGCATAAAAATTTCAGAAAAGCAGTCAATCAAAATGTACTAAACAAGGTTAAACGGTCTAGAGTTGTAAATGATGAGAGCAGAGACATATCCCCTAAAAATTTTGTTATCATCAGGGGTCATAAAAGGAGTCTAAGTAGAGGACCTGGGGGTGATCCTGTTATATTTTGATGCTCTTAAAAAATGCAAAGGGAGAGGAAAAACAATCACTGGGAGGAGAGGAAGGGAGACAAAGAATGAGGGAGATTATCTTACATAACTGTGGTGTATAAGAAGAGGTCTATACACCAACGAGAAAGAATAGCGGGAGGAGTTGGTAAAACTTGAACCTCACTGTCATCTGAACTGGCCAAAGGTGGAAAGAATGCATGTACATACACAGTGAGGTGCAGAAACGCATTTTTCCCAATAGGGATTTGACAGGTAATGTCTTCTATGCTCTTCCAATTTGATTATAATGTTTTGCACATGTAATGTGAAGCTGCTGACATGTGCATATGTGTAATGTGAGGCTGGTGACATGTGTACATGTGTAATGTGAGGGTGGTGACATGTTTACATGTGTAATGTGAGGGTGGTGACCTTTCACAGCCCTCCTTTCCTCAAATCCAAGTCAACTGCAAGTCATGTCATCATTTATTTGATGTCATAGTTCTCTTTGAGGATGAAGGACAAACACACAACAACATATATAAATGTGCACATATATACATACATATATCAGGGTACCTAAATCTTTCAAAATTGTTTTTCTTTATGATGTTGTTTATATGTGTGTGACATAAATATATATGTTATATGTATGTTTATTTTTCTATGTACTTTTACATATGTGTTATGACTAATGCAGGAATTTGTTTTGCTTGAATATATAGAAGTTTGTAACAGGTTTTGTTTTTCTTACTTTCTCATTTGGGAAAGGGGGGGTGAGAGGGAAAGAATTCTGAGCTGAAAATAAAATTGAATTTTTAAAATTATACATACCTCCTGAAAAAGGAGTAGTGGTCTAAATATATATATATATATATATATATATATATATATATATATATATATATATATGTATATATACATATTATATATATTATATATGTATATATTATATATATAGTTGGTTTTTTTACATGGTCAATGTGTGACTCTGTTTTGTATGACTATGCATATCTGTTACAGGAATTTCAATTTTCTTGCATTTTAAGTGGAATGGGGAAGTGGGAGGGAGAGAAAATAAATATTTATTAACAAGATGAATTGAATTTAACTTAAATAAGAAAATGTCAGTTTACAAACAACCTCACATCACTCAATAGCATTTCTAGATAGTAATAATAACATCCAAGAGTGAAAAAAATAGAAAGAGAATCCCATTAAATATAATTATTGAAATTCAAATGTTACCAGGAAGTTAATATTTCCCAGAACACTGAATACCTATACCGATATAGTCACAAAATATTTCTTAAAGAAATAAAGAACAACTTATTTAGAGATATATTCACCATTCATGGCTGTATAATTCCTATTTAATGAAAATGATAGTTCTGGAAAAGGAATTTACGTAGTTATTGAAATACCAAAAAAACTACAAGGGCAATTTTTTCTGCAGAAGCAGAAAAAATAAGAGCAAAATTCCTTTGGGAAAATACAATATCTAAAATGTCAAAGAAAATTTTTAAAAAGAGGAATGAAATCATTATGTCTAAACCTGAAACTATACTGTATATCAACAATTTTCAAAACTATTTGTACAGTTTAAAAATGTATAAATCAATGGAAAAGTCTAAACAAAGAAACATCAGAAATAATTGAACTCAATTGCCCAGAGTTTGATAAATGCAAAAACATTAATCGCGTAAGAAACAACTTTCAGTCTGACTAGAATACATAAAAAAAACAGAGGTGAAGCTCTGTCTAGCCTCTTCTTGGCTATATCACTTGTAGAGGCAGGAGGCATTGGGAAACCTAGAGAGATTCCCAGTACAACTTATGCAGAGAATGATAGAAGTTTACCTAAAGAGGACTTGAGAGGTCATGCTTTAATTCCAAACTAAAAATTCATATAATAATAGTTAAAATAGTCATAGTATCAATAGTTAGAGTGTCAAGTTTGATGAATTGACTGTTGGTTGGGTGATTTCTCAGAAAACACATCTTAGTTTCCCACAGGAATGTTAGGGAGGGGGGAGTTCTGCTCACTGGTGAGAGCTTGTCTTGGTCTAGTTTTCTGCTTTGTCTGATTGACAGAATTGTTGGCCCTTATTTCCTATATTCTGCTGCTGAACTGACAGTACCAAGAGCTGATTTAAGAACTCAGTAGAGGACTGGCCCAAGAGTAGAAATCCTAACTGCCCATCAAGGAGTTCTTTCTTTGATAATACCCCAACTTTTTGGATTGCATATCGTTAGTCAACAGTTATTTGAAGACAAAAAGTCATATAGTCCAAGACATGCTGAGGTCAGAGCAGAGCCTGCTTATCATTTTTACTGGGCATTAGTTTACATATGAAATGGAATCATTTAGTCAATTTGTTCCATTTGTTTTTTGAAGCATGGTAGAGATTTTCTGTAGTCTATTGCACCACAAAGGCCATATGTTAACCCCAGGTTTTCACTGTCAACAGTGGAACATTAAAGAACCTTTTACTAGGTTCACCAAATCCAAGACTGGAGCAGTATTCATAGAGACTAGGACAATCCATTCTACCTGTTTCCTGAATTTAGCATGACTTCTCCCATCTCTAGGCCTTTGCATGAGCTGTACCACCCTCTCCCCATTCCTATTCCTAATATTCTTTCATTTACTTCAGCATTTTCCAATCCTTAAGTTACTTCAGTGCTCAGCTAAGGTGCTATCAACTACTAGAAGCATTTGTGGAGAACCCTAGCTGTTAATGTCCATTCCTTCCTAAATTTATTTATTTTATATTTCCACTTAGGTATACATATTATGATACTCTGCCCCTTGCCTCAGTAGACTATATGCCCATTGAAATCTGAAATAGTTTCATTTTTTTACTTTGTTTCTGTAGCCCCTAGTACAACTTTCATACAATAGTTGGTTGACATGTGTTTATTTGATTGAATTTTACATGGTTTTATTTACTTTATTTTATTTATATGGTTTTACTTTATTTTATTTATATGGTTTTATAATAAATTTATTATTTATTTAAATATTACATTTATTTACATGTAACATATTACAATATTTTATTTATTGACACCTGCCATGTCACTATTCATATTGTTAATGTTTAATAAATATTCTTAGATAAATAGATTGATTTGATGATTGAAGTATATTGATCTTTTGACCTGAAGCAGATGACCCAGATGACCCTTTCCTTTCCCCAAGTTTAACCAAGATTCATACAGGCAACTTAACAGTCAAAAGAATTCAACTGTCATTGATTTATCAAAGATGCTCTTTGTTGTTTATAACTGACCAGTATCTCATGCTCTTGTTGCATCTTCCATAAGTAACCTGCAGGAATACAGCTCCCGTAGGCATTCAGTTAAGGCTTGCTGTCAAACTAGATTATGATGGAGAATTATTAGTATCATCTTCTTATCTGCCCCTGAGGATTTTTCTTCCTTTCTTTTTCTTAATAATTCCCTCTGAGATGAAATAGAGAAAAGCAGATAAATTGTGTCTAATCCTGTT
>CM053597.1:212363634-212386015 GCA_028646575.1 Pseudocheirus occidentalis
AGGATAACCCAGGATCTGGCAGCTTCTACACTGAGGAATGGAAGGGCCTGTAATATGATATTTCAAAGATTAAGGGAGCTGGAATTAAAACCAATAATCAACTACCCAGCAAACTTGAGCATATTATTCCAGGGGAAAATATGGTCATTCAATGAGGTGGAGGACTTTCAAGCATTCTTGCTGAAAAAACCAGAACTGAACAGAAAATTTGACAATCAAACACAAGAAGCATGAGAAGGTAAACATGGGAAAAAATCATAAGGAACTTGTCAAATTTGAATTATTTACATACCAATATGGAAAAACGATAATAGTAACTTATGGAACTTTTTTTAGCATGAGGATACGTGAAAGGAATACAAATGTGTGTGTATATACATTTGTGTGTGTGTATGTATGTATACTTACACATATATCCATATAGGAGGCTATATATGCGTATGAATACATATCTTAGCATGTGTGTATATGTGTATACAGAGGGTATAGGATGAATTGAATACTCAGGGATGATACTTTAAAAGGCAAAATTCTGAGGTGAGAGAGGTCTAGAATGAGAGGAGACAGGGAGAGACAGAATGGAGTTAATCATCCCACATAGAAGAGGGAAGGGATAACTATTACAACTTTATTTTCAATTACTCTCATTGAATTTGGCTTAAGGAAGAAATGGCATAAACTCTAAACTGGGCCTCATGCCACACAGGAGAGTAGGGGGCATGGGGATGAGAGGGCAGATGATGGAGGGGAGGGCAGGGTCTGGGAGAGGGATCCTGGAAGCACACACTTCAGTAAAGGGACAGGGACAGGGTAGAGAACAGAACAAGGCGGGGGGAGGGATAGGAAGGAGAGACAGATGATCACTGTCACAATATGTCCACTATGAAGATGTCCTGTATAATCACACATCCACAGCCTGTATTGAATTGATTGTCCTTCCATTGGTTGTGGGAGACAAGGGAGGAATTGAAAGAATCTAGAATTTAAAGTTCTGCAAGAGCTGCAACTAGGAATTAAGATATACAGGGGCCGGGATAGGGAGACACTCCCTGCCCTAACAGAAAGTAAGAGAGTGGAGCAAGGGAGGGGCTTTACAGTGGGATTGCTGTTTTAGGGTTTGGGCAGGGAAAAGATGGGGAAAAAATTTGTAATTCAAAAATGCCATGAAAATGAATGATGTAAACAAGAAAACAAATTTTAAAAAATAAAAAAATAAAATAAAAATAAAAAGATATAGCTACGAGAAGTGAGTAGTGATTTCAAATCCCATTCCTCAGATCACAGCCAGAAGGAGAAATAAGAGGAAAGGAGAAAACATCTCCATTCATCATGGGGAAAGAAGTGTAAGCTGCTGAAGAGGATTCATACTTTCTCCCCCTTTCTAGGGGATACCAACTTTCAAGGGGACTAACTTTCCCCTGGAGACAAAAAAAATATAGACTAGAGATCTTATCAGAACTTTCTGCTAGCTACTATGATATCATTTCTCCCCATAACTCTATCCAGACTTCCTCAGGGAATCCCAAATATCAGCTTGCTTCAGTTTAAGGCAATATACATGCGGCCTGTAAAAGAAATAGCATCATTTAGAAGATGTATACCTATTACTCTATGGTTCAATATTCTTATTCAGAGATATCCCTTGATGCTCGTTCCACATCTTCAAATATTCTCTGGGCACTATCCCTTAAGCTTCCTTGTCTAAGTTTTGTGTTCATGTATATTGTGTTATCTGTTACTTGGTGCCTAGAGAACATGGATCTCCATGGTCCCTTTTGTGCTGATCCCTTGGGTTTCTCATTAAAATGTACATGAAAACATCTCTCACTGTCCAAAAACTTGAAATGCCTTACATTCTCTTCCCGTCATAGCAATACTTTCTTCCTATTAATTACTAAAAATAAATTTCTGGAGTTAATTGGTGGGATGGGTCAGGATCTCAAGGCTGGGACAGTTCCTGGATTGGGAGTGTAAAAGTCAGTGGATAAGTGTTCCCTTAAACTGACAAGAGAGGTATCTATCCGCAAATGTCCTATTAAGGCTATTTGAATATGTGAGGAATTGGACTAGGTAGGATGTCTAACTTAAAGAATTGTGAAATTTCCATAAATTAAATGTCAACCAATCACTTCAGTTTATGCAAACAGAAGGAAATATCCAAGATTAAATTTGAAACATCAGTTGAGAATTGTCAGAAAAGTAAGTATGATCCCTCTTTGTCATCTCATTGAAGTATTTCTTTCAACTTACTGTACAGCAGAAAATCATGTCATGTCTATTCCCCCTTTATGTATGTAAGGGTTATCTGACATTTCCTAAATGAGAAATTGACCTTTTTATTATGATAAACACAAGACTGGAATTTCCCATAGTTCCTGCCTTGCCATATTTTTTGTGCCTTAGGAACAAGCTTATAGGTGATCTTCTAAAATATCATGCTGTATTATGTTGGTATCAGCTTTTTAGCACAAGTCCAATTAGTTCCTTTCTATTCCTAGTCTCTTGTCTATTAGTGAGTCTGTATGATACCAAGAAAATTAGCTTAAAATGTTAAAAGCTTAGGCAATCAATTGAAAATTTTGTACATCTAGTTGGTTAACTGACATTTTAAACTTAGACTTCTTATCTGTGTATGTGGGGAGGGGTATGGGCCCCTTTGGAAATATGACAAAGCCTATGGACCCTTTCTCAGAATGATGTTGGCTATCGATATTCATTGTTTAAGGAAAATTAACTGCTAAATTTTCTTTAGATGCTAATGAAAATAGTAGCGTAGTTTTTCCCCATCCAGACTTACAAATTCCTCAGAAATTCATGGTTAAGAACCTATATTTGAAACTACAGTAATCACTATTTTGACTTGAGTATTAATAGCTTGTAATTTGATTCTACAGTATGAATTCTGTACGTAGGGCTAATACTGACTACCTTAATACTTAGGAAGAAAAACTTAACTGTTTTATTTGGCTGCATGCATTTGTTACAAAGTAGGGTTCTATAGTGGAGGAGTAATTGGGAAGTAACAGTGATATAAAAAAATTTAAAAAGACAGATAGGAATGGGAGGAAAGGCAAGAAGGCAAAAAGGAAGACAGGCAGGAAGAGTGGGAGGGATAGGGAAGAAAAAGAGGAAGGAAGAGTGGAAGGAAGGAAGAAAACAAAGGAGAGAAAGATGGAGGAAGGCAAGAAGAGAGAAAACGAGAGAGGGGAGAGAATAAATGAAATTGTGGAAGGAAAAAAAAAAGAATGAGAGATGCAACTTATGTTCTCTTGATTCCAGGGGAAGGTTTCCTTCACATTTTGGTGGGAGGACTGTGTAAAACATTGACATTAAAACATTTTGCATAAGTAATGGTTTTGAATATCATGAAGAAAACATTTAAAATAGCGAGATCAGAAGCCCTGAGAACTCTGAAGAATCTTGGAATCAAATTATTAGTGACAGATACAGACTTAGCAAAATGATCTATACTTCATATGGACTGTCCATTAGCAACAAGTGTTTCTGTGACCAAAGGCTCCAATAAAATACCAGCCATCAGAAGAGGTGCCATAGGATCATAGAATTGGAATGGTAAGGAACTTAGAGATCATGTAGGGTTTAACGCTGACATCTGGAGAAGGTTAAATGACTTGTCTAAATTCATGTTGATAGTAAGTAGAAGAAATTGAAATGAAAAATAAAATGTCCTTTTTCAAAAACTGTATTTTATTCTTATCTGCAAAATAGTATATTTCTGCTCTCCATTCTGGAGAGAAAGACATAATGAAATTGAAGAAGGATAATTAAAGTGTTTGAGGGACTAAATGGATTTATATGTTAACATATTAGATAAATGAAGATGCTAGTCTAGAAAGATATTCAGAATAAAATTCTAAAATCTATAAAATAAAGGATGACAATTGAGTAAATGTTGGAATTACTCAGCAAATTCCAGAATATTTCTACTGGGGAATATACCTAGAAGATTTTTTTAAAGGCAAATTTATAGGTTAAGGTAAGTTTAAAATGTAAATAAACAAAAATATTATTTTACATATCAGGTAGTAAATTCAAGAATTACTGCAGCCTAAAAACAGAAATATGTCCAAGGAGTCTGATAAATTTATGAATGATTAATCTGTGAACAATTAATTGAAAGCAGAATGTGTCAGGGAACCTTCCTAACTCTTTAAGGTCAATATAATGGAGAATATCCATCCCACAGGGAACCAGATACAGTGTCAGAAAAAGGATTTTGAGGAATAGAGATATGTCATGCTAATCTTTACTTCCCTTCATCATTCTCTAAAGCTTCTATAAATTTAAGAATGTGAATGAAAAAAAACAGAATATAGTTAAAGTTGACTTACAAATTAAAAGGAAAAAAAATATATTGTAGGTTTTCCCAATATTAAGAGACTGGGACCTTGGCACATACTGGATAGTGAGCAACTAGATTCTAGAAGACTAATGTTTAATTTAGAGATATAGTTAGGGCAACATTTTAAAAAATACAAAAAATGGAGACTTGAAAAATAATATAATGATGAATACAGAATATCATAGAAAGATTTAAATTAATGAAAAATGAGCGAAGTGGGGTCAGTATAACATTATACACTGTAAATACAATAATGTAAATGAGAAAAAACAACCCACGCAAAAGAATAAAAGCTGAATCTTGTGAAATAGCAAGAACAATCTTGTTCACAAAGAAGACATATAAGAAAACACTGTGTCCGTATTCCTTTGCAGAAGTCGATGTCCATAGGTGTGTAATATAGCATATAATATTAGATTTTTCACCTTTGCTAAAAGTATTTTTTCTGTCTTCCTATTTTTTCAAAAAAGAAATTATTGGTTAAAAGGGATTGTTCTCCAGGTAGGAAATGGGGAAGGGAAAGAAATGTAAGAGGAAATCTAGGTGATTAAAAATAGTATTGCCAATGAAAATCTATTTAAAAGTTAGAAAAGTGGTGTGAAAGTGTGTGGGGACTGGGAAAGAACCTCTGAGCAAGTACAAGAATATTTGCTATGACATCATCTGCCTGGGCTCCTAGACGGGATTTTCTTTTCTATTTTTTGAAGTCATGCAAAACACAATTATATATTAACCACACTGCATGATGATGATGATGATGATGATGATGATGATGATGATGATAAGGCAAGAAAATAAAGAAAATGAAAAAGTATGCTTCAATCAAAGCTGATCAGTTTTCTCTCTCATCATAAATCCTTTGAAATTGTCTTGGATCACTGTATTGATTAGAGTAGCTAAGTCTTTTACAGTTGGTCACAGTTACAATGTAACTGTTACTGTGCATGTTAGAAGATATTTTATAAAGAAAATAATATTCACCAAAAGTAAGATGGAATTCTCTTTCATTAACTTAGCCTAAAGCTTTCTTTCCTTTACTTCAATTCTGCAGGTGATAAAGACGATAAATAAGGTCTGGCTATAGGAGAAAAAATTAAAATGAAAAACCATACATCAGTCACAGAATTCATACTGCTGGGATTGACAGATGATCCACAGTGGCAGGTTGTACTTTTTGTCTTTCTCCTTCTTACCTACATGTTGAGTGTGACTGGAAACCTAACCATCATCACCCTCACATTGCTGTACTCCCATCTGCAGACTCCCATGTACTTCTTCCTCCGAAATTTTTCATTTTTAGAAATTTCCTTCACATCTGTCTGCATTCCTAGGTTCCTGGTTACTGTTGTGACAGGGGATAAAACCATTTCCTATAATGGGTGTGTGGCTCAGTTGTTTTTCTTCATTTTCTTGGGGGTGACAGAATTTTACCTGCTTGCTGCCATGTCTTATGACCGTTATGTTGCCATTTGCAAACCACTGCATTACACAACAATCATGAGCAGCAGGGTCTGTATATTGCTCGTCCTTAGTTCTTGGTTGGCTGGCTTCCTGATCATCTTTCCACCCATCATTCTACTGTTAAAGCTAGATTTCTGTGCATCTAATGTCATTAATCATTTTATCTGTGACTCTTCTCCCATCTTGCAGCTCTCATGCTCAAATACACACTTCCTTGAGCTGATGGCATTTTTTTTAGCTGTGGTGACACTCATGGTCACCTTGACCCTAGTGGTACTCTCCTATACATACATCATTCAGACAATTCTGAAAATCCCTTCTGCAAGTCAGAGAAAAAAGGCTTTTTCCACTTGTTCCTCCCACATGATTGTTGTTTCTCTCTCTTATGGCAGCTGTATTTTCATGTACATTAAACCCTCAGCAAGGGAAAGAGTGTCTTTGAGCAAGGGGGTCGCTGTGCTCAATACCTCAGTTGCCCCCTTATTGAATCCCTTCATTTACACCCTAAGGAATCAGCAAGTGAAACAAGCCTTCAAGAATATGATTCAGAAGATTCTCTTTTCTTCCAGTAAGTAAAAGGTTTTTGATATAGAAACTGCAAAGGCAAAACTCAACTAAAATCAGAATTTCAACAGTTTGTCCAGTCTCACTACTCTACTCTTC
The DNA here is from genome assembly GCA_028646575.1 of Pseudocheirus occidentalis. NCBI lineage: Eukaryota > Metazoa > Chordata > Mammalia > Diprotodontia > Pseudocheiridae > Pseudocheirus > Pseudocheirus occidentalis. Next base: position 212,370,122 of record CM053597.1, read on the forward strand.
ATTTTAATTAGTTACAATTGGCTAGAACAATAAACTATACATTGACAACTGGGAATAAACTATACATTGACCCTTTTTATTTTTCTCCTAGTCCCAATTCTTACACTTCTTTAAATTGAATTGTTCTGTTCTTTCAGAGCCTTGGTCTATCTCATCTGCACAAGAAATCTTTCCATTTGAACTAAATGCAGAGTTTGAATTCACTCCATAAAATGTCAGCTCTGAAAAAATCAGGTTGCTTATTATAGTATTTAATGACCAACTAATTACAGTGCCTTCAATAACAGTAAAGTGATGGCCTGCAAGCCTTCTACATGAGAGTCACTACTTAGTAAAAACTAATTACTCTTTTTTATTATTTTTATTCTCCACACCAAAAAAAGAGCATTTCCATATACAAAGGAGAACAGAAAAAGAGGATTGTACATGAAACCATTCCTGAGCTCCCTTAATGCTAGTTCTTACCCTCTGAGATATCAAACAGATCCCTTATGTCTTCTTTGCTCATCGCTGTTTGTATGTTGTTCCTCTCATTTGATTTTGAACTCCCCCAGTTACCAAACTGTGACTTATTTATAACACGTACAAATTATACATATAGGATCTTGTGTTTAGGGCTCAGAGGTCTGAGTGAATCCCCTTTTTAAAAAATATTTTTAAATATGGAATAAAACAGTCATTTGCAAAAGATGATTGCACATGAAATTGTTCATCTCCTATGCACAGCTATGCTATGCCTTTCAAATACATAAGACAATTATCAAGCAAATTTCTTTCTTTCCTTTTTTTCTTCTCTAACCCCCAAGCTCTAGAGATCATTACCATTATGCACAAATACATATATACGCAAAGTTATTCCATAAATACTTCTATTTATCAGTTCTTTCTCTGGATGCAGAGAGTGTCTTTCTTATATATCCTTTATAGTTCATTTGAGGATTTATAATTGTCAAAATAATTTATTCATTCTGTCATTCTTAAAACAAATTAATTGTTAGTATGTTCAATGTTCTCTTGCTTCTGCTCATTTGACACTTTATTTAATTTTTTGTGAGCCTTTCCATATTTTTCTAAGATCACTGATCTCATCATTTCTTATAGCACAGTAGTATTCCATCATAACCATATACCACAACTTGTTTGGCCATTTACCAATTGAAGTGATTTTCCCAATATCCAACTAACAGGAAGTGGCCAAGACAAAATTTGAGCCAGGTTCTTCTGGTGACTCCAACCTGGGCACTCTCTCCACTCTACCATCTTTACCAGGAGTGAAATTATACTCAAAGTGCTTTCCCTTTTTAAATGCTTTGGTAAGTTCTATTTGAAATGTTACTTTACTGAATGAGATGTGGTACATAAGGATAATAAATCATGAGATAATGAAAAGAGCATTTAATTTGGAGTTAAAAGACTTAAGTTCCAATTTTGACTCTATCATATATCTACCAGTGGGACCTCAGCTACAATCCACCTGTACCTCAGTTTTCTCATTTCTTAAATCAAGGAGTTGAACAAAGATTTTCATTAAGAACTTTTTGTTCCGGTAACTATTTTTTAAGGTGCCAATTTGTATCTAGGTAATTATTTTCTGTGAAAATTCATTTTATAAAACTATCTGCTTTTTTAGTTTGTTTGCTTAGCTCCTTAAATAAAAAAAAAGTTTATTTTGTTTTAAAGTAAGGAAGAAAAGTGTGCTTTTGTTGATCACATATGAAAACAGATTTGTGGTGTAATTTCTCTTTTAGAGCCAATGTGACATGACTGACTGACTTCTCAACCTAGTTGCAGAATACCCCCAACCTTTGGATTCCATTGTTCTGTTGATTGAACAAACACTGTGAAAGTGGACTCTGCAAATTGAAGCATTCAAGTAACAAAATCAAGTGTCACAAGACAGTTAGGAAAGAAAGAGAAATTATCCTTTTTGCTAGAGGACATGGCTAGATCCATGAATCATGAAATTGTTTAACCCGCCTGGGATTACTGATCAGAAATCAGTAGCATTATATTAGGGTTTACTGAGATCAACAGAAAGAAGAACCCCTGAGTCTTACCTAATCTTGCCATCAAGCACTTGACCCTATGTTCTAATGGCTCTCTCCTTTCCAGCAGGAGACTGAGGGGCAAATTCTCAGACTTGTGATTGCCTCCATCAGTAAAGGAAATTCTGTAAGAACCAATGATGTCGGTAGCATGAATGATATGACAATCTATTTGTATCTCAGTTCCTTGAGCTAACAAACTGATGGGATGATCCCCATTCCTTCCTTCTTCCAGCCTTCATAAGGATCTTTGGACTGAGTGTTGCTAGAAACCTTAGAGGCAAAGGTGAATTAAGGCCAGATCATATATTCTCAAGAGAGCTTACTGTTAAATTTTCAGTACGTACATTTATACCTTGAAAATTGGCAAATGGTACCAATAAGGGCTTGGTTTATTTTTTTGGACTTAAAAAATAGGGAAAATATTAATACTGCAGGTTAAATTTTGTCATGAATATATTTTCCCGCAGAGTTGGCTGTTTTTTCCAGCACATAATTGTATAGAAGTTATCCTGAAACCAAGAGAGATGAAATTACTCCATGTCTAAACCTCATATTATCAATAGCAGAGCAGGATCATGGACATGGCACAAAGAACTTTGGTAAGATGCTTTGGAGGGTTGATAAATTATAAACCCAAAGTCCAATAGTTATTGAGTGTGTTAACTCAGGTTGATTATATAGATTTAATGCTGGAAGGGATTTCAGATGACATAGAGACCTACCCTCCTGTTTTATAGATAAGGAAATGGAGCCTTAAGCACACAAAGGCAGAGCTGGGTTTGAAATTAGGTCCCCTTGACTTCAGCACCATTGCTTTTTCCAGGGGACCATGATGCCATGTTTAGAGCCTAGTCTTTAGGTTAACATTGTTTGCCAAAATGGATACTCTAGATAAATTAAATAATTTTTTAAAACATGAATACCATCTTCCTGTTGTTCCCAGAATGCATTTCCTTCTTTATAGACAATAGAATACAAGAAATATGCTCTCCTCTAATGAAGGTAAAATCTTAGAATATATTTGTCTCTGCCTAGAGAAATCAAACTACCTGAATTTCTTAGATAATGTAATTCTGTGAGTTCTCACCACTGGATAGTAAAATGTTCTTTCCTTAAAAAAATTCAAGGTAATATTTCTTGGGGAGGAATAAAAACAAAAATATCAGAAAATGAACTATGCAGAATTGTTTGACATGAAACAAGGGCATATGAGAATGTCGTTAAGCACTGAAGAAAGTCATGTCTACTGTTCATGAAAAGAAATGAACCATTTAGGCCTAGAATAGCAACCCTCCCCTCACAAAGCAGCATTAGCCTATTGCTTCTCAAGTTTTAACAAAGAACACTGGGAAATGAAGGCTGTAACTTTTAACTGTAACTAGATTGATGAGAAAACTTCCTAGGGACATAGGATTCATAAAATTTCTTTTAACAACTAAGTAAAAATCATGTAGCACCAGCAGTATTAGAAAGTCTTGTGATCCTGCTGGCGTCTGTGAATAAACCAAATAACAACTAACTGGGAATAGCATATTTTGCTTATTTTGCCCACTTAATAGTATTTTTTTCCAATTACATGTAAAGACAGTTTTTAAAATTGACTTTTATAAGATTTTGAGTTCCAAATTTTTTTCTCCCTCCAGCTTCACTTCCCTCTTCCCCAAGACAGCAACCAATCTGATACAGTCTATTCATATACAATTATATTAAATATATTTCCAGAATAATCATGTTGTAAAAGAAGACTCAGAATAAAAGGGAAAATCCACGAGAAAGAAAAAAAAGATAAAATAGTATACTTCAATCTGCATTCAGATCTCTGGATGTGGATAGTATTTTCCATCATGAGTTTTGGAACTGTCTTAGATACTTGTCCTGGCTGAGAAGAGTCTATCAAAGTTTATCATCACACATTCTTGTTATTGTACAAAATGTTCTCCTAATTCTGTTCATTTCACTCAGCATAAATGCATATACTTCCCGGGTTTTTCTGAAATCCACCTGCTCATCATTTCTTATTGCACAATATTATTCCATTAGATTCTTATACCACAACTTGTTCAGCCATTCTCCAGTTGATGGACATCCCCTCAATTTATAATTCTTGGACATCACAAAAAGAGCTGCTATAGATATTTTTGCACAAATGGGTCCTTTTCCCTTTTTTTGATCTCTTTGGAATACAAACCTAATAGTGTTATTGGTGGATCTGCACAATTTTATGGGCCTTTGGTTATAGTTATGAATTACTCTCCAGAAGATATGGATCAGTTCACAACTCCACCAACAATGTACTAATGTTCTAATTTTTCCCAAATCTTCTCCAACATTTATGATTTTTGTTTTTGTTATATTAGCCAATCAGAATTATTTTAATTTACATTTCTCTAATCAATAGTGATTTAGACTCCCAGTGCTTCTTAAATCCCCACACGGGGTTGTGAGCCATAGTTTAAGAAGCACTACAGGGGTCACAAGTGGAAACAGTTTAAGAAGCCCTGAATTATAGAGCATTTTTATGACTACAGAAAACTTTATTTTTTTTTTCATCTGAAAGCTTCTTATTCAAGTCCTTGGACCATTTATCAATTGAGGAATGACTTGTATTCTTATAAATTTGACTCAGTTCTCTGTATATTTGCAAAATAAGGCCTTTATCAGAAACAATGGCAGTAAAAATTGTTTCCCAGCCATCTGCTTCCCTTCTAATCTCAGGTGCATTGGCTTTATTTGTGCAAAAACTCTTTAATATAATACAATCAAAATTATCCATTTTGTATTTCATATTGTACTCTACCTCTTCTTTGGTTATAAATTCTTCCCTTCTCCATAGATCTGACAGGTAAATTATTTCTTGCTCTCTTAATTTGCTGTTATAGTATTACCCTGTATGTCTAAATCATATACCAATTTTGACCTTATTTTGGCATACAGTATAAAATGTTGGTCTATGCCTAATTTCTGCCATGTTCTTTTTCCAGCTTTCCCACCAGTTTTTGTCAAATAGTGAGCTCTTATCCTGGAAATTGCAGTCTGTGTTAATCAAATACAGATTACCATAGTCATTGACTATTCTCTTGTGTACCCAATTTATTCCATTGATCATCCACCCTATTTCATAGTCATTACCAAATAATTTTGATAATTGCTGCTTTATAGTATTGTTTTAGATCTTATATGGCTAGGACACCTTCCTCTGCATGTTTTTCACTAGGCAATCACATATTTTGATTGAAAAATTGCTTAAAATATGCAAGTCCATAATATTTTCCCATTTATTTTGTGAATCACCCCAGAACAAGAATACACACATGGGGGAAAGAAGCTAATGGAATAAAGTCAGAAGAGGAATCAATCAACTTTGTGAACTTTCATTGACTTAGGATAAAAGGTATTTTAGGTAACAAGTCCCACTTGGGACCTCAAAATGCACAAATCATGATTCTCCCTCAAATACCCTAAACATTAAGATCCTCAGCCTCTTCATTTCCATAGATCTATCCCTTCTCAGTCACACATAATGATGATCTTATCATCACCCACAAATAGACCATTATCATGTTTAAGAATACTGAACCCCCCCATCTGACCATATTCTGTTTTTTCTCTCCCTCTTCTTCCCACTTACCTTACAAAACTCTGTGCAAATAACAACTTCCATTTTCTCCACCTTTCAGTTTTCTTCCAGATCATCTCTCCTACACTAGACACACTCTCCTTTTGTCCCCATCTTGATTACTTGGTGAAGCAGTTCAATTTTACACTGTCCTCTTCTCATTTCCCAATGTCCCTTAGCATATTACTGACCATGCCCTGCCAATCTTCAACTTTGGATCATTCCCAACAACCACTGCCTTCACTCATACAGTGCTGTTAAACATACTTAGAAAAAAATACACAACCATTCCACTACAGATTTATGTTATACAACTTCAAGTGGGCCCTCACTGCTGCAAGGCAATGCTTCTATACCTGCCTTACCAACTCATTAATCCTCTCTTTACACCAGCTGTTTCAAATATTTTTATCCCTCATAAAACCTACCATGGACCTCCTTTCCCTTCCACCTTCTCAGTTTAGAAACTTACCTCATGTTTTACTGAAAAAATTGAGGCCATTGACCAATGGGTCCTTTTTCTCTTCTCTTCCTTATTTCACTTCACCCAAATGATTTTTGCCATGATCTCTTCCTTTACATTTGTCTCCATTATGAGGTATCACTTCTTCTTGCCAAGGATTACCCCTTTACTTTCAAAGTATTTTCTATTCGATCTCATTTCTTCAAGCAGTTTTCCTCTCTTACATCTCCACTCTCTCACTTAATTTCAGTCGCTCTGTTGACAAGTTCCTCCCCTACATAGGCTGCATGCCCATATTACCTCCATCTTGAAACACACCTGCATTCTACACTTTATCCCAACTATCATTTTATATCTCTTCTGTCCTTTGTGGTCAAAATCCTTGAAAAGACCGTCTCTGATCAATGCTTCCATTTTCTCTCCTCTCTTTTTCTTAACCTCTTTTTTTTTAATTTTAAGTTATTTTCTTGGTTACATCATTCATTTCCACAAGGTTCTGAGTTACAAATTTTCTCCCCTTTTTGTCCCTACCCCCCAGCCCAGAACATTGATCCCACTGTAAGACCCCTCCCACAATCTGTTCCCTTTTATGCCCTCCTCCAACACCTCTTCTAACCACTTTTGAACTTCATCCTTCCACTGAAATCTCTCTCTCCAAAGCTACCAGTTGCATCTTAATTGCCAAATCCAAGGTCCTTTTCTGAATTCACACTTTCCTTGACCTCTCTGAGGTCTTTGATCCTGCTGATCACCTCTTCTCCTTAATGTACTCTTTTCTCTAGGTTTTTGGGACACCATACTCTCCTGGCTTTCCTCCTGCCTAAGTGGACTCATTACCTCTCCCCCTAAGCCATTCCTCCAACTCCCTTATTACTGTCAAGAGCAACACCATTCTCCCAGTCCCTCATAAATGCAACCTAGATTTCATCCTTGACTCTTCACTATCTCTATACCCCTTCTCATATATCTGATTCATTGTCAAAGTCTATCAATCTTACCTTGCAAGATCTCTGGAATATGTCTCTCTTTGATACTGCCACCACTCTGGTTCAAAACTTCATCAATTTGAGCTTGGACCACTGAAACAGCCTGCTGATAGTTCTGTTTGCCTGAAGTCTCTACACTCCAATCCACTCTACACTCAGCTGCCAAAGGGATTTTCCTAAAGTACATCCCTCCACACTCCTTTCCCCAATAAATTCCAGTTGTTCCCGGTCACCTCCCGGATCAAGTACAAAATCCTATTTGTTATTCAAAGCCCTTCATAACGCAACCATTCCCCTACCACACACACACACACACACACACACACACACACACACACACACACACACACACACACCTTTCCAGTCTTCACATTTCTAAGCTTCTTTTACATTACCCCCTGTCACATTCTCTTCCAAGCAGACAAGCTGGCCTCCTTCATGTTCCTTGAACAAGATAATGTAATTCTCAGATTCAGGTATTTCTCAGACTGTTCCCCATCCCTCTCTCCTCATCTCCATCTGCTGGCTTCACTGGATTCCTTCACATCCCAATTAGAATAACATTTTCAACAAAAAGCATTTCCCAAACCCTCTCAATTGTAGTGCCTTCCCTCTTTTAATTATTTCCTATTTTTCATATAAAGCTTATTTATACATATTTGGTTTCTTGTTGCTGCTTCCAAGAAACACTTAAACATAAACATTTAGAATTAAGAGGAAAGCCTAAACAATTTTTATTATGTCACAAGTGAATTCCAAAATTGCAAGGGGTGACAATTATGATCCAATCAAGGCAGAAGCAAAAAGAAATAAGGTCAGAAATGACGGCACACTTAAAGGTACCATAGATAATAACACAGTGGTATTAATGACTCACTAAACAGCACAGCATCTACATATCTAAAGAAAAGCTGACTGGATTACATGGAGACATAAATGCAAAATCATCACCTTTCACATTTAAATCAATATAGCCAAACAAACAAACAAATAAACAAGCAAACAAACAAATAAGTAAATAAACGCAAACAAATAAATAAATGAATAAATAAACTAGTAAATAAACTAATAAACAAATAAATAAACGAATGAATGGATAGATAGATAGATAGATAGATAGATAGATAGATAGATAGATAGATAAATGAGATAAGGTAAAGATGAATACAATGGTGATTACAAAATGTGACCCTAAAGCAGCGTGTCTATTTCTTTGTTTTACGTTAAATCTTTATAAAGGATGACCATGTTCTGCGGCCTAAAAATCTTATAAACAAAAGAGTAAAGAAGAAACATATTAAACACATGCTTTATTTTACATTTAACAATAAAAATTAAATAAAAATGTAATTTGATAAAAGGATTTAAACTTTAATATAAATGAAAAAATATATAATCCTAAACAATGTGTGGGTCAGAGAATAAATCAGAGAAAAAAGTATATAATTTGATCAAAGAAAATTACAATGAGAAAATGTACAAAAACTTTTGAGAGATACACACTAGGAGCAAATGTATATCTCTCAACATTTTTAACAATAAAAGACATAAGGAACAGATTGATGAATTGAATATTCTATTAAAATTTTCTAAAAAAAATCAAAATATCCCAACAACATTGCAATGATTGAAACTAAAGAAAAAAAATAAAATTGGTCTATGCAGCTAGGTGACACAAGGCCCCTTTCTGACATAGGAGATAGGAAGACCAAGATAAAATCTGGTCTTGGATACTAGTTATGTGACTTTGAGCAAGTCATTTAACCTCTGTCTGCCTAAGTTTCCTCAGCTGTGGGTATAGGAATAGCATCTAAATTATAGGAGAAATAAAGGTCATTTGTACTTGAGGCAAACGGAGCTGAGTGCCTTTGGCAGGATCACACAGCTAATAAGTGTCTGAAGTCAGATATGAACTCAGGAAAATGAGACTTTCTGCCTTCTATCCACTTTGCTACCTAACAGTCCAAAATTACATTTAACATACTCACAAACTTAAAAGAATTCACAAGAGATGAAAACAATGAAAGTTCTTAATATATCATCCCTTTATTAAAAATGCTAAAGCATATTAACAGCAATTAAGAACAATTATTTTCTTAATGTGATAAACAATATCTACTGAAAAGTTAATATGGTCATGATTTATAATGGAGATTCTAGAGGCCTTTCCAATAAGAATAATGGAATACCCACTGGGGCAGCTAGGTGGAGTAATGGATAGAGTGCTGGTCCTGGAGAGAGGAAGACTCATCTTCCTCAGTTCAAATCTGGCCTCAGACACTTACTTGTTGTACAACCTTGGGTAAGTCACTTAACCCTGTTTAACTCAGTTTACTAATCTGTAAAATGAGCTGGAGGAGGAAACAGTGAATCACTCCTGTGTATTTTCCAAGAAAACCCCAAAAGGATTATGAAGAGTTGGACCCAACTGAAAAATGATGAAACAGCAAAGGGTAAATATTATCGCCCACTATTATTCGATACAGTGGTTTAAATACTAGCTGCTACAATTAAACAAGAGATAGAAATTGAGGGAATAAGCCAAGAAAAAATAAAATGTTTGCCTTTTTACAGATAATATGTAAAGACATTCAGATACTCAACTAAAAATTAACTGAAATTTAGTAAACCAAATTTACTAAAGTGGCAGGATGTAAAATAAAACTATATAGCTCATTATTCTTCCTATGTTATAAACAAATTATATTAAGAGCAGATAGAACAAAACATTCTATTCAAGATAACTACAGAATGTATGGATATCTCACAGTCTATGTACTAACAAACAGAAATTATATGAATATAAATATGAAACTTTATAAAAACAGGAGACAAATAATTGGAGAAATACTAAACACTCATGGTTGAGCCATGAATATATTAAAAAAAAACCAAACTTTATCTGTAGTAGGCCCTGGGGTCTTGGCACACTAGCTTTGCAGTTCTACAATGTCATTAGGCAGATATCAAAGAAAGTATAATCTTGTTGGGTGGATGCTCTCATTGGTTTCATGAATATCTAAAGAAAGTACTGAAAGTTAATTTGCAAGTCTTGATTGCAACTCCTGTCTGTTTGTGCCTCAGGAGATGGTTCTAGGAAAAAGACCTTAATGTGTGATTAGCCCTGGGCTGGTGTAGGGGAAAAGCAAGACCCAAGTCATGTATTCATGCCTGCAATAAGGAATATAAGCTCTATGATTTTCTTGTATCCTTGAGTTGGTATGAAATAGCTCTGCAAAAAACAGACTATGAAATACATCCCCATCTCTCTGTCTCTTTCCTTTATTCAGCTGGAAGCTTTCTCTCACTTTCTCTTTGTTTTTTCTCAAATGGTAGCTAGGCCCAGACTGTGCCGGCTGCAGCATTTATTAAGTAGTTAATAATGCAAAGCACTTTATTAAACACTAGAGAAAAAAATACATACAATCCAACTATTAAGTACACACACTAAATGGGAGAGAAAACATAAAGGAAAGTTCAGATAGGGTGGATGGAAAGACCCATCTGTCCCCAGGAGTTCAGCAGCAAGTCAGATGGTAGACGCTAAAAGTGGTCAGGTCATATCAGTGGGTTAAATGACGTCCCTGGTCAGGATCTAAACAACAAAGAGGAAGGGCACATGGTAAGGTCTAGAGGAATTTAGGAGGAAGTAGCAAGACAGACAGATGCCAAGGCCTGGTGTTCCTACATCTCACCAGAAAAAATAGAGCTGATGACTCCCAACACACCAAAATCATGTAAGAAATCAAGCTGCCCAGGTAAGTTTGGGGTGGTGTGGGGCAGAAGGAAGTGGCAGGGGAAGGAAAAAAGTATGCTTTGTAGTGTCTGCTTTCCAGTTGTTCCAGATGGGTTCAGGGTGCAAAGAGACCAAAGAAGAAATCCTAAATTAATTTATAGGTTCAGTGTCATACCATTCAAACTTCCAAATGTTAATTTTATAGAATCATACACAAATTAAAATTCATCCAGGGGAACAAGAAGTCATGAATCTCAAGGGAAATAATGAAAAAAAAAGAAATAAAAGGACTTACTAGTATAATATCTCAAACTATGTATGTGCATATGTATGTATCCATTATGTATGTGCATATGTGTGTATATGCATATAAATGTATACATATGTAGTCACTTATTTTGGAGGGGGGAAGGCAAGGCAATTGGGGTTAAGTAACTTGCCCAAGGTTACACAACTAGTGTGTCAAGTGTCTGAGGCCAGATTTGAATTCAGGTCCTCCTGACTCTAGGGCCAGTGCTCTATTCACTGTTCCACCCAGCTGTCCCTACATTCACTTTTCAAAAGAAGAAATTCAAGATATAAGCATCATATGAAAAAAGTGTTCTGAATCACTAATAATAAGAGAAAAAAATAATTAAAATAGCTTTTAAATACCACCTCACACTCATCAAATTAACAAGGATAACAATACAGGAAGATAGCAATTTTTGGAGGGACTATGGAAGTATAGGCACACCAATATACTGTTGGTAGAATTGTGATCTGGTGCAATCATGACAGAGGGTAATTTGAAACTATAATCCCAAGGTCATTAAACTTCATGCTCTTTGAACTAACAATGACCCTAGTTACATGTCTCAAAGACGTCAAAGACAGGAGAATACCCATCTGTACAAAATTATTTATAGCTGCACATTTTTGTGATAATTGGAGGAAGGTTAAGTAGTATGTGAATTTAATGGACTATTATTTTTCCATAAGAAATTGAGAAAGTGACAGAAAGTCTTAAGAAGAACTAATGCAGAATAAAGTAAGTAAAACTGGGAGAATAATATATATATATATACATATATGTATATGTTATATATAATTGTTATATGTTATATATAATATTATGTTATAATGTATCATGTTATATGATGTATAATGTATACATAATGTTATGTATATATAATATATATGCAATATATTATAATAATATATAATGGTATATAAAATAATTATATTAAATATAATAACAAAAGAAAACAACTGTGAAACCTAGGAACTATGATAAAAATTTTAAATGAAAATAAAATCAATAAAATGACCAATCAGGACTACAAAAGACTTAATTATGCCTCCCATCTCTTGGTAGAGAGCTGATAGATTAGAGGCACAGAATAAAACATGTGCTTTCTAAAACAGCCAGTATATAAATTTGCTTTCCTTGAATTTGCTTGTTTATGCAAACAAAAAAAAAAAGATCATCAATATAACATTTTAAAAATGTATAGGAGGGAACATTCAGACAGAAACATAGATAAGTTGTCTGGTGTTGTGAGATATATGTGTGTGTATGTATATGAATATATATATATATATGTGGTATGTATCCACACATACATATATACATGTATAAACATTGTGAGGTGGTGGACATAAGCATAGCATGCTTTTTATGACATTACTAGACATCACTTGGTCTCACTTGGTCATTGTTTTGGTTCTGATGGCTCAGAGTGAGTGTAAGTAGCTATTGTTTTGACCAGAAATCCTGAAGGTCTTCCCCTCCCATGTTGATTTTATACTTACTCACACATTCATTCATTCATTTGTTTATTTTTTACTAGGTAAAAGAGGCCATTCTTTGCCTCCTTTCTTGCCTAGCCTTAATTGCTGAATGGACATTGCCTCAATCAAACTGAGACCAGAGAAAGACCTTAGCTAAAAAAGGCCAGTCTCCTACTACATCTGGAGCCATCTCCAATTGGCTTGACCTATATCTTGTAACTAGACTCAGGTGGTTCTGGAGAAGAGTGAGGTTGGTACTTTGCACAGCCTTCTCTTACTTAAATCCAATTCACTTGCAAGTCATGATGTCACCTTCTAGATGTCTTAGACCTCTTCATGAACAAAGGACAAATAATGTATATTGATACGTATATAGTCTAGTATATATACTAGATATACTAGTATAACACAGTATCAGTAGCTAGGTGGCACAATGAATAGAGTACCAGGATCAGAGTCAGAAAGAGTCATCTTCATATATTCAAGTCTAATCTCAGACACTCACTAACCATGTGACCTTGGACAAATCACTTCACCTTGCTTGAGTCCATTTTCTGATCTGTAAAATGAGCTGGAAACGGGGTGGAGTCAAGATGGTGGCATAGAAACAACAACATTCCACAGTTCCCACATAGCAACCTCAAATATCCATAAAATATGACTCTAAACAAATTTTAGGCCTCCAACACTCACAAAAATACACCTCTTGCTCAAGGCAGCTTGGTGTGAAGGGCCCATTGCAGCAGGCTGGGAGCAGAAACCAGCTCAGTCTGAAACTGGGGCTTGGCCCCGGGCAGCCAGGATGAGCCACAGCTGGAAAGTGGATCAGTGGCAGCTGTGGCAGTTTCCAGAATTATCAATCCATGAGATACAAGGACTAAGTGAAAGGTCAGTGGAACTCAGCTAATTTGGGGGAGAAAAGTGGTCTGCCCAAACTGACTGCAGGGCAAGGAAGAAACAGAAGCAGCAGCCCTGCAGCTGCCTCCACGTGGATTCTTCAGAGCTCCTGGCATGCAAACTTCAGGGGGGCCAAGTGATCATTCAGAGGCTACATGCTCTTGCATTGAGTGGCCTAGATCCAGATCATGGTCTTGGGTGGTGGTCCTGGAGTATGTTTTCAGTGAGCCAAAGCTGGTGGGAGCAGGAGCAGCCTCCCAATAACTCCAACAGCTGTGAAAACCCCAGAGATTTGGGACAGAGCTTTCACCCCCAGGAAGAAGAGTTCCACAGAGCTAAAACATCAAGTAATTCACTGGCAACATGAGCAGGCAAAGGAAGCAAAGTAAAAACAGCAATCAAACTCTAGAATCCCTTTTTGGGAACAAAAAAGATCAAAGCATGGAATGGGAGGAAGAAAACACAGTCAGAACTCCCACACAAAAAGCTTTCAAGAGACATGTAGACTGCCTACAAGCCATAGATAAGCTTAAGAAGGATTTTGAAAACTAAATAAGATAAGCAGAGGAAAAATTGGGAAGAGAAATTAGAACGATGCAAGAAAATCATGAAAAGAGAGTCAACAACTTGACTGAAGAAAATAACACCATAAAAAAATAGATTAACTCAAATGGCAAAAGAGGCCCAAAAAGCCAATGAGGAGAAGAATGCCTTAAAAAGTCGAATTTGCCAGATGGAAAAATAATGTCAAAAGCTTTCTGAAAAGAGTAATTCCTTTAGAAGTAGAGTGGAGTAAATAGAAGCAAATGACTTTATGAGAAATCAAGATACTATTAAACAGATGCAAACAAATGAAAAAATTGAAGGCAATGTGAAATATCTCCTTGAAAAAAACACTGACCTGGAAAATAGATCCAGGAGACAATTTAAAAATTATTGGACTACCTGAAAGCCCTGATCAAAAAATGAACCTAGAAAGCATCCTTCAAGAAATTAGCAAGGAAAATTGCTGCAATATTTTAGAACCAGAGGGCAAAATAGAACTTGAAAGAATTCACTAATCACCTCTTCAAAAAGATCCCCTAAATAAAACTCCTAAGAATGTTATTGCCAGGTTCCAGAGTCACCACATCAAGGAGAAAATAATACAGGCTGCCAAGAGGAAGCAATTTGAATACTATGGAAACACAACTCGGATAACCCAGGATCTGGCACCTTCTGCACTGAAGGACCGAAAGGCCTAGAATATATTCTGGAGAACAAGGTATATTCTGGAGATAAGGGGAGCTAGGATTAAAACCAAGAATCACCTACCCTGCACAACTAAGTATAATGTTCCAGGGGAAAATATGGTCATTCAGTGAAGTGGAGGACTTTCAAACATTCTTGCTGAAAAAAACAAAACTGAAAAGAAAATTTGACACTCAAATACAAGAAGCACGAGAAGGTAAACATGGAAAGGAAACCATAAAGGATTTATCAAAGTTGAACTATTTACATACTAACATGGAAAAGCGATAATTGTAACTTATGGAACTTTTCTTGGTATGAGGACAGGTAAAGGGAACACAAAAGTATATACATGTATACATACAAATATGTCTATATAAGAGGGTTTATATATGTGTATGAATACATACCTGAGTATGTGAATATATGTGTACATATAGGGCACAGGATCAATTGAAGAGGAAGGGACAATACTTTAAAAGGTGAAATTCTCAGGTGGGAGAGGATTAGAATGAGAGGAGACAGGGAGAGACAGAATGGGGTTAATCATCTCATAAAGAAGAGTCAAAGGATAATTGTTGCAATGGATGGAAATAACAGGAAGGCAAAAAGGAATTGGTCTACCTTATTCTCTTTGAATTTGGCTTAGGGAAGGAATGACATAAACTCTAAACTGGTTATCTTGCCACACAGGAGATTAAGGGGGATGGGGATGAGAGGTGGGATGATGGAGGGGAGGGGAAAGTGGGAGGGAGGGTTGCAGGAAATACACACCTCTATAAAGGAACAGGGACAGTATAGAGAATAGAACAAAGTGGGGTTGGGATAGGAAGGAGGGACACATAATCAGTCTCTCACAATATGTCCATTGTGGAGATGTTCTGTGTAACTACACATGAACAGCCTGTATTGAATTGCTTGTCTTTCCAGTAGGGCTGGGTGATGAGGGAGGAAGGAAAAGAATCTAGAATTTTAAGTTCTATAGTCAAATGTTAAATATACATATATATGTATGTATATATATACATGTATACATGTGTATATGTATACATGTGTATATATACATATATGTGTATATATATACATATATATATACATGTATACATATATAATTATTATTATTAACTACATGCAACTTGGAATTA
>CM053597.1:212386515-212401916 GCA_028646575.1 Pseudocheirus occidentalis
CCTATTTTGTGGTTGTCATGAGGTTAATGCTTTTCTATTCAACTTATCCATGTGGTAAGGTAGAGTAGAAAGGAAGGAAATGTATGGAATGATAGCTCAAGAGAATGGTAGAGTCTAGTGATATTTTTAAGGATGAAAGAGACTTGCTATCCTTTAATGTAATAGAGAAGGAATGAGTTGATAGAGATAACAAATTGTTAGTGAGGGGAAGATTGAAGACACAATCTTGAGGAAAAGTTGGTTGAAGGCAAGATAAAATACACAAGTAAATGGATTGGCTGAGGCAAGGAGCAGGGCCAATTCTTCATAAAACAAAATGATGAAAGGAACAAAAAATGTGAGATGGTGGCAAGAGTTTTTGACATAAAGAGAAAAAGGGAAGAAGTTCACATTGAGCTGCTGCATCTTTTTCCAGAAGAGAAGCAAGATCTTCAGATGAGAGGTGGGGAAAGAGAAGATGTGAGGAATTTGAGGAAGAAAAGAGGACAAGGAAATAGAAGTTCTTTGATAGCTTCTCTGGGGAGTGAGATAAGGGAAAGATATTGTCTTATTTCATATATATATATGTATATATACATATATATGTATATGTATACAAATAAAATTTGGTAGATTAATTTGACCTGTAAATTAAAAGAAACATTTTGAAGCATTGATATATGAGCAAGAAAAAAAATACAGATATAGAAGGGAACTGATAAAACCTTGGGCAGAGTGTTAGAAATCTGTACTGCTCATGGCATCTTTTTATTCAGGATGACAAATCTTTCCCTTTCTTTGTATAAAATATAACCTTTCATATCATGTCTATGAAAGCTTGTTTCACTTGCTGATTCCTTAGACTATAAAGGAAAGGATTCAACATAGGAACTACTGATGTATTAAGCATAACAGCTCCTTTGCTCAAAGAGATTCTCTCCTTTGCTGAGGGTTTGATGTACATGAAGATGCAACTGCATTAAGAAATGGAGATGACAATTATGTGAGAAGAGCAGGTGGAAAAAGCTTTTTTCCTATGACTGACAGAAGGAAACCACAGAATTGTCCACATGATAGATGTAGGAGATAATGATTAATGGCAATGTCAGCACCAAAGTCTCCAAAGCCCAGGAAATGCCCATTGTCTGTAAGAATTGTAGATCTGTACAGGACAGCTGCAAGAGAGGAGAGTACTCACAGGAGAAATGGTGAATGGTATTAACAGCACAGTAGTCAAGTTGCTGCAACAGAATGATGCTGGGAAGATGATCATGAATGCCATAAACCATGAGAAGAACACAAGAAGTGTGCAGACTCTGCTGCTCATGATGGTTGTGTAATGTAGGGGTTTGCAGATGGCGACATAGCGGTCATAGGACATGGCAGCAAGAAGGTAAAATTCAGTTATTCCCAAGAGAATGAAGAAAAACAACTGAGCCATGCAGCCATTATAAGAAATGGTCTTGTCCTCAGTAATAATGGTGCCCAAGAATCTGGGAATACTGACAGTTGTAAAGGAAATTTCTAAGAAGGAAAAATTCTGGAGGAAGAAATACATGGGGGTCTGGAGGTGAGGATCCAATAGGGTGAGGAGGATGATAGTCACATTCCCAGCAATGCGGAGGATATAGGCAAGTAAAAGAAAGAAGAAAATGGCCATTTGAAACTCTAGGTCATCTGACAGTCCCAAGAGAATGAACTCTGTCGCTTGTGTGTGATTTTTCATGTTTGTTTTCTCTTTTCTAGTAGAGCTACAATAAAAATAAAAGGAAACGGAACTAAAAAAGGGGGGGGACAGAAAGCCTATATATTGACTACAGTTGAAATGGAGCAGAGATGAAGTATTATACTTATTTCATTCAGCCATTCACTAAGCCATTTATTAAGTCCCTCTTAATTTACTATAATAGATATGAATGGGATCTCAAAGATATATGACATGGTTGATGTGTTAAAGAGCCTAAAATGATTAGAAAGATATGTAGTCAAATAAAATGAAAGTTAGAATATGGTTTAGTACCATATGCCTCCAAATGAAACAAGAACTTTCTTTTTCTGCTTAACCTATCATTTAAGGTCATCTATACTTGCCCACCAATCCACTTTTAAAAGTTTATCTCATAATATCATCTTTTATCCATTCTTCCCTCCAGCCAGGCTCAAACAATTTAGCATATTCTTCAATATAGGCCTCAAACTTTGCTCTGTGCTCAAAATCCTCCTTCCTTATGTATGAAATGACATAATCTTCTCCCCCTTCTCCATTGTAATCCATTGCAACATGTCCAACTTAAGTTTACCCAGTTTCCCTCCCCCCATTAAATGAGACAATATTACTAATCTATTCTTAGTAATGGACTGCTCTGCCTTTAACCTAAATGAAATTACTTCATCTTTGATGCCCTCATCACGTAACATATTGGATTACGTGGTTTTATATATTCTACTTACCTGTACTGAACTGAAACCATGTAATTAAGGACACACTCTCCTGTCATCAATACATATAATGTCCTGCTATCATAACCTATCCTGTATTTCTAGGAATGATGAAAGAAAGGAGTAAAGAAAATCAAAAGCTAAAATCTGGCTAAGCTCTAGGAAGTCAAAGGAAGCTATGTGTAAAGTAAAGTTGAGTCTGTTTGTTGGAGCTTCGGCAAAATGTCTTGAAGCTTGTATTGAGAACAGCCTTCTTGACTTCCAATCACTGTTATCAATTTCCAGGAAGTTATTTACTTTTTTTTTAAAGTGCAAAACCATGGTACTACAGGAATCTTTTCCTATAATGACATGCATCCCAGGAATTGAAAGGTTATTATTTAGACCAAACAAGATATGTAGAATATTTTGAAATACAAAATGGATAATTTTGATTATCTTAAATTGAAAAGTTTTTGCACAAAGCCAATGCAAACAAGATTAGAAGGGCAGAAAACTGGGAAAGAATTTTTACAATCAGTGTCTCTGAAAAAGGCCTCATTTCTAAAATATATAGAGAACCAAGTCAAATTTATAAGAATTCAAGTTTTGTCCCAATTGATAAATGGTCAAAGGATATGAACAGGCAGTTTTCAGAGGAAGAAATTAAAGCTATCTAAAATCATATAAAATACTCTAAATAACTATTCATTAGAAAAATACCAATCAAAACACCTCTTAGGTACCACATCACACCAATAAGATTTCCTAACATAAGAAAACAGGAAAATGATAAATGTTGGAGAAGATGTGGGAAAATTTCCACACTAATTCATTGTTGGAGTTGTTAACTGATCCAACCATTCTGGAGGGTAATTTGGAACTATGCCCAAAGGGCTTTTAAAAATGTGCATACCCTTTGATCCAGCTATACCACTTCTAGGCCTATATCCCAAAAAAATCATAAAAATTGGGAAAGGACCTACATGTGAAAAATATTTATAGTGGCTCATTTAGTGGTGGACAAAATGTAGAAATTGAGGGGATGTCCACCAGTTGGGGAATAACTGAACAAGCTATGGTATATGAATGTAATGGAATATTATTGTGCTATAAGAAATGATGAATGGGTGGATTCCAAAAAGACTTCAGCAAAGACTTACATGAACTGATGCTTAGTGGAGTGAGAAGAACCAAGAGAACACTATACACAATAACAGCCACAGTGTGAAATGAGTGACTTTGTTAGACAAAGCTCTTCTCAGTAATGCATGGACCTAAAACAATTCCATAAGACTTGTGCTGGAAAATGCCAACTACATCTACTGAAAGAACTATGGAGTCTGATGGCAGATTGAAGCATACTACTTGCTCTCTTTTATGGGGAAGGATATATGGAATTTCCCCTAGGAACTGTAGTTAAAGTCTTTTTGTTTGACACTAGAGAGCAGTTTTTTCAAGGAATGAACATTATAAAAGTAGGAAATGGGATTCTGGAGAATTTTTGTGAATTACATATTCCTGGTAATGAATACCAATAGACTTGCTCTGAAAGTTAAGTAGCTGCAAAGAATTCTGGACAAGAATGTCATCCAATAAGATTAGATAATTAATCAGTTGGATAGTTTTAAGAATAACTAGAGATTCCCATTTGGTCACCTCCTTTATTTTTCCTTAAGTATTTAGCTTGCCAAGAATTTGCTTTTTGGTCTCCATGGGCACTGTCCCCTAAGCATCAATTTCAAACTTGTGCTGAAGTGGATTGGGTTTTATATTCCTTAATGCTTTCTGAATCTGCCTCTCCATGACACCTTGGCCACATTCAGTGAATTAGATCTCCTAAGTAGGTATCAGTCACAGGAGAAAAGACATCTTCTGTATTTCTAGAAAGGCTGAATCAGCAATGAGAGTTCTGAAGAACTTTATGTTTTCTATAGAGTTAAGTGAAGAAATTTCCTGGAGCTACAACCAGTAGAATATCTCCAAATCTAAAAGACCAGATCATATTTGAATCACTAGGTAGAAAATGGTTTCAGACACGTCCCTTTGGCTGACAATAAAGAGGGGTGTCAGAGAGTATCTGAGGAAGCATGCACTTGTGTCAGAGGTGGACATACTATGCAAGCCTGGACATGACTGTCATCATAAACTTGTTACTTCCTAGATTTTAGGAAAACTATGTAGGATATTTTTGACAATTTTTCCGCAGCAACCTATCAAGGCTTGTACAAATAGTAAGTATCTTTGTTGCTTTAATATCTTTTTAGTCTTCTTTACATTGGTATTTTGTCAAAACTCTCTCTGTATGTATCTGTGTGTATATGTGTTTTCCTTCTTAAACACGATCACACATATTGACATGTCCTCACAAAAGGAATTATATTCATGGAAAAAAATAGAATTAAAATAAAATGTGATCTCTAGCTTGTCATTTTATTCTCAACTGCCAATTTATTAATTCTGTCACATGTAGGAATAGTGTTAAAAATTGTTACTCTTTGTCCTCTAATCCACAGGATCATGGATTCTGAGCTGGAAAAACCTCAGAGGTCATCAGGTTCAATCCTCTTAATTGTTTAGATGAAAAAATTGAAGAACAAAAGAGGTTAAGTGACTTTCCTAAGGTCAAACAGGTATTCAGTGACAAAGCCAAGTATTGGATGAAAATTACTTGACCCAAAAGATAGCATTCTTTCCTCTATAACCTGTTGCTTCCAATGATGATGAAGCTAGTGATTTCCCCTCTCCAGAGCTGTTTCTCAGTGGTTGAAATGAGGAAAATAGGCAAAATGATCTCAAAGTTCTGCTTGAGTTCTAAATTCTAGAATCCCTTAACTGAATTCATAAATTGGAGACTTACAATTCCCATCTTGATAGGAGGAACAAGAAAGACAGTTTCTCAGAAGAATGAGGAAAAGATGCCCTCTGAAGTAATAATGAAGAATGTTCTAAAACAATCTAGAAAAAAAATCATGTAAAATTTCATTAGAATTCCCCGAGAAGGGGTGGCTAGATGGTGCAGTGAATAGAACACCAACCCTGAAGTCAGAAGGACCTTGGTTCAAATCTGGCCTCAGACACTTAACCCTTACTAGCCATGTGACCCTGGGGAAGTCACTTAACCCCAATTGCCCTGCCCTTCTCCCTCCAAAAAGAAAAATAAAAGAATCCCCTGGGAATTTGTGTTTCTATTAGGTGAATAATAATGGATAAAATTTATAAAGTGGTTCTGGCTATTATTAACCCAAAATAGCTACAGTCCAAACTACGAAAGTCAATCGCTGCCTTCAACATTGGCATGGTAAGTATATATCTCTATCATTCTTCCAGTGATCGCAATAAGTACTTTATTATTCATTGAATGGAAATTAAACACTTAGGATTTTATGAAAGAAAGGGAAGGAAGTGAGAAGCAGGAGTAGCCACAGAATCTTGTAGATTTCTTTGATCTCCATTTTTTTCTGATCTTTTCTAAAGAAACATCATAGAAGTGAATCTTGATTAGGCTATGACAAATGATAGGAACGTGAATCTAAAACAAGTGTGGAAGCTATAAAAGATTCTCATAAAGCATACTATGAAGCAAGTGATGACAGTATTAGGACATGAAGAAGGCTGTTCCTAATATAAGCTTCAGGACATTATGCCAAGATTCCAACAAAATACTCTGAGCTTTACTTCATACATGGCTTCACTAGACTTCCTAGAACTTAGCCAGATGTTAGCTTTTGGTTTTCTTAGCTCCCTTTTTCTGTCATCCCTAGAAATATAGGATAGGTAATAACAACAGGAGATTAAGTATGAATGACAGAAGAGCATGCCCTTAACTTCACAGCTAGCATCTAGTAAATGTATATGTCACATACAAAACTGGAAAATTCATGATGATATATGGTAAAAGCATCAAAGAAGCACAATGTGCTGTTAGGTTGGAAGCAGTGAAGTTTATTACTCACTCAAGGAGTATGATGCTCTCTATATTAGAGATAGGCAAAATGAAGCTGATTTAAACTGGGCATCATGGAATGGGTTGGGATGGAGGAGGGAGAGGGGAATAGGATATTTCATGTATAAGGAAGAACAGTGAGCAAAGTATAAAGTTTGAAGCATATACTGAAGTACATGCCAAGTTGTTTTGGCCTGACTGGAGGGTACCGTTGTACAAAAGATGATAATATAAGATAAGCCTAAAAGGAGATTTGGGGGCAATAATGGATGATCTTAAATTATACATTAAGGAGGAAAAAACTTCTTATTTTACTTGGAGGCACATGGAACTTAACCCAATCAATCTTTTTCTTTTTTTGCTTTTTTTTGGAGGGCAGTTGGGGTTAAGCGATTTGCCCAAGGTCACACGGCTAGTTTTTGTGTTAAGTGTCTGAGGCTGGATTTGAACTCAGGTCCTCCTGACTCCGGGGCCGGTGCTCTATTCACTGCACCACCTAGCCACCCCTAACTCAATCAATCTTGTATTTTATTTGGGTATATATCTTCCTAACTGTGTTAACATCCTTAAAAAACATCAACCATGTCATATTTATCTTTGTGACCTCCATTGAACCTACTATAGTAACTTAACAGCAACTTTAAAAATATTTTAATGCTTGAATGAATTAATTCTAATACTTCATCTTTCTTCCATTTCAAGTACAGCCCATACATAGTAAATTTTATGTTTCTTTCTTTTACTAGTTATTTTTCCTTGTATTTTTATTGCAGGTCTACTAAAGAAGAGAGAAAACAAATATGAAAAATCACACACAGGTGGCAGAGTTCATCCTTCTGGGTTTGTCAGATGACCCAGACCTTCAAATGATCATTTTCTTCTTTCTTTTACTGGCCTACATCCTCAGCGTTGCTGGGAATGTGACTATCATCATCCTCACCCTGCTGGATCCTCACCTCCAAATCCCAATGTATTTCTTCCTCCGAAATTTCTCCTTCCTAGAAATGTCCTTTACAACTGCTAGTGTTCCCAGATTTTTGGGCACCATTATTACAGAGGACAAGACCATTTCCTACAATGGCTGTATGGCTCAGTTTTTTTTTGTCATTCTCTTGGGAGTAACCGAATTTTACCTTCTAGCTGCCATGTCCTATGACCGCTATGTTGCTATCTGCAAACCCCTACATTACACAACCATCATGAGCAATAGAGTCTGCACATTGCTCGTGTTTTGCTCTTGGATGGTTTCATTTATGATCATCTTCATAGTAATCATTCTGATGCAGCAGCTTGACTATTGTGCTAATATCATTGACCATTTCATCTGTGACTATTCTCCCCTATTACAACTGTCCTGTACAGATACACAATTCTTGGAAACAATGGGCTTTTCCTGGGCTGTGGTGACTCTTATGTTTACACTGGTGTTAGTAATCCTGTCTTACACATCTATCATCCGGACAATTCTGAGAATTCCCTCTGCCAGTCAGAGGACAAAGGCCTTTTCCACCTGCTCTTCCCACATGATTGTCATCTCCATTTCTTACGGCAGTTGCATCTTCATGTACATCAAACCCTCAGCAAAGGACAGAGTCTCTTTGATTAAGGGAGTTGCTGTGCTGAATACATCAATAGCCCCCATGTTGAATCCCTTCATTTATAGCCTAAGAAATCAGCAAGTGAAACAAGCCTTCATGGACATGATACAGAAGATTGTATTTTCTTCAAACAAAGGAAAAGATTTGTCAACCTGAATAAAAAGGTACTATGAGAAGTAAAGGTTTCTGACAGTCTGCTCCAAAGTTTTACCAGCTCCCTCCTATCTCTATATCTCTTTCTGATACTTCAAAACATTTTTTTAATTTGCAGATCAAATTCATCCACCAAATTCTCTTGTATTTAATTTGTATACATTTATATAAGTATGCATTGTCTTTTTCAACAGAATATAACCTTCTTTAGGACAGGGACTACTTAATTTCCTGTCTTTATATTCTCTGTACATAGCACAGTACCTCATGTAAAGTGGGTCGATTATAGATTTTTAAAGAAATATGTAAATTCTTATTGATTAATTTTTTGAAGTGAATATCCCTTCAATAATCGACTTCACAATAGGTCTCTGCCTTAAAATTGATCCTTCTGTTGGTATCATTTCCCAAAATATGAATCATTGCTTTATACCTTACTATTGATAAACCTCACCATTATGAAGACCTTAATCAAAACCGTTCTCATTTGATAGGACCTAGAATCATAGAACATAAGATCTGCCAGAATTTCTGTCACAGTAGCATAGTATTTAAGACTTCACTGTCATCTCCATATATAGACAAGGCTTTACAGTAGCTTTCTCAAAGATTGTTTTTCTTCATCAAATGTTCAAGTTAATTTGTAACCTCATCAGTTTGGGAGTTTGTGCCAGTGATGCACATGGCAATTCATCATAGTCTGCCCACATTATGGGATTCTTGTCCACATTCTCCTAAAATATTTTAGAGAGAGAGTTCACCCAACATGCTGGAGTTCTTCCTAGCTTTCTCATGAAATCACCAAGGCATGATGAGAGCATACAGATGACTTATCTGACATCCCTTGCTTTTGCCACAGAACTAGTCCGTTTTCTCTTCCTATCAGAAAATATCTTAATGGCATCTTTACTATTATGTATCTTTAGAGACTCTGCTTAGTTATATCTTTCAGGGCACTCACATCTACCATGCACCCTTTTTTTCTCCTTTCTGTGACTTCCATATAGCAATATTCCATGCAGCATCACTCAATACCTTTCCTTCCATCCTGTCCATTAGTCTTAGATGATAGAAGATTCAGACCCTAATCAACTATCTCTGCAACATCTCTTAGATGCTTTGAGCTTCCTTTCCCACCTGCCACCAACTATTCTCCCTATGGCTTTTGTTTTCTTCTGTGGTAGTAATTATGTGGAAGTTTAAAGCAAATGCAAATATTTAAAGAAAACACCTTGCAGTCCCTCTTCGTATTTTTTATCCCAGTTCCCCTCAGTTTCATCCCATTCATATCCCAGTCCAATTCTGACTACCCTTTCCACTTTCCTTTGCAATTGCATTCCACATTTTACATACTACTGCTCATTTGGCACTTTTTTTCTCTCATGCACTTCCCACACTAGCTTTCCTTTAGACCAGGCTCCCCTCTGACTACATATAATCGTTTCTAGCACTGATTTACCTTTGCTCCCCCTCCTCTTTCAAGTTGGTCCTAGAGGAGGAGGCATAAAACCCTTTGTTCTTCCTTTGCTTCCTTGAGTACACTTTAAAAAAAAAGTCAACTCAATTAAATTTTTACACCCAATCATAATTATGGCACCGGCCCCCCGATCATCCTTCCTCCTTCCAGCGCTTGGTTAATCATCTTCTTCTCCTGTCCAACTCCCTTTAATAGAGAACTTTACTATCCATGTAGATTCTCCCTTAAGCTCCCTAAACTGCCTTTGTCTGAATCTCCTTAAGCTCCATTACTTACCACTTCACTTCCCCTCAGACACACTTAGGGCTATTTACTCTGTAGATTTTATCATTAGTACACTATTTCCCCAATTAGAAACCTAATATTACCCAACCTGACCATAACCTTCTATCCATAAAGTCCTATTCCACTTCTTCTGCTGCTTCATCCCTACTAAACATATCCATCTTCCAAATCATAGCTTTAATTCAACTACCATTCAGAATTTCTTAGGTCCTTATCCCCATTATGATTTCCCTTTACTCTCTCTAAAGTTTTAAAACAAGAGTTATCCTTTTCAACACTACACTATCCTCTGTTCTTGAATCCTCTGTCCCTTTGCTCTTTTCCTGCCAAACCTTAACCCATCATAAGCTTCTTCTCCTCATGAGCTTCGGAATGAAATTAGGAGGAAATCTCACAAGTGTACTAACTTGACACATTGTAAAATCATGTTATCCAACAGGAACTTGGCTTTCACTCCAGAAAGCCTGTACTACTGGCTTTACTGGCTATATTCCTCCCTCCCTCCCTTCCTTCCTTCCTTCGTTCCTTCCTTCCTTCCTTCCTTTCTTCCTTCCTTCCTTCCTTTTTTACTAATTAAAGGGGCTGTCCCTTAACTCACTTCTTTAAAAAGTTTATGACTGAATGGGTGGTTCCTCACTCTAAGATGAGTACTTGAAAGGGCCTTAGCCTAAAAGGGCCAGGGTATCCCATTGCATTCTGTGTCATCTCCAGTAAACCTGATGAATATCTGCTCACTGGATCCAGATGGCTCTGGAGGAGAAAATGAGTTTGAAAACCTTGCACAACCCTCCCTCATTCAAATTAAAGTAAACTGCAAAACATGTCATCATTTCCCTAATACTGTGGTCCTCTTCAAAGACAAAGGACAAACGCAAGAATGTTTTTATTCCTCCTTAAATGGTTTCCCCTATCTCACTCTCCAGAGAAGCTATCACAGAACTTCTATTTCCTTCTCCTCTCTTCTTCCCCAGATTCCTCACATCTCCTTCTTCCCCACCTCTCATCTGAAGATCTTGCTTCTCTTCCTGGAAAAAGATGCAGGCACTCAATGTGAACTTCTTCCCCTTTTCTCTTCATGTGAAAAACCCTTGCAAGCATCTCATGTCTTTTTTCCTTTCATCACTGTGTTTTATGAAGAATTGTCCCTGCTCCATGCTTCAGCCAATCCATTTAGCTGTGTATTTTATCTTGCCTTCAACCAACTTTTCCTCAAGATTGTGTCTGCAGTCTTCACCTCACTAACAATCCATTATCTCTATCAACTCGTTCCTTCTCTACTACATTAAAAGATAGCAAGTCTCTTTCATCCTTAAAAACATCACTAGACTCTACCATTCTCTTGAGTTATGATTCCATACATTTCCTTCCTTTCTACTCTACCTTATCATATGGATAAGTTGAATAGAAAAGCATTAACCTCATGACAACCACAAAATAGGGT
Organism: Pseudocheirus occidentalis; assembly: GCA_028646575.1. NCBI lineage: Eukaryota > Metazoa > Chordata > Mammalia > Diprotodontia > Pseudocheiridae > Pseudocheirus > Pseudocheirus occidentalis. The sequence continues at coordinate 212,397,813 of CM053597.1, forward strand.
AGACACATAAGTCAAAGATCTAATCTGCTACTATTATCAACTCTAAATCTTTGTCCAGGTTAATCCCTATGCCAGCCATATTAATTGAATCCCAAATATCTAAAGTAGGGAGCTGTCTCTGGAGCCAAGAAGACTTGGGTTTAAGTCCTGCTTTGGACTTATATTGCTGTGTGACACCAGGTAAGTCGCTTCACTACTAGAAATTGCTGATTGTCTTTGCTAGAGAGAATTTCCTCACCTCGGAATTTCCTCTAACAATAAAATCACAGGTTTAGTCAAATCTGATCTCTATCTCAATTAGAGCTAACTTACTAAAATTTGTACTCCATTATTGATTAATATTTTATTAAGAAAGAAATTATTTTTGTTACCTTTATCACTAAATATCGTCTCCTTTCCATTTCACTATTTCTGTCCATGATAACACTATTTATTAATCTATTCTCACTAATTTGAAATCTTTGACTTTTTTCTTCTCATTGCCTTTCAAATCTATTCAAGTACTAAGAACTGGCCATTTTACTTGTCTAATATTTCTCTCAGTCATTCCTTCTTTTTTCTTCCCACTGTTATCTCCCTTGTAAAAGCCATAAATATCCCCATTCCACATGATGACATTAACTCCTAAGAGGAATTCTAGTCCATAGTTTCTTCTTTCTCTAATAATGACTTTTTACAGTTAGACTAATCTTCAATACTTTGCCAAAAAGTCATCAGCATTATTTGTCATTGTATAGCAGCTTCTTGTCCTTCAAAGTATAATATAAGGAAGCAATAGGATAAAAAGGAAAATATCATCTAATAAGTAAGTGTAAAAGAAAGAATCAGAGTAGTGGTAAATGAGGATTCTCTGCTAGTGACACACCTATTTGTCAGTTTGAAAACAAAAATGAAGAATTTGTTATCTTAACAGGTCACGTATCCAAGACATCACAGAGAATCTATCTAAATTTGTGAAAGCAGATGACTGTCACCCACTTCTAGTGATGAACATTAATTAAAATAAATGAAAACACAGTGCTAAAATTAGTAAGATTTAGGGGAAAAAAACAAAAAACACTGAAGACCAAAGAATACAAATAAGAATTTCCTCTTAGCTGTTCATTGAAGGCAAGGAATGTAAAAAAGGAAAATTTAGGAAGAGAATATCTAGCTATGCACATGGTATTGGTAAATGGAATTTGGATTCCTAGACTACATTTTTTAAAATATAGGGATGACTTAATCCTGACCTCTACCAAAAATTGATAAGAAAGCAATTGTGGGCCTGAAAGACTTGTATAAACTGATGCAAAATGAAGTGAGCAGAACCAGTAGGATAGTGTACCAAGTAACAGTGTATAATGTTCAGTTGAGAAAGATTTTGATATTCTTAGCTCAACAATGATATGACAGTACGAAAGAACTTATGATGAAAAATGCTATTCACCTCCAAATTTCTAATGGAGTCTGATTATAGATTGAAACATACTTTTATTTTACTTAAGTTTTTTTTTTCTTTTTTCGGTATGTGTTCTCTTTTGCAACATGACCAACATGGATATATCTTTTGCATTTGTGTATAACTTATATCAAATTGCTTACTTTCTCAATGAAGGCAAAGGGAAGGGTGGGAGGAAGAGAGTTTGGGATTCAAAATTTTAAAAAAAGAATATAAAGATGTTTTTGCATGTAATTTGGAAAAAAATAGAATCTTAGAAAGTAATTGTGAGTCTTGCAAATATAATGAAAAGAATTTTAAATAAAAAAGGAGGAAAGAGAAAGAAAACTGCCTGTTTGTACTTGTCATGCTAGATACCATATAGAAAAGGCAAAATAAAAACATAACAGGTGACCTAGCTTTAAGTTCACAGGAAACAAATTTCAAAAAAGGAAGCAGTAGGGCAGGGTCTGGGGGAGGGATGCTGGAAGCACACACTTCAGTGAAGAGACAGGGACAGGGTAGAGAATAGTATAAGGAGGGAGGGATAGGAAGGAGGAACATATGATCAGACTGTCACAATATGTCCACTGTCAAAATGTCCTGTGTAATTACACATGCATAGCCTGTATTGAGTTGCTTGTCCTTCCAGTGGGGGTGGGTGACAAGTGAGGAACTGAAAGAATCTAGAATTTAAAGCTCTGAAATACATGCAACTAGGAATTCTATCTGAAATATAGGGGCTGGGGTAGGGAGACCCTCCCTGCCCTACCAGAAAGTTAGAGAGCAGATCAGGGAGGGTCTTTATACTGGGATCGCTGTTTAGGGGTTGGGGTAGGGGAAAGATGAGGAGAAAATTTGTAACTCAAAAATCTCATGGAAATGAATGATGTAAACAAGAAAACAAATAAAATGTTATATTAAAAAAAGAATCATAGAATTTGAGAACTGGAAGCACCTCAGTACTGAATTAAGATGATGATTATTATTAACAACAATAATAAAATACATAATTCATTTAAAAAAAAGAAAAAATGAAAAATTATGCATTCAATGAAAGGCTCATGACAGCCAGAGAGCAAATAAGGATCCCTGTGTAACAGTAGCTGCATCGTACACAGCATTCTAAAGTCTGTACTTAAAATAATTTTAGGACATGTAGTATAAATATGATTATCCCCATTTTACAGAGCTAAGTTACTGAAATCAGAAAACATCAGAAATCAGAAAAAATAATCAAAATATTGCTTCATGGATTTGTTAATTGCTATGGGCATTTCACTTAAACTCTCTAAAGTTCAGTTTCCTCATATGTAAAGTAGACATCATAGCACCTATCACTCCTTCCTCTCAGGGCATGGGTGAGGTTCAAATGAGTGTATAAAGTGTTTTGCAAAGCTTAAAATACCATAGAAAACTCTAGAAATTCAAGTGCAAAGAATGAACTAATATCTATACATGATGATCTTACTTTGTAAGAATTGTGATTGCACATGTTATACTGGAAAAAAGCACCTAAAGAAATTTAAACATTAATATTATGAGGGAGCCAAAGTGGCGGCAAAGAAGCAGCAGCATCACACAGCTCCCACACAGTCACCCTAAACACCCATAAAAATATGACGCTGGAAAATTCTAGGACTCTCAAACTCAAAAAATACAGAAAACACATCTCTTGTGGAAGGCAGCTCGGCAGCAGGGAATCATGGCGGCAGGACAGGAGGCAAGGCCGGCCCAGCTTGAAACCAAAACCGTGGCCAGGCCCCAGGGCAGTAGGAAGGAGCCAAGCCGAGCCTCAGCCAGTCTACAAGAGAGAAGAACTACAGCCTCCAGCAACTCCACATCTACCAAGGTGTGAAAAATAGCGATTAAAGAAAGGTGTGAAAAATAGGGATTAGAGAAGGTCAGCTGGTAGGAGGGGCTCATCCCAGGCTGGGAGCTGAGACAAACCCAGGCTGAAAACACCATGTGACCAGGCTCCAGGACGACCATGCTGGAGGAGCCAAGCCTCCCAATCCACAGCATGAGTCTACTTCAGAGAAGATCTAAAGCACCTGAAGCAATCTGCATGAGCCAGGATTAAAGGTCAGTGAAATTGAGTGAAGCTTTCAAGCTAAATTTGGGGGAGGACAAGCAGTTTGGCCAATCTACCCCTGTGGTAAGGAAGCAGTGGGGGAAGGGCAGAAACTTCTGTAACCGGCAGATGCACCCATTGTGTTGCTTCACAACCCCTGGCCTGCGGATCCTGCAGGGTGGCTGAGTTGATTGATCAGGGCCAAGTGCTCTTGCGTTGAGCAGCCTGGATCCAGATAGTGGTCTTGGGTGGTGGTCCTGCGGAGCGCTTTCAGCAAGTCAAAGTTAGGGGAGACTGCAACACCACCATAATAACTCCAGCAGCTGGGAAAACCCCAGTGATTTGGAACAGAGCTTTCCCCCCTGGAAGCAGAGTTTCACAAAGCTAAAAAAAACAAAAAAGCAACAAGAACCAATTAATTGACTGGCCAACATGAGGAAAAGGAAGCAAAATAAGAATAGCAATAAAACTCTAGAATCCTTTTTTTGTGGACAAAGAGGATCAAAGCATGGAACAGGAGAAAGGCAACACAGTCAGAACTCCCACACCAAATGCTTCCAAGACACTTGAAGAATGCTTAGTAGCTATAGATAATCTAAAAAAGGACTTT
>CM053597.1:212402416-212432312 GCA_028646575.1 Pseudocheirus occidentalis
GCTTTCTGTCTTGTGGAGAGTTTTGGAGCTTGAAAATCTGTTTAGCGTCCCATTTTATGAGTTTTTTAGCGTGTTTGTGTGGGAGCTGTGGTGCTTTGCTGCTTCTACGCCGCCATCTTGGCTCCGCTATTTACATGTGTTTTGCCAGCACAAAGTAAACTCCTTTAAGGGAAGACTGATTTTGCCCTTATCTCCCTAGTTCATGCTACAGTGCTTATGTCAGAATAGTTCTGTAAAAATGTTTGTTAAATTGAATATATTTCCATAGTGATTTCTATTTTTAAAATTCGTCCTTATGATAGCTCTGTAAGGCTATCATGCAAATATGATACATGTATCATATGAGATGATACAAGTCCTTGTAATGTCATTAACATTTTGCAATTGTCCAAAAAGAATTTAATTATATTACTAGTAAGATAAAGCTAGCTGCTTTTTGCAAACCTCTTTGACCCTTCAACTTCAGAAGAAAGGAATTGTATATGTCTAGTATACAGTAATTATAGCTAAATATATTGGTTAAGAAGACAGAATTCCTTGAACAAAGCAAAAAAACAAACATTAGGAATTAACACCAGAGAACCTGAATATTTATAGCACCTAGGACCCTTCTTCTAACTACTTTGCCATATCTGAGCACATTCAAAAACAAACTTGCAAGCTTGCATCTGTAGACTCAGTCCTAGGCTAGGAAACTGTGCAGTAACTCTGCTTAAATATCTCTCCTATAAAATCCCCATTCTTAAAAAAGCGATAGATATTAATGTATGTATGTATGTATGTATGCAGATGTGTATGTATGTATCAATAAAGGGAACTGAGATAATTCTAAAACCCAGCATCAGCAGTCTGAAGACCAGGAAAAGGAGATGAGCAAGAATGTAAATGACATAAGGAAACACTGATGAACCTAAGCATATAAATCAACAGAAAAGGTCCTAAACCAACAGAAACTTAGCAAATGGCTTCTGGGGGCCCTTTTTAGCTTTAGATCCATGGCCCTGTGACAATAACTTTTTGGGATAAATACCATTATATCAATGGGAAAAGGAATTAATAAAGTCTGCTGTAATGCAGTATTCATGGAACAATAATAAGAAAACCCAGGATCATTTAAGAGAAATAAAATTCATAAAAGAGAAAAATAGGACGAAATTTAAGTCTGAAAGTATAACTTTTGATATAAAAATAATATAACTCTCAAGATACATTGGGGAGGGGGGAAGAAATAATATACAGAGTAGGGAAAAACAAATCAACAAATCCATGATAAAATCTCTAAAGAGACAGAGATAGAGAGACAGAGACAGTGAGACAGAGAGAGATAGAGAAAGGGAGGAAATGCAACAATCTTAACGTATGGAGATATTGAAATGAAAAACTGGTAGAAAAAAAGCAAAAAAGGAAAGGCATGCAAATTTCCTATGAGTCAAAATAACTGACTTTGATGACCTGATGCAGAGGATAAATGAAGGGTCCTAACAGAAAAACATGAAAAATGCAAAATATTGGATATCACTAAGTATGAAATATTATGAGAAAACCTCATTAGAAATGCTGGATTATTAGTAGGACAGTAATGGGGACATTGAGTAGTTTTTAATATCACTGTTTGACTAGTTCATAATAATCTAACTTATCAAGAGTATTTTATAAGTAAAGCTAGAAACTATAAAAGTGTAGGCTTTAGCAGTCAACAATGTATGGGTTATATCATATATAATAGTAAATATGGGAATTCCATAGGATAATTGAATTAAAGTTATTTGAGATTCATAGGAATTGTTTGAATGAGGATGTATTTGTAATATTTCTGGCATTTAGCAGCAATTGTGATTTTTCTCATAAGGTAGATTTAACAACAGAAAGGAAAGAATGATCTATGTGTGACTTTATGTATTCTTATATAGTTTGTTGAAGGATTATATTTATGGCCAATAGAAGTTTTAGGAGGTTCCTCAGATCCCTCTGGTCATCTGCGGTGTGATGGGCATGGTGTTGCCTAAAATATCATCCCTGCTTCCACTGGTGCTTCTAAGGCTGCAAGCAAGGTTATACCTGAGCTGAATGTGAAGTTCAGAGGCTTAGCCTTCTTTGTTCCTATTCCCAATGTATTTGTTGTGGATCTGACCTGCCTGGAGAAACCTGCCAGATATGATGATTTAAAGAAAGTGGTGATGCATGCAAGCAAGCATCAGAGGGATCCGTGAAGGGCATCTCGAACTGTGCAGAGGACAAGGTTGTATCCTGTGACTTTAACAACAATACCTACTCTTCTACCTTTGATGCTGGTGCTGATATTGCCCTCAATGACCATTTTGCCAAGCCCATTTCTTGGTACAACAATGAGTAGTGTTATAGCAACTGTGTAGTAGACCTCATGGATACATGGCCTCCAAGGAGTAAAATGGAAAGCCATAGACATTCATCTCCTGCCAACGAAAGGAATCCACCACCAGGGAGCCTACATTCCTATACTGGGATCCTGTATCTCATTCTCATCCTTGTATCAAAGCACCCTGAAGTAGGGGGGAGAAGTCTCGTGTCCTATATTGTATACCATTAATAAAGTCACCACATTCAGTGCAAAAAAAAAACCCAACTCCTTTAAATTTGTGTTTCAAAACCTAAGAGCCATATCAGAATATGACCTGGTTGCCTTTCTTTTTCTTTCGTATTAAAGAAAACATTAAAGAAACAATTACAACTGTTGTTAGAATTTCTATCATTTCCACCACAGCAACTTGTCCATCCCTATTAATGATAATCAGGTCAATAACTGAAAGTCCTCTTACTGGTTCCTATACATTTTCAAGGATGAAACTATTATTAAGAAGTTATTAGCTACTCTACTTTAAACAGATTGAGAATTCCAATAGATATTCAGATAACTCTGTGCCAGATTTTTATCTTTTTCCCAAATTGCTCATTGATTTCCTCTTTCTGTCCATATGCTTTATGTAGTACACTCCAGTGACAAAACCACTTTTATTTTCCCCTCCATTGACCATCATTATACAAGATTAGTTGCACTCATGTACAAAATAAAAGGAACCTGAAGATGAAAAATATTGCCAAGAGCCAACAAATGATTGCAACAAAATACTCTGATTTGTCCTCAAAGAATAAACTAAATTTCTGGAAGAATTTTTAAAAAGAGATAAGAGTGATAGAGAAAAACTGAGAAAGTTTGACATAGGAGAGCGGTTTCCATGGGAATGAGCATTATGGGAAATGGAAAATTGAATTTTTATGAATTTGCAGTATTTCTGGTGATAATGAACTGTAAGAGTTTCCCTCAGAGATAAGTAGCTCCAGAGAATTCTGGACAGAGACATGATCCCATGAGATTAAACAATTTAGCATTTGTGTAGTGTTAGAAATAACTTCAGACTCCTATTCAGTCTCCTGCTTTCTACCTATAGGTATCAATTTGGGGGGGGGGGGAAGGGAGAGTTAAAGAAGGATCTCTTAAGGTCCCTAGTTCACTGAGCTTTCTTTTTCAACTTATGCTAAGGTAGATTAGATTTTATGTTCCTTGATGTCTTCTGAAAATGGCCATCCATGGTACCTTCAGCTTGTTCAATGAATTAATCCCACTGTCCTTGCATCAGTTATCATAGATAAAATACCCACAGAAAGCTTGAATTAGTTTTGAGAGGTATGTACCATCACCATTATTGTACTGGAGAATTTGTAGGGGGGGGGGTGGGAAACGGTAGGTTTCCTCATAGCCAGAAGGTTCCAGAGAGAGTGTTCAACACCAAGTGCTCTAGAAAGAGTAAGGAAAAGGATAAGAATGGAAGTTAATTCTTCCTCTAAAGTCTAATTAGTATATAATTGTTACTTGCTCAGTAACTGATCCTCTCATCTCCTTTCCCTTGCTGTAGTTACTCAAGGGATCAAGGGCCTACAATGCCAACATCACAAAGAATCAAATCCTTCAGCACTGTGTTCAACAAATGGTCCACTGAACATTGACCAAGGTTGCAAAAGAAGCAAGGGTGGTAATTACTCCCATTACCTATTCAAAGCAGGAAATTCATTGAGAACATTCATTAAAGGATTTGTTTAGTCTCTGCATGAATAACTCTAGGAAAAGAGTTTACTATCTCCTCGTTATTTTCATTCCATTTTGAGATTGTCAGATATGGAAGTAAGGTGTTATATTTCAGAACCTTAAATGTTTTATAGACTTCAATGGAACTTTTATAAAAAAGAATTAGGAGTGCAAACAGCTCAACTTTAATAAATCTTTAGGATTTAACTTTAAATTTTACCTTTTCATGCTTCTCTTGTGCTTGAAAGTCAAATTTTCTTTTCAGATGAGGCCTTTGCATCAAGAATGCTTGAAAGTACTCTATTTCATTGAACATCCATTTTCTCCTAAAGGATTATACTCATTTTTGTTGGGTAGATGATTCTTGGTTTTAATCCTACCTCATTTGGCCTCTGGAATATCATATTCTAAGGCCCCTGATCCATTAATGTAGAAGCTGCTAAATATTGCGTTATATCCTGATTGTGTTTCCACAATACTTGAACTGTTTCTTTCTGACTGCTTGTAATATTTTCTCTTTGACCTGGGCACTCTGAAGTTTTGCTAATATATTTCTAAGAGTTTTCTTTTTGAGATCTCTTTCAGAAGGTGAATGGTGGAGTTTTTTTATTTCTATTTTACCCTCTGGTTCTAGAATATCAGGGCAGTTTTCCTTGGGATTTTCTTGAATATGTTGTATTGGCTCTTTTTTTTAAGTGTAGCTTTCAGGTAGTCCAATAATTTTTAAATTATCTCTTCTGGTTCTATTTTCCAGGTCAATTGTTTTTCCAATGAGATATTTCACATTGTCTTCTATTTTTTAAAAATTATTTTGGTTTTGTTTTATACTTTCTTGATTTCACATGGAGCCATTAGCTTCCGTTTTCTCCATTCTAATTTTTACTTAATTATTTTCTTCAGCAAGCTTTTGGACTTTCTTTTCCATTTTGCCAATTCTGTTTTTTGAAGCATTTTTCTCATTGACTTTTTGGACCTCTTTTATCATGTAGGGTAGTCTATTTTTTAAGATGTTATTTTCTTTAGTAAGCTGTCGAATAGTTTTTCATGATTTCATGAGGGGGACTGAAATTTTCCAGAACAGACCAGGGTTAGCAAGGGTGGGAGCCCTGCTTGGTCAGTGGGGCAGTACAGTATGGTATCTAGATAAGATCCTTGCACCATAATTGTCCTGGTACACTATAATAATTCAGGGAGAAAATATGAAATGCTAATTAGGGGAGACAGAGCCAGGGAACACCTTAAGCAATATGGCCAGACATGCCTTAAGCAGTTTCAAGCCACAATATAAAACAGGGACAAAGACAGAAATACAAGAGGCGCTTAATGATGGGCCACGAGTCAGGTGGTGTGTAGTGACCTGGGATTTGGGTTTGGGTACAACAATTACTTGTCATTTTCTCCAGAACTACTTATTTATAAATTCTTCCCTATGTGGCATTGGTTTTAAAAATTGCTATTTCTTGTCCTTTTATATATATAGGAATATAGATTTTAAGTTGCGAGTTCCTAGTTCAATCCCTGTAACAGTAATTAATTTAGCAGTGCTAGGTACTTCTGTGAAAGAAACAGAAGGTGTGAAGTCTATCTCCTGTTGCTGACATAACAGGAAGGGGTTGGCTGAAACAAGACGCCAGTGTGTGTGTGTGTGTGTGTGTGTGTGTGTGTGTGTGTGTGTGTGTGTGTGTGTGTGTGTGTATTTAATAAGAGCTCCAGAGGACAGACAGTCAGAATCAAAGATTTTCCTCCTGGTGGAGGGAGCAGAATTTTCACAGCATTTGGAAGCTGGGTTGCTGGACTGAAAACTGAGTTGGAGTTTTCTATGAGACCAACACCTGGTGAAGGCTGAAGTTGCTGCTCAGGAGGCCACCTGGAAAGCCACCTGGAAGGCTGAGATTTCTTCTGGGTTCTGGGCCAGCTGAACTATTGGAGGACTAAAGAAGCATGACCAGGACAAGACTTTGTTTGTGGCTTGGTTGATCCTTGAGTTCCCAGCAACAGAAGTGGTGAAGGTTTTGAGATGTGATGGACCCTGTGAACTTCAGAGTGTACCACAAACTGCCTGGAGAACTGGACAAGAACCTGAGAACTGTCTGCCTCTGAATCCAGGCAACTGTCTGGTGGATTCATGTAGGAGCTGGGACCATGCAAGGGCATACAGGGAATCTTAGAGACTACCCCAAGTCAAGATGAAGAAAAGGCCTCTCCTTGGATATTGAATCATGTGATGAAATTGAAGTTTACTAGACACCAAGGGGTGGAGGGTTTGTATTAGTTTCTAATGACTGTATTTAGCGATTGATGATACTTAGTAAATGTGAATCTGGATGAGTGACTGATTAAGTTAACTTATGATTGCCCCATGAGTGGCAGACTGATTTGTATTGTGGAATGATTGAATGATTAAGTAAGGAGGGTCTCCCCCTTAGGGAATATTCTTTTGTTCTTTCTTCTAAATATTGTGGCCACTTTGGTGAAAACTATGTGGCCATTCTAATGTTAAGCTGTTGTGAACAGTATATTGTGTTTTTATATGATAAGATGCAATGTTGTGAATATTATATTGTGAATGTTATATTGTGATTTGTTGTGAATGTTTGTCTCGATTTGTTATGGAATAAATGGAGTATTCACTATACTGTGTAATCAGAATCTGAAAAGTTGTTCACAGCAGCATTCTTTTAGGAAGCTGCTCATGCATAGCATTACAATCCCCTAATGATATGTGTAAACCAGTTTTAATTCTGAGTCTTTTTGCATTGTGCTGCTTTAATGTGATTCCAGATGGTGGAGATAATAATGTCTTACTGTTTGCCTGCATGAGAGACATAATTGCTATGAGAGCTTGGGAGAGAAGGGATTTTCTTCTTCCCTATTTTAAAAAAAAGATTCTTCTAGATGCTGTTCAGCACCAACTCCAGGGAGGAGAAACAGAAAAGACTCTTGAAAAGACATGTTATCTTTCACCATGTCTTAGATTTCCAGTTTGCCTCCCTAGAGACTTTAGACAAGAATTGCACCTTGGATGATATTGGGGCCTTTCTATTAGTTTAGCAGAGAAATATCCTTAGAATCATTTATTTTAATTGCTTAGCAATGATAGTGACATTGTTTCCAGAAAGTCAATATTAAAATAAGAGCAACAATAATAGTTTGTATTTCAGGAAATGTTTGATTTATTACTTATCTGTGTATGACTAAGCAAGTTGAACTCAGCTTCTTCGTTTATTAAATGGAAGGGAGAGTGATGGTAGTGGTAAATTAGATCTCTCAGGTCTCTTTCACCTTTTAACACATAATTCTTTAATTAGAAAATGGGAGTCATTTACGTAGAAAGAATGAGGAATAGCAGATAGACTGTCCAAATGTTGAACTTGGTATTCATAGTATATTAAAAAACTTAAAGGGAGACTCTGTTATGATTCTTCTTAAGGAGATTAATAAGAAAGCATGAAAGGCTGGGCAAGGTGGCACATTCCTATAATTCTAATTACTAAAAGGAAGCTGGAGCTGGAACAGATTTCTTGAATTCAGGAGTTCTGAACTATAGTGGGATATGCTATAAGTTCAGTATCTGTGACGTTAATAGGGAAAGTCCCCAAAAGTGAGAATGGAGTGACTATCAGGTGTCCTACAGAAGGACAAACTGGCTTACACTGGAAATGGAGCAGATCAAACCTAAAGGGAGTGTCAATTAGTAGTGGGATTGGGCTTGTGAATGCTGTGGCCCTTCAGCCTTGGCAAGATGTGAGAGCAAGAGAGACAGATAGACAGACAGACAGAGAGACAGAGACACACACATATACAAAGGAACAGAGGGAGCGAGGGATGGAGATGCATTTTTCATGCATCTCTCTTCTCCTCTCTCTCTTTCTCTTTCTTTTTCACCCTCTCTCTTGCATTTTCTCCATTCTCCCCATTTTACATAGGCTGAAAATGCAACAGCTACTAACTGCTCTAATCCCACTAATAATTAACACTGTGTCTTTGGCCTCCTCCATTTCCTGTGTGGACCCTCCATAAGCAAACTACTGCCCTCTCCATTCTCACTTTTGGGGGCTTTCCTTATAAATGCCCCTCCCCCACAATGAAATGTGACTCTGTTTCAATCGGTACTATTAGGATAATATACCTCAATAAAATTTTGGATTGAAGTGACAATAGTTTACATAATCATAATTATTAAATGTAAATAATAATAGCTTATGAATGGTTACTGAGTACTTCACATAATACCATTGAGGCTCACAATAATACTTTGTGAGTACTATTGCTCCCATTTTATAAATGAGGAAACTGAGACTTTAAGAGTTAACCAATTTCATTGCGATAATATATCACATACACACACGCACAATTAGTGGCACATCTAGAATTCAAATTCAGATCTTTAAATCTAAATATAGCGCTCTTTTTGCAATTCTATACTGCTAAGATGGTACAGTGGATAGTATGCCGGGTCTACCAGGACAACCTAAATTCAAATTTACCTCAGATTTATTAGAGGTGTGACCCTGGACAAGTCACTTAATCTCTACTGCACTGTCCTCATATGTAAAAGGGAAATAATACTAGTATCTACCTCCCAATTCACCATCATAAGGATGCAATAAGAAAATATTTGTAAAACTTCAGAAACATATTTGTCACTTGGAAAAAATGTCAAGTGATGCTTAACTGACAGGCTGATAAAGCTGAGTTTTTTATATCAGTTTTCACTTTAGGTAGCAAAAAATGTTAATTTGCCCTGGATTACATTTAAAGAAGGGAAAGCAGCATAGTGAGAAGCCTTGAAAACATGGTGACAACTGCCTGCAAATATTTGAAGCATTTTTATATAGAAGAAAGCTTTATCTTGCTTCATCCCAAGAATTGTTATATTGAGCTCACCAACATTACAAGCTCTGAAGCAGACAATAGATGGTAACATGTTGATTATACCTCAGATAAATTTAGATGATCTTTGAACTCCTTTCTAAGTCTATGTGCTACTGAACAGGGGAGTTTAAGTTGGAAAGGAATACTGAGTGGAGTGTGGACATAGCAGCATAAAAGTATAAGAAACGTGAATCAATTAATCAGCAAGTATTTATGTAGTATTTTACTTCAGCTATATTAGGATTATAAATATACTTTTTGTTTTGACTAACCTGAGATCTTCTCTGTACTGTTTTTATGGGAAAATATCTTCTAAGTTCAAGACAGAAATAAAATTTTAGAACCTTTTCCCCATTTTGCTAAAAGTTTTCAAAAAGCATTATTTGAAATTATTTTATGTTTCAGTTTTCTATGAAGAAAATATAGGCATTGACCCTTGTTAAGCTGCCTGGCAGAAGTGGTGAAAGTTCCAGTTTTTAAGAGTTATTGAATCTGCTGGAAACCAAAATCTGTAAAAAGTTGCACTTGCTATATTTTTAGGTCTAGAGTCATCACATGTCTGAAACATTCAACATTGCAAATTAAATACATTGTTCTCCATTTTCAATTAATAGTTTACCTAGTTGAGAGTTTACCTTATCACAGCTATCTTAATTTATTTTGTGCAAAAGCTTTACAATTCCTTCCAATCAAAACAAGAACTACATATTTCCCCTCATACTCTGCATGTATACACATACACTTTTTAGGAAAGAAAAATACAAACACTTAAACTACCTTCAAAGTAAGGTTAAAAGTAGGCAGATCTTTCACTATTCTATAGCACTATTATTATTTACAACATGAAGTCAAACAGGGGATAGAATGATGAAAATGGAAAAATTTACAATTCCTAAATTTTGTCTCATAAGTTCACTTCATGACTTTGTGTGAATCCAAGAATGTTAGATGCACGTTTATCCAAATATTATCAAAATACATTCCAAAGGATTATCTAAGAATAATCTAAGATTTATTTCTCTTCACATTGGTGATGTTGAACAGAAAACATTATAATACAAATTTTAAAAATATGTAACCTTCTCAAGGTCTTTCTTCCTCCTTCCCTCCCTCCATTCCTTCCTTCCTTCCTTTCTTCTTTCCTTTCTTCCTTCTCTCCCTCCTTCTCCCCTCCCTTTTTTCTCTCCTGCCTTGCTATTCCCAATACTTAGTATAGCCTGGAATATCCTTGTTGAATAAGAAAAGTATATTGGATATGGTATGAAATATTGAGTTATGGGGGCAGAGTCAAAAGAGTGGTGTAGAAGAAGGAGAAGTCTTCAAGCTCCTCTCATAAGCACTTCAAATACCTATAAAATATTACTTTAAACACATTTTAGAGCTCCAGCACCCACAAAATGCCAGAGAAACAAAGCTCCCACAGAAAGCAGTTCAGCAAGCCAACAAGAAGGACTCATCACAGTACGCTGGGAGTCAAGCCCACCCAGGTCTGAAACTGGTTAGCCCCAGGGCAGCCAGGACAAACCATGGCTGGAGCACTTAGGAGAGTGGATCACCAGCAGCTTTCCAAAATTATCAACCCATAAGAGCCAAGGACAAAGTGAAAGGTCAGTGGAACTTGGATAAATTTGGGGCAAAGGAGTGGTTCCAGTCATTTGCCCCCAAGGCAAGAAAGCTGCACAAGCAGTGGCCATACAGCCACCTCCATGTGGCTGCTTCAGAGTTCCTGGCCTGCATATTGCAGGGGTCCATGCAATCATTCAGAGGCTAAGTGCTCTTGTCTTAACCTGCCTGTATACAGATTGTGGTCTTGGTTGGTGGTTCTGAGGTGTGTGACCAGTGAGCCAATGCTAGAGGGGGCCACATAGATGGCAGCTTCAGAAACCCCAGTGATTTGGGACAAAGCTATCCCCTGTTAAAGCAGATTCTACAGAGCCCAAAATTCAAGTAATTGACTAACAACATGAGCAGGCAAAGGAGGAAAGTAAGCTTTGGATTCCTTTAGATTCCTTTAATTTAGATTAGCCTTTAGATTTCCTTTAGATTCAGCTTTACATTCCTTTCTTGGGGACAAAAAGGATCAAAGAATGGAACGGAAGGAAGATGACATAGTCAGAACTCCCACACCAAAAGCTTCCAAGAAAATTGTAAACAGGTTACGAGCCATAGAGGAGCTTAAGAAGGATTTTGAAAACCAAATGAGAGAAGTGGAGGAAAAATTGCTAAGAGAAATGAGAATGATGCAAGAAAATCATGAAAAGAGAGTGAAAAACCTAACTGAATAAAATAACACCTTAAAAACATAGACTAACTGAAATGGCAAAAGAGGCTCAAAAAGCCAATGAGGAGAAGAATGACATAAAAAGCCAAATTTGACAGAGGAAAAACAATCTGAAAAGCTCACTGAAGAGAATAATTCCTTCAGAATTAGAGTGGAGCAAAAGGAAGCAAATGACTTTATGAGGAATCATGATACTCTTAAAAAATGAAAAAAGAGAAAGCAATGTGAAATATTTCCTTGAAAAAGCCACTGACCTAGAAAACAGATCCAGGAGAGACAATTTAAAAATTATTGGACTACTTGAAAGCCATGATCATAAAAAGACCCTAGAAAGCATCCTTCAAGAAATTCTCAAGGAAAATTGCCCTGATATTTTAGAACCAGAGGGCAAAATAGAATTTGAAAGAATTCACCAATCACCTCTTGAAAAAGATCCCAGAAAGAAAACTCCTAGGAATGTTATAACCAGATTATGGAGTTACCAGAACAAAGAGACAATATTATAAGATCCCAAAAAGAAAGAATTTTAATACTGGAAA
Organism: Pseudocheirus occidentalis; assembly: GCA_028646575.1. Classification (NCBI taxonomy): domain Eukaryota; kingdom Metazoa; phylum Chordata; class Mammalia; order Diprotodontia; family Pseudocheiridae; genus Pseudocheirus; species Pseudocheirus occidentalis. Next base: position 212,414,172 of record CM053597.1, read on the forward strand.
CACAATCAGGATAACCCAGGATTTAGCACCTTCTACATTAAGGGAATAAAGGGTCGGGAATATGATATTCCGGAGATCAAGAGACCTAGGATTAAAGCCAAGAATCACCTGCCCAGAAAAACTGAGTATAACATTTGAAGGGAAAATATGGTCATTCAATGAGGTGGAGGACTTTCAAGCATTCTTGATGAAAAAACCAGAACTGAATAGAAAATTGGACATGCAAATACAAGAAGCATGAGCTGCTTGCTGTGGCTAGCAAGTCTGGGCCTACCTACCAGCTGAGTGAAATAAAATGAGAGAGTAAGAGAGAGAGAGCTTCTAGCTGAATAAGAAAGAGGGAGAGAGACAGGGATGTATTCCATAGTCTGTTTATTGCGGAACTATTTCATACAGAGCCAAAGATACATGGAAGATACAAGGTTTATATACCCTTAGCAGAATGCAAGGAACCACCCTTGGTCTAGATCTTTCTCTACCCTATCCCAATGCTAATCACTTAAGTTCTTTATCCTGGGACCATGTCCAGAGGCACAAAAGAGGGTATTACAATCAAGACTTGCAAATTAACTCAGTACTTTCTTTAGATATTCATGAAACCAATGAGAGCATCCACCCAACAAGATTATACTTTCCTTGCATATTTGCCTAATGACCTTTGCAAAACTGGGGAGCTAACGTGGCCAAGGACCCTGAAAGTCTTGGCCTACAACAGTAAATGTGGAAAAGAATTCATAACGAATTTATCAAAGTTGAGCTGTTTACATGCGAACATGGAAAAACAATAATTGTAACTTATGAAACTTTTCTCAGTATGAATATGAAAGGAATGTAAATGTGTGTATATATATATATATTTGTACATATACATATATATGTATACATTTACATATGTCTGTATCTTGTGTATATATGCTTAGGAATACATATGTGAGTGTCTGTATATATGTCTACATAGACAGAGGGCACAAGATCAATTGAATAGGAAGGGATGCTATTTTAAAAGGTGAAATTGAGAGGTGGGAGAGGAATAGACTGAGAGAAGACAAAGACAATGGGGCTAATCATCTCATATAGAAGAGGCAAGGAATAACTTATAATGGAGGGGAAGAAGGGGAAGGCAAAAGGGAATGGGTGAACCTTACTCTCATTGAATTTGGCTTAGGGAAGGAGTGACATACATTCTAAACTGGGTATCTTGACCTACAGGAGAGTGGGGGGAAGGGGATGAGAGGGGGGAGGATGGAGGGGAGAGAAGGTTGGGTGGAGGGTTGTTAGAAGCACACACTTCTGTAAAGGGACATGGACAAAGTAGAGAACAGAACAAGTGGGGGGGCAGGATAGGAAGGAGGGAAATATAGTCAATCTTTCACAATATGTCCATTGTAGAGATGTTCTGCATAACTACACATGTATTGAATGGCCTGTATTGAATTGCTTGTCTTTCCAGGGGGGTGGGGGGGTGATAAGGGAAGAAGGGAAAGAATCTAGAATTTAAAGTTCTAAAATCAAATGTTTAAAATAAATATATACACATCTATATGTATATAGATGTGTATATAGATGTATATATATGTGTGTGTATATACATATATGTTCATATATATGTGTATTCATATATATTATTGAATATATATGATTATGTACATATATATGTATACACACATATATACATATATGTGATTTTATACATATATGATTATACATATATATACATATATAATTATTATTATTTACATGCAACTGGGTAGTAAGATATACAGGCACTGGGGTCAGGAGATCCCTCTTGCTGGAAAGTCAGAGGGGTTAGAGGGGAGGACATAGGAGAGAGCATACTGGAGGAGGGAATATACACTCGGATATATCAGTGTTTGGGGGTGGGTGGTAGGGGAACAACAGGGAGAAAATTTGTAACTCAAAATCTGGTGGAAATGAATGATCTAAACTAAAAATAAAGAAAAGTTAATAAAAAAATTTTAAAAATTTTTAAAGAAAAAAAAGAAAACTATAGGGAGGGCCAAGAATTATGGAAAGACCCAGTGACTGCTATAGTAATCCAGTCTTGTTATTTATTTGTTTGTTTGTTTGTTTTGCTTTTTTGGAGGGCAGTTGGGGTTAAGTGACTTGCCCAAGGTCACACAGCTAGTTTTTGTGTTAAGTGTCTGAGGCCAGATTTGGACTCAGGTCCTCCTGACTCCAGGGCCGGTGCACTGTGCCACCTAGCCGCCCCCAGTCTTGTTATTTATATTTGATAACATGAAAGATAATGCCACATTAAAATCTGCAATCTTATAGGAATGGCAGTTAAGAAAGTAAGGTAAGAACAGAAACATATAAGCCTTAGACAAGTATGTAAGAAGTATCTGTGTAAAATATGAGGGAAAAGTAATGAATTTTTAAAAAGGAATTATTTCTGAGAATTCTCTTTCATTCACAATTTAATGAGAAAGATCAATTATAAAACATAGGAAATGAGATGCTGGGAGACCAAAGGACATTCCAGTATCCCCTCATGGTGTTAAATAGTACAGCTCTCTCCTGAATGTGGCCTGTCCCTAGTGAGTTCAGTTCACATTCTCCCTTGAGTTCAGAGAAAGCATTATTTAGACAATATGGGAAATAACTCGCATTGGAAAGCCAGCTTCCAGTCAATTACCCTGATATATATCTGAATGCTTTTGTAAGCTCTTTCTCAGTTGTTTCTGTGATCCCTGTTCCCTAACCTTTCTAATAAAAATGTTATAGTACAAGGACCATATAATAGATTTATTCATATTTTATGTAACTCTTTCTGAAGATTTTTTGATTTTCTAAATGAATTCCTCAGAACCCATAGAAAATAGAATAGATTAAAATGAACCTGTTCCTGAAAACATATGAATTACTCATTGCCCCAAAAGTTGAAAACAAGTTGTCTTCTATTTCTTTAGAGAAAAAAATGTTTTTGGAACTCTACCTAGAATTTGGTAGAATGTGTCTCAGAATTTCAATGAGGAAAATTTAATAGGATCTCCAATGCAGGGTAGTATTTGGGTAGATAGCAACAAAATGTACTGTGATGGAGGTAAGAGGGAGAGTTTTTTAATTTGATGCTTAAATGTCTATGTATATGAGTGATCCCTATGAGGAAGATGAGATAGAACTGCGTTATGTGAAACTAAAAAGCAATGCCTGCTCCAGCAGAGGAATGTTGTATTTCATCTCAGTTTTAAAGCATTTTGCACAGGATATTCAGGATTCAACTTTTGGCAGAAATCATGAAAAACTAACCAAAAGTGAGTAATATTTGTCAATAAAGGTTATTATGTCTTTTTTACTTTCTCCTTATCTTTTAAATATTTTTGCTATAATTATATATATATATATATATTTCAATCATATCTATATATAATGGTTTTTTGACCCAATCTTTTCCAAACTTGCATATGAAGTACAATGTGAGAACCAACTGTAAGCCCTGAGCCATCATTTTGATTCTCTAGCTTAACATTTTGTTCTTTGAGAGGATATGTGGTTAGTACTGATGTGGTCCAGCACTGTCCTCAGATATGATATCTCAAAAAGATAACTTTCAAGCAAGTGGGTCATTAGGAAAGATGGTGTTCTAGATCTTTTCTTAAGAGACTCTATCTGTAAAAGTTGAGGATGAGAAGGTCCTATGTGGAAGTTAATACTGCTGATCTTGGGAAGAGAAAGATGATATTTCTCTAGATTTGTGTTAAGTACTTTCTAGATTTTTTTTAAGAAAAATTTTGAAGCAACTAAATTTAAGTCATGCCTATAAAAGTTAATCCGTGTCTCCTAGGGAAGGGACTTTTCATTCAATCATGGAGCAGCCAAAAAATTAATTTAGCTCAGAACTATATTTGCATTTATCACTGACTACAATCCAGGAATAACCTGCAGTTTTAGGTAATATTCTGAGAAAAAGAGAAATACTGTTCTGAAGAAGTAGTAAATGACAGGGAACAAGAACCGAGGCTCCTGCATCCATATTTAGTTTCTGTCATCGTTAAGTAGCTAATAATCTTCACATAAGAAGTTTTTGAGCACCCTTGTGAAATAGAAAGTCAGGAATGATTTAAGATTTGATCAACTGTTAATTTGGGTACCTGTCAATGAAAATTCTACATTTTAAGCATCAATACCATCAGTCTTGAAGTTAAAGATTTAAAAAATCTGGTTGGTATTGTTGCTGTTCTCAGTTAGAATATCATTAGAAGTACGTTAGCAAGTTTTATTTTGTAATATTAGTGATTAATGCAAGGACCAATACTTTTAGACAGCCATTCCTTTCACATAGGTGAAGAGTAGGTCTCAGACAACACATACAGACTTTATTCAAGTGTTATATTTAACTCAGCCTCAGCTTTTACCTAATTATACATTCAGGAACATTCAAAGATTGAAAGAGAAATAAAACATTGTTAACGCTTCTTATTAAATGAGGGGTGTAAGGTTGAAAAGAAGTTATATGTGCTTATAAACATTATAAACCATAGATTTTGTAGTGCTTTTTCCAGTTTATTTAAGAAAATGGAGGATACTTTTATGCACCAACTTTAAATGTTAAATGAATAGACTGCTCAGTCTTCAAGAATTGTTTCTCATTTCACTGTCATAATCTTTACGATTTGTATGGGATTTTTTCTGTGACTTGGCAAAATGAAATTCAAGATGGTTATTGTTTTGCGTATGTTTACAAATATAAAGAATAATAGCTTCTTAATAATTTTACAAAGGAAAAATTTTAGTCATAAAATAGTGATAGATGTATGAATAAAATATTCACTGAAAATAAGTGTGTCCATAAATTCATTAAAAAGTTTCATCTTTGAGGTCTAGGCTCTTCTAATCACAAGCTTCGTGATCCTTACCATTTTATTTACCTCTGTGAGCCTCAGTTTCCTCACCTGCAAAATAAGGTTCATAAAATTTGGGCTGTCCAATTCAAGTTGCTATGGAAAGGTCTTTGAACCTTAAATTGACAGTGTAAAAAAGTATCCTGAAAGATTTGACAATTTGGAATTCTGGGACCAAACATTATAAAAGATTAAAATTAATAGAGATTAAATTAAAGTCTTGTACTTGAGAAGGGAACAGGCTTTTATTTAGTGCTTAGTATGTATTACAAACAATGGTAAGCACTTTATAAAAATCAGCTTTAGAAATTCAACATGGAGAAGGTGTGATAAGCCAAGAGTTTTCTTAAAATAATGGGTTTGTGTTGGGCATGGAATGGAAAATCACAAACTCAATTTGTGAGTTTGTGCTATGGTAGCCAATAAAAGTTCATGTGATTTTAGGTTTTATTAAGAGTGGCATGTAATCTAAGACAAGGGAAATGGTAAAGCTGGTATACGTTGTGAAATTTAGACCATATTTGGATTATTCTGTTTAGTTCTGGGTGCAACACTTAAGATACACCAACGGGTGACTAAGTTATATGCCCAGAGGAGTGAGACCATGATGGTGACAGGCTTTAAGATCATGCCATATGAAGACTGGCTAAAGGAAAGACATACATTTAGTCTTATCAGTAGTAGACTTAGAGGGGTAAAGGACAGTTATCTCCAAATGTTAAGGAACTGTGATGTGGGCATCCAGGTGGAATACTAGACAGAACTCCAGGCATGGTGTCTTCTTTCAAATCCAGCCTCAGATACTAGCTGTGTGTCCTTGGGAAATTCATTTAACCCTGTTTGCCTCAGTTTCCTCATCTGTAAAACGAGATGGAGAAGAACATGTCAGACAACTTCAGGATCTTTCCAAGGCAAACCCCAAATGGAATTACAAAGAGAAAGAAAAAACTAAAGAATACTAAAGACAAATTGTTCACTTGTTCTGCTAGGCATATGTCTGGGAAAGGCATCAACGATTTGGTAACAAAGATAAAAAATCCAAAAGGCAGACTTTTCATATAAGTAAGAACTTCCTAAAAATTAAGAACTGTCCAGCAGTGGAATTGAGTTATTTCATATGTACTAGGTTCTTATTCACTATAAAGACCAAAATATATTGAATGTTTACTTGCCTATTATGTTACAGAATGGATTGTTGCTATGACAGGTATTTTTTATTTTTAAAATTTTAATATCTGACTCTGTTGTGGGTAAATCTTTCATCTCCACTTGTCCTCATACTACTTTCTTATTTTCACCAGCAGGTCTTGTGGCTGGGAGGATGAAACAAAAATGAAAAACCACTCAGTGATCACAGAGTTCATCCTCCTGGGACTTTCAGATGATCCCAAACTTCAGGTTGTGATTTTTCTCTTTCTGTTTATAGCCTATATCTTAAGTATTACTGGGAACCTGACCATCATCACCCTTACCCTGGTGGATCCCCACCTACAGACACCCATGTATTTTTTCCTCCGGAATTTTGCCTTCCTAGAAGTCTCTTTCACTACCGTTTGCATTCCTCGATTCTTAAGCACCATTATTACTGGAAACAAAACCATTTCCTTTAACAACTGTGTAGCTCAGTTATTCTTTTTCATTTTCATGGGGTTAACTGAATTTTACCTACTTACAGCCATGTCCTACGATCGCTATGTTGCCATCTGCAAGCCCCTGCACTACACAACCATCATGAGCAATAAAGTCTGCATTTTTCTTGTCCTCTGTGCTTGGCTGGGAGGATTCTTGACCGTTTCCCCACCACTCATGCTTCTTCTGCAGCTCGATTATTGTGGGTCCAATATCATTGACCATTTTTCTTGTGACTATTTCCCTCTCTTACAACTCTCTTGCTCAGACACACAATTCTTAGAAGCACTTGGTTTTTATTTTGCTTTGGTGACTCTGTTATTTACTTTGGCGTTAGTGATTTTGTCCTATGTATATATCATTCAGACTATTTTGAGGATCCCTTCTGCTAGCCAGAGGAAAAAAGCCTTTTCCACTTGCTCCTCTCACATGATTGTCATTTCTATCTCCTATGGCAGCTGCATCTTTATGTACGTGAACCCCTCAGCAAAAGAAAAAGCATCATTGACCAAAGGAGTAGCTATTCTCAATACTTCAGTTGCTCCCATGCTGAACCCTTTCATTTACACCCTAAGGAACCAACAAGTAAAACAAGCCTTCAAGGATGTTGTTCAAAAGGTAGTGCTATTCTCAAGAAGGTGAAATGCTGTACTGTCATCAGTAAGAGACAGGCTGAAGTTTAGAAATGTTTAATAGTAGGCCAGGTTTGGATCACCTCTTGCAAATAACTACTTCTCCTCCTTAGAGCAGATTTCATATGTTCCATCTTCCTCACTTTTCCATTAATATATCTTTTCACATTCTGTATTACGGGGCTAAAACCTGCTCATGGCAACAATGGAAAGATAGGCTCCTACTTGAAACTTTTTTTTTTCAAAATTTACCCCATCCATTTTGTGTGGGTTGAAGTGAATTCAGGATTTGGATTTTGTCCACAAATGAAAATCCTGTTCATTGACTGAAGATTCAATATGGTGTTCAATATAGTGTACCATATAATTTAATGTACAGGTTCAAATGTTCATTGCTGATTACCTAATTGAAAATTTGAAAAAAGAAATGCTTTCATGTTCTTGTGGGAGAGTAATAATAACAATAAATACACTATTATTTATATAACACTTTGAAATTTAGAAATCATTTTATTTACATTAACGTATTATTTCTCACCACCACCCCTGAAGGGAGATACTACTATTATCTTCATTTGACAGATGGGGGTCACTGAGTCTGTCAAAGGTTAAGTGACTTGCCCAAAGTCACACACCTAATCAGTGTATTAGTCAGGATTCAAACTCAAGTCTTCCTGACTTCAAGTCCTGTGCTCTATCCATTGCCTCTCTTAACTTTCTATGTCTTGACTTTAGAAACATTATAACATAAACTACTTGAGGATAGGGACTGAACCTCCCCCCACCAACCCCCTTCAGTATTTGGCATGGTGACTTACTGCCTTACTAGTTTTTATGCAATTAATAAATATTACCAATGACAATTCCAAGTAATTAATAGTAAATATATCCCATATATCCATTTTCTCCTCTCCAAATATTCAACATTTATCCCATTTCAGATCCTTATCATCTCTCACTTGATCCACTGTAAAAACTTCTTAACTGGACTTCCTGCCTCCAGTCTCTCACTTCTCCAATTCATCTTCCATAAAGCTTCCAAACTAATATCCTTAAAACACACATCAGGCAATATGACTTAACAAAATTCAATGGCTTTCTGTTGCCTCTAAGATAAAACATAAATTTCTTATTTACCTTTCACTTATAGCATCTTCTCAGTTTTTTATTTCATATTATTATCCATTCTACTAAGTATTCTCTTATACAACATTCCATCCCTTGCCTTAATGCTTTTGCACAAATATTCTCTTTTTTGAATCTACTCCCCCTCCATACTTTTACCTTACAGAATTTCTACCTTTCCTTATATAATAGCTTGAATACAACCTGTACTTGACCTCTCCTCATCTCTCAGGTTATGAATCAGTCAATAATTAATCAGAGGTAATTTATTAGGCATTTACTATATAGTAGGCAAGTACTTGGGCTTCATAATGAAAACACAAGACTCATTGGAAAAGTTTCTGGTGTTGGAAGAGATTGAAGGCAAAAAGAAAAGGGAAGGACAAGATGAATAGATAGTGTTATGGAAACAAAGATGGAGAGGCCTAGCAGGCTATCGACCATGGACTCCTGAAGACTTGGACATGACTGAACGAATGAATAACAAGGAATGACACTGGACTCTAGGAATATTAAAACAAAAAATAAAACTGGTCACTTTCAAGGACCTAACATTCTACCAAGGAAACGACAGTCATATTTATGTTTTTATATGTCCACATATTCACATATTCATTTAATATATACATATATAATAAATGTAAAGTAAATATGAGGTAATTAAATGCAAGCTATAGAGAGTGAGAGCAAATAATTATCAAAATCAATAAAGGCTTCATGTAAAAGTTGGTGTTTTACCTGATACATCATAAAAGAAGTGAGGTATTTTATCAGGCAGCATTGAGGAGTGTTCTAGAAATGAAAGATGACTAGTACAAAGTCACAGAGATAGATGATGGAGAGAAACAGAGAAAATGCCAATTTTTTGGAGTTTGGGAGGATTCTGGAAACCTGGATTGCAATCATGTTGTGGAGGACTTCATATTTCAATCCCAGGCACTAGTGAACCACTGGAGGTTATCCAGTAGTGTATGATATGATCTGATCTGTGCCAAAGAAATATTACCTTGGCAGTTCCATGAAGGAGAGATTGAAGCTGGCAGAGCCCTAAGGCAGGAATACTAATTGGGGAGCCATTGCAATAATCCAAGCAAGAAATGGTAACTCTCTCTTGAAATTACTTTGGATTTGTTTACTTATTTACAAGCATTGCGCCCATTAGTATGTAAGCTCCCTGTGGGAAGACACTGTTTTTATCCTTATATCCTTAGTGCCTAGAACAATGTCTTATCCAAGAATGGTACTTGGTAAATATTTGCTGAATTAAATAGAACACATTTCCTTATGATTTAAGCTTTAAAACCTCTTTTTTATGCAATTCTATAAGGAATTTTATCCTTATATTATTCCTAGTGTACAGCTATTATATTTTTTTGATACTGGATTAATCCATCTTCCGTAAATTTCTTTGACTTTTCAATTACAAAGGAAACTATGTGACCAACATAGATAATTATAGATAAAACTATAAAATAAGAAGACTTAACACTTTGAACAAGGTAAAACTGATATGAAAAAAAAAATCAGAGACCTCGAATACTTACAATGCTCACTAAACACCCTCCTCCCAATTCAGGTACCTGAGACTGGAAGCACAAGCAAAATCGATAACTTTGGTCTAAAGACCTAGTTTCAGTGACAATCAACCAATTTTGCCAATATACAGAAAAAAGACATTCAAATATGATGAAAACACGAAATCCATTTATACAGTAACAAGAGCATTGTAAGGACAAACAATATAGTAAAAATTTTTAATTTCTGATCAATGAAAAGAACAACCATGATCCCAGAGGAATGATGATGAACCATGCTATCTACCTCCTGACAAATTTGTTTTCTAGTATTTGATTAAAACAGCCTCATTCTTTATTTATGAAAAAAAATCAAAATTTACTTCATTGGAATGAAGCGGTCTTTATTTTTAAAACTGTGTTCACTTTACAAACATTCATTTTTTCTTCTCATGACTTTCCCCCACTGAAAATAAAAAAAACAAAACTCTTATAACTATTATCTATAGTGAAGAAAAATTGGCCATATCCAAAACTACATTTCAATCAGCATCTTTAATCTAACACTTCTCTGTCAGGAGGTAGACAGCTTGACTCATCCTCAGGCCTCTGGAATCATGGATTGTCATTGATCAGACAGCCTAACTTTTTCAAAGTTGTTTATTTTTACAATGCTATTGTTACTGTATCAATTGTTCTCCATATTATACTCACTTCATTTGGCATTAGTTCATATAGATTTCCAGCTTTCTTGGAAATTGTCACTTTTATAATTTCTTATAGCATAATAGCATTTCATTATGTTTACATACCTTAATTTACTTAGTAATTGTTGTCCCTATGGGTCCTTTTTCTTTTTAATCTCTTTGGTGCATAGGTTTAGTAGAGCTATTACAACATTAGATGTATAATTTAGAGCAGTGGTTCTCAACCTTCCTAATGCCCAACCCTTTAATACTCCATGTGAGTATATCTGCATGTGGGCAGACCCGCTTGGAGATGGATAGAGGAGCAGTGTCTCAGTTCCTAAGACCATTTGAAATATATGCTTTCCCATGGTCTTAGGTGACCCTTTGGAAAGGATTGTTTGACCCCCAAAGGGGTTGTGACCCACAGGTGGAGAACCACTGATTTATAGGCTTTGAGGCATAGTTCCAATTGCTTTTAAGAATGAGTGGAGCAAGTCACAGATTCACCAACAATACATTAATATATTTGTAGAGTTATTTGTGGGGATTCCTCACATTGTGATAACACATTCTCTGAAGTGTATTTTGCTTTCATAGGTAGTATGCCACCCCAGGTGAACATCAGATACGTGTGTTCTTAAGGGCAACTAATATTCACATTTGTGGAGGTGGAAAATCAGAAACCTAGAAACAGCCTTTGAGAAGGAAATTGAGCACAGCAGGGATGAAGAGTAGGAATGCACCTCCTGTTTGAGACAAGAGGGTAACTTGTATTGTGTAATACTGTTTACCTCTTTCTATGGTTTCCCTCATGAACTGATATTTCTAATGATTATATATAGCAGGAAAATATAAAGATGGGGCAAAATCAACAAAGGAAATAATATAGAAATCATATATTAAAGGGAAGGAAAAATCAGGTTCTTCAGAAACCTTAAGCTCATGAGAACAAAATATGACTTAAAAAAATAAGAATATGCTCTATGCCCCAGGAAGTAAAATTCAGAAGAGATTGAAAGGGAAAAGAAGTGCTGATTAGAATAAATAATATAAGAACATCTTGGAAAAGGACACAGGAAAAGTAAATTACTTTTTTGTAAAAGGTTGGTGGCGAAAAGGGGAGAGAAAATTTTCTATGAACTAATTCAACAAAGAGAAGGGGGCAAAATCAAACAGAAATTTCATAAAAGAAAGAAGAGACTGATAATTTAAGCAAAAAGCAAACAAACAAAATCCTCGATATAAGATAGGAAAGCCAGAAAGGAGGAGGTTGGGGGTGGTAGAAGCCTGTCAGAATAGACTAGCATCAAAGTATTTAACAGAAAGCTCAATGAAGAAATTAAAATATTGACTTAAAAAAAGGATTAAAATAAAGGTGAAGTGGGGGCGGCAAGGTGGCACAGTGAATAGATCACTGGCCCTGGAGTCAGGAAGACCTGAGTTCAAATCTGCCCTTAGACACTTTATATGCTTACAAGCCTTGTGACCTTGGGCAAGTCACTTAACTCCAATTGCCCTGACCTCTCCCCTCCAAAAAGCAAAATACAAAAAACAAAAACAAAAAAAACTACAAAGAAACAAAAAAATAAAAGTGAAGAAATCCTTGCTAAGACAGGTAGTATCAGACCTGGGATCTGAAGTCAGACTCTTCTGATTCAAGCCCAATTCTCTTCCCATTATAATAAAGTACTAATTTCTCATCAGTATTTGTTCAGATTATTGAGGTAAACTGTATGTAATTGAATGCAGTGAAATTAAACCGTCAATGTACTTATTTTTCCTAGGAAAAATATATGAAATATTCATTATTTCTTATATGAAAATTCAAAAAATAAATTCAGGAGGCAGTATGAGTATTAACGTTACCTCTGATAGCAAATGTTTATAAGTTAACTATTCATATTAGAGATTCTTAAGTATTGGTAGGATAACAAAGGGAGAGACGTTTAACTCTGCTCTTTTCCTCATATAACCTTTGCTCAGGTTCTATGAGACAATGATAGCTGAAAACAGGGAGTAAATAGAACCCCTCATTTCATATTTCAGTTCTTAATTATTTTGATTATTTTATATTTTACCTAGGTTGGGTAAAATATAAAAAATATACTATTGACTGACTAGGTGGTGCAGTGGATAAAGTAGTAGACTTGGAGTCAGGAAGTTCTGAGTTAAAAATCCTACCTCATATACATACTAGTTGGCTGATCTTGGAAAAGATGTTTAGCATCGATTTGCCTCAGTTTCCTTACCCACAAATAGAGATAGTTAACAGCCTCTATATCCTAAGGTTATTGTGAATGAGATATTTGTAAAGTGCTTTGCAAATGATAAATGCTATGTATATGCTAGCAAATATTATTATATACAGAGGCCATTTTCTCCCCTTTCTCATCTTTTTGTTATTTGTTGGGGGCCAAGACCTTCAGAGGTCCTGGCACACTAGCACCCCAATTCTACAAGGGCACTGGGCAGATATGCAAGGATAGTATAATCTTGTTGGGTGGATGCTCTCATTGGCCTCGTGAATATCTAAAGTATGTACATTTGCAAGTCCTGATTAGGACTTCTGATCTATTGTGCCCCCAGAGGTGGTTTTAGGATAAACATCTGGAGGACTGATTAACCTTGGGCTGAGGTCCTGGGATGGGCAAGGCCTAAGATGCAATCATCCCTGAATTAAGGAATATAAGCTCTATGATTTTCTTGTATCATTGGATTGGTATGGAATAGCTCTGGAATAAACAGACTATGAAATCCATCCCTGTCTCTCTGCTCTCTGTCTCTCTCTCTGTCTCTCTCTGTCTCTCTCTGTCTCTCTCTCTCTCTGTCTCTCTCTGTCTCTCTCTCTCTCTCTCTTTTCCTCAACTGGTAGCTAGGCCTAGACTGTGCTGGCCGCAGCAGTTATTTAGAGCACTTTGGATTATATTAATTATAATTATCTTAATTAGTTATTTTAATTATATTAATGTCCTTAATAAATGCTTTCTTAACAGCTGGGAATCTGTCAATCCTATATTTTAAAGCATGGCACAAATGTTCAAATCCTATTCCAAACAATTCCTTTACCCAGATACTCTCTCCCCAAATCAATTTTTCTCTTCTGAGTCTCGTGCCTTCCATGGGCAACAATGAGGAAAATATCACTTGTGTTTTTATTGCTCAAATCTTCATGATATTTGGCAACCAGAAACGGAGAGTAGTCTTCTTATGAAGACTAACAGTTTCCCCAACTGTATTTGCCCTTCCTCTCAAAGTGCTTTAGTTATTTGATTTTGTTAGGTTTGTATCTACTGATTTCATGCTATATATACTTTTATTTATACTTGTCAACACCATTAAAATGTAAGTTCATTGCCAGTAGAAATTGTTTCATTCTGGTGCCTTGTATCCCTAGAACCTAGAAAAATGCCTGGCACACACAATAAGCATTTGTTTTCTGATTTATTGATGTCTTAGTAAAATGTTCAGTCTTTGATACACACACTAAGAAGTCAATAGATTTCTTCATTTTTGTCCTCAGGTTGACAAACAGATGTGTTGGACCTCTGAGAAGAGAATCTCCTCCAATTGCGACTCTTTAATTTGTGCTCTGAATCTTATTGGATAATCTTTCATTCTGTTCTCTCACTTTCTCTCATTATTTGGAGAACAAGCACTTGCTTATTTATCAGAGGATGCAGTTTCCTCACTGCAGGAAAAGTTTCTTCTGTTTTTCAGGTCTTAGTGTATACTTGTCCTTTTTCTTCCCTGTGCAACACTCTTCTGCCCATACACATAGGCAGATTTCTTCTCCCTGTGTCTTTTTATTTAAAATCTGTGTGATTAGGTTTTCAAGAAACACAAAAGACATTTTTTTATCAGCTATGGAGAGGTGTCCTTGACCAGAAATGTGTCATTACTTTATTTCAAAGCATAGTCCAGAAGTTAAAGTTTCATTCTCAAACATTGTCTTCTAAAGTTAGTTGTTCATTTTCCAGACAGTTTTTTTCTCTTTCTTTTTTTTTTTTTTTTGGGTGAGGCAATTGAGGTTAAGTGATTTGCCCAGGGTCATACACTTAGTAAGTATCAAGTGTCTGGTCAGAGGCCACATTTGAACTCAGATCCTCCTGAGTTCAAGGCTGGTGCTCTATCCACTGTGCCACCTAGCTGCCCCAGTTTTTTTTTTCTTCTCTTTTGCACACCTTTACATCCATCGTGTAATAGTGAGGAAAATGCAACCTGTACCTATGTGATCTTCAGCCTGTTGCTCAAATATTTGGTAACCTTTGGTGATACTTGTTAGGTTCTCTCTGACAGTTTCAATTGTGTCACATGAGTCACTAGAAATGCAGAATGCTCATCTTTCTCAACACGTCCTGAGAATTTCTCTGGAATGTCTTAGATAAATGTCCTATGAAGACAACAGACATCATTATTATTGTTTTGTGGCCAACAAATAACTGCCTTAGTACTCTCAGGTAGAGAATTAGCAACTACTACTAATCTTCAATTCTTCCTTTGGCTGTATTTTCTAAAATCCTAACAACTACAGGATTGTGTTACTTACTAGAAGAACAATTTTGATATAATTTCGTGTTGTGACAAAAATGATCATTGACAATAGGATGGCTTGCCTGGAGAAGATGAAGTTGAATTGAGTTAGTTTCCCCATTTTTAATTAGTTCTTGGTCAGATCACAGCTATATCTATTGTCATATGCAGGTATTTTGTTGTTTTCTTATATTGTGGTTTAATTTCCATGTTTTTATTTTGTTTTTGCTTTTGTTTTTTTAGTTCTTGGTTAGACGAGAGCTATATGTATTGCCATTCACAGGTATTTTGTTTTCTTATACTGTGCTTTAATTTCCACGTTTTTTTTTAACAATGGCTGTTATCTCAAGGAAATATGCAAAGTTGTAGCTCTTTAAAAACACATTTCAGTAACCATTATAAAGATATTACAGCAGCTGAACCTTAAACTCCATAATTTTACAGGATCTGCTTGAGGGAAATTCCGGTTGAAAACAAACAGAGATAAAGGAGGACCTGATAGACTTGTCTCAAACGGACACTAGCCTTCTCATGGGTCTCCCTGATGGACACCTCCCCCTACTCTCTCCATCCTACCCTTTTGATGGGTCTCCCTAATTCAAAGCTCTCCCTAGTCCAGTCATACTTCTCTCAGCTGCCAAAGTGAACTGACTAAAACAAAGACCTGGCCATGCCACACCCCTCCCCATAAATTCCTGTGGTTCCCTACTACCTTTAGGATCAAATTTAAAATCATTGGTTTGGTTTTCAAAGTTCTAAAAAACCTGACTCCTTCCTACATTTCCAGACCTTTACTCTCCATCACGTACTCTGAGACCCAAGGATACTAGTGTACTGTCTCCTTTTGACACAGGACACTCTTGACTCCAGGCCTTTTCACTGGCTATGCCCCACACCTAGACTACTCTCCCTTCTGAACTCCATCTTCTTCAAGAACTTTGCTAATCTCCCTCTGTCATTGCTAGGACCTTCCTTCAGCCATCATATGTACACTGACTCTGTATGTACATTATGTACACTATAAAAATCACATGCACATATATGTTAGGTACATGTAACTTTCCACTTTTTAAAATCTCCAGAACTTGGTACAGGACATGGTACATAATGAGAACTTGACTAATATTTATTTACTTGACTGGACTCAACTTGAAAACAGTCTACTTTGGCTTCTGTGAGCTGAAGGGGTTGTCATTCACTCATCTGCAGTATTTCACTATCTTCCTGAAGTTGGAAAAACACTAAGAAACTGTTAATAAAACAGCTGCTAATCATTGTTTTGAAGGGAAAAAAAAATGCTTGTCATAGGCAGGATAAGATGGCTGCTGTTAGGACCTCGAGAAGCACAGATCTTCTAATCACCCCCAATAAAGGTCTAAAATGTACCAAGTAAAGCAAATGAAAGAGAATCAGAAGAATGTCAGAGTAATGCATAAGCACTGAAGGGAGATTATACAGTTTTGGTAGAAGGTATAGTATATAATAGCCTGATCCCACAGGAAAAGCATTCCTAGACTTTGGCTACAAAAGGAAAAAGGCCCTGAGCAGTCTCAAAGCCCCTCCCCAGCAGGAGTGAAGACCAGATAGAACTGGCCCAGAGCCCAACCCAGGAAGAGAAAGATCCTGAGTAGAGCCTAGAACCAGGCAGTCCTAGGGCCTACCACAGTGAGAGAAAGGCTGCAATAGCAGGATGGTCTTAAAGCCTTAATTAGTACAGAACAATCACTCCAATGGACAAACAAGAAGCCTCTGTCCAACTCAGCATGCAGACTACCTTAGCCTGAACCACAGCAGGTGACAAGGCTAAACAATTCCTACAGAAGTTAGAACCTAGAGCTAGGCCCCTCATTCAGGACCATGGTGACCTACTAATACCCTCCAATAGTAAAGAATCAAAATTTAACCCAAGTATAAGTCTTTGATCCAGACACTGAGACTGGTGATATAAGCAACATTCCCCACCCATTTGAACACAACATAGAAAGAGCTTGAAATGAGAAACACCCAAAGGTCAAATCCATTAAGAGCCTTCTTCCAAGAGGAGAGATAATCTAAGATTCATTATATGATCTCAAAAATCAGTAAACAGAACAAAAACAAAAAAAAGCAAAATGCTTGAATATCATATTTCAAGAATTCATAAATTGTACAAATTTCTTAGAACCAAAAGGCAAAAAGAAAATATAAACAATCAATCATTAAAGCAACCAAGAAATAAATACTCCCAGAAACATCATAGGCACATTTCAGAGTCTTCAGGTCAAAGAAAAAAAAAATGTTCTTTTGCATTCAGAAAAGAATTAAAAAAAAGAAAGAGTTTAGTGGCAAGGAGCTACAGTCAGGATGGCATAAGACCTGGTCAATTCTATAGTAAAGTGGAAGAGAGCTTAGGATATGACATTCCAAATGGCAGAAGACAAAGACAACCAAGAATAGCCTATTGAGCACAACTAAATTTAATTCTATGAAAGGAAATAGTCTTTAAATGTAATAAAAGATCTCCTAACATGCTTGATTGAATGACCAGAATTTAGTATACATTTTGAAACAAAAACAAAGAAGTCAAGAAAAACACAGACGGGTACTCATATTTATTCAAATAGAAGGAATAATTTGGGATTAGATAATTTACATGCTAATGGAGGGCAAGAACAAATATATTCTCAGGACATTAATGTCTTCAAAGGTCATAGAGAAAGTTAAATATGACAACGGGCTGAGAAATGGTTTTGTTCTTATAGGCTTAGGTACAGATAAAAATGAGAGGGGTAGGGAACTATACTGGGGAAGAAAGGGAAAGGAGGTTATCTTCTCTCATGTAATAGGAGTGCATAAGATGAAGAACATTCCAAACTGGAGGAAGGGGTAGGGAGACCAGATAGTCCATAAATATCAATTTGATATGAACTTGCTAAGACTGAACACAATTACATACACAGAGAGAGTGTGTACAATTTATCAAACTCAATAAAGAAATTAAAAGGAATACAGAGAGGACAGGGAGATGGGAGGAGATAATAAGGGAGAATGATAGATAAGGGAAATGTCATAAGCAAAACAAACTTCAATGTCAAGGTAGGATGAATGGGGGATGAAATGAAAAGGAAGGGAGAACAAATATCTGTGCAAATGAAGAGGGATGACTGAGTGGAAACAGACC
>CM053597.1:212432812-212453812 GCA_028646575.1 Pseudocheirus occidentalis
TGTGATGCAGGTGGGCGGAATAATTTCTCTTTTTAGATAAGGCTGCAGTAAATAAAGATATGATAAAAACTGATAAGCCTGGAAATTTCATTATGCTTAAAGGACCATAGTAACCATTTAAAAGAAATACTTAATTTTATGCATTGAAGAAAAGTTAGTTGAATTGCATGCACTCATTGTCAGGCTTTCAGTCCTAAAGAAGTCTATGGACTTTCATTCTTTGGTTTATAGGAAACTCCAAGGTTACTGAATGCTACCTGGAATTTCAGATGAAGAAACAGCAAGAAGCTGTTTAAGAGATCCATTTAAGAGATCCATTAATCTGGAATCATTGGTCTTGAATAAGCCTAAAAATGAAGAGAGAAATGAGGGCTATAGGATTGTTCTGTGCAAACGACTATTATGATTCCAAAAGACCAATGAAACTCAAAGGGAAGAATAAGATGTACATTTTCAGGCAAAGTCAGTAGTTAAATTGATTTTGCTTGCCCATGTCTATTTGTTACAAGTAGGTTTTTCTTTTCTTTTATTAAGCACCAACTTTGTGTTAGGAAGTGTGGTAACAGCTAGGGATAGATAGAATTAGAAAAAGGGATAGATTATATCTTCAAGGATTTTACAATTAAAAAAATGGAAGAAGCCAATACAGAAAAACTGAAATTTCCCTGAAAAAGGAGTAGCAATCAAAGGGAGTATCTTGGGTCTTTTAGGGAGGTGAAAATTGATGAGGTAGAGGCTCTGGGACACCCCCCTCCCCCTTGAGCTCCTTGAATCTTTGAGGTACAGGCTCTGGGAAAGTAAATCCTCTCAAGGAAGGTATTTGCCTGAGGTCATGGGCCTTAAGTTGTGACTCTGCCCAAGTCTTTAGGCCTCCTTTGTTCCAATAGTTTCCTACCCTTAATGTTCCTGTTCCCACCCTTGAACTAGCTCGGACCACCATTGTCTCTCCAGGTAACCTCCAGCAATTTCCCACCCTTAACTCTGTATATAGAACCTCATCTTCCCTCCATGTGGTGTGAGAGCTCCATAGAATAGCTTAGCAGAGACTTGCTCCTTAAGAGTCTACCCTATATGGCCAACTTGAACTTTCAATAAACTTTACTTTTTCTTTGGCTGAGAAGACTTGAGTTGAATTCTTTCCACAGGACCTGGCATGTTGATATTTTGGGGTCTCAGGAAGCCTTAACCCTCTTCGGGCAACCTCTTCATTTTTATGGTTCTCTGACACCAGGAAACATTGCTAATCTCAAGCTCTTCTCCAGCTGGAACTGGAAGGTATGTAAGCCTCTCTTTTTCCCTATTGCTTTCTTGTCCTCCAAGTAGCTTGGAGGTGTTTTTTTTTTTTGGTGTGGGTTTTTCGCGTGTTTTTTTTTTGTGTGTGTGTGTGCTTTGTTTTGTTTTTTGTGGGCCTGACCTCTCAGGTCCCATTATGTCAGAGAGCTAGGTACTCAGCCTGACCTCAGGTTCTCCATCCTGTTTGGTTGTGTTGGAGAACATGGACATGTGTACAGCTTCTGAAGAATGGAGGACAAGGACCGAGGTCTCATCTGGAAGTGTGAGCCAGATTCTTTTAATTCTTTCAAATTCTTTCAGGATTTTAAATCTTTTCAGGATTCTTTCAAAATATTCCTCTGTTATGTTAAAAAATAATTATATTCCATTTCTCACCATAACTTCCCTTTGAGTAATTGAGGAATTGAGGGTGTGCAATGGATAGAACTCTGCATCTAAAATCAAATCTGGTCTCAGAAACCTCCTAGTTCTATAACTCTAGGCAAGAAACTTAATCATTGGGTTTGTCTGCCTCAGTATACTCATCTATAAAAAGGGAATGATAATAACATCTACCTCCCAGAATTTTAAGGACTATTTATAAAATACTCTGCCCACTTTAGTTTATAAATGCTAGTTATGAGAATTTCAATCTCTCTACATGCCTTACTCCTCCTAAACTTCTTTGTCATCATGACTTCCAATCTTAAAATGACAGATTAAGAGAAAGAAGGAACTTAAGAGATCCTTAGTTCAGATGATTTTCCTTCATGTTATCAACATTCAGTCATATAGATAATAAATAACAAGATTGTACATTCCCAGGATAACATGAAACTTTTACTTTTGTTTTAGTGGCAGTGTTCTGAAAACAGTAACACTGTCATTATTCTGCAACTCAGAGGAACAACTCTGGTGGAAGGAAATGAAGAGCATGTATATAAGGGGAAGGGTAATGCTAAGATGGGAGCCTGGTGCAGATTTCTGGGAGTACACATAGTGTGTGAGCCTTGCGTGCTCAAATCACATAGTGTGTGCTTACATTGCCTCTTTGATTGTGGGTGAGTCATTTAACCCACTGTGTGTCACTTTCCTCAATGGTAAAAGAAATGGATAGGACTAACTAGATTACCTTACATCACCTAGATTACCTTACAAGATTACCTTCTCTTCTTCTAAATCTTTGATTCTGCACTTCGCCTTAATAATCTCCAACACTATTCCCACCTAGGCCAGAATTAATAAATAAGGATTTGAAAAGAAAATGACACATTAGAGATCATAATTGGTTTTTATTCTGTGATTTCCATGAATAAAATTGCCTTTGTGAGAACATGCCTATATATGTGGTCATATGTAAGAAGGAACACATGTACATGCACACACACACGCACACAAAGTTTTGCTACTATACTAATGGAAAGAAAAAAGTGGATATTTAAAAAAATAATTACTTTTTTGTGTTATTGTTTTAGCTTACAGCTGAAAATTTAACCAAAATGTCCTACATAATTAGTCCAAAAATTAAGAAGTAATGAGTTAACGCTGACCACATGACTATACTTCCCCACTACCTCTCTCACAAGTGCCTGCTTCCTCAGATGCTCTCTGAAACTCCTGTTCATTGTCAGGTAATGGGGCATGTCAAACCTTTTTTCTACCTAGCCATTCAAATATGACCTTGCTTTTAGATTCAGAGACATTCTACTGATTTTAGCTCTGGGAACTACCTCATTCCACTCTATAAAGAACGTGAGGTTTTTCAGAAGCTTCAACACATATTATCCCTTACTAAAAGTACAGAAGATGTCTTTTTTGCTATGACAGATACCTTCTCCAGAGGATTATTTCGTGAACAAGGCAAAGGTGTCATGGAGAGGCAGGTTCAGCAGGCACTAAGGAATATAAAACCTAATCTCCTTGGCACAAGTTGAAAATAGAAGTTATGGGGACAGTGCCCAAAGAGATGAAAAAGAAAAAAAAAACTTTGGTGAGCTAAACATCTAAGGAATGATAATAGAGGTGTCCACATGGGAATCTAGTTATTACCAAAACTGTCCAACTACTTAATTATCTAATCTTCTAGGATAATATCCCTGTACAGAATGTTCTAGAACTACTTAATTAGGAGGGCAAGTCCTATTGGTCCTTATCACTAGGAATGTTGTAAATTTTTAAGAATAACATTCCCTGCTTCCCACAATGCTTATTCTCCACAGACACTGCTCTCTGGTGTCAAACACAAGAGATTTTGATCAATTCATTAATGGAAATTCCATTAATCCGACTCCATAACCTATACATCCATTCTTATCATTCTCTCTTTTTTTATTTCATTGAGTACATTAAAATATTCTGATAGCTTTGAGTAAGATATCAAAATTAAAAGTTTACCTCCGCTGCAATCTGGAATTGCTGCAGAGTACTATTTAATTAGAGATGAATAAGACAGAATGGATAAAACAATGCAGTAGTAATGATAGCAACGTCATTAGTTCTTCATTTTTTAAGGTCAAGTGAGATCACAGAGTTGATATCTTGACTTTTGTGTGAATTGTATTTAAGTGATACAGAGGTAAATAAAGTTGTCAGTCTCGTTCTTTCTTCCAGAGTCATCAAATGCAATGGGAAGACAAAAATTAAAGGATTGTCAATGGTCCAGGATACAACGGATGACTTGGCATCTTCCATGTCTGACCAAATTCTAATCATCCCATCATACCTGCTTTACCCACCTTCATGGACACTGGAACATTATTCTCATCTGCCCATTCCACCAGGGCTTCATACATTCTTGAGACAGACATCCCTCTTACTCATTGATGAGTGTGAGATTATCAGTTATCCTTAACCTGGTTTAACCCATCTGTTGAGATGGTTTTAGTATGGTATGACCACAGTGCATGCTACCATTTTGGAGCCATAGGTAAGAATTGAGTGACAGGTGGACAAGAAAGATGGATAAACAGCCCTGAAAAATGTTGACAAGCCCTCACAGCACAGGTACTAGTTATCCTTGAACACCCCATATACCCCATGACAGCAATAACAGAAATAAAAAAAATTTATTCATGATTTTTTTTTATTTTTAAGCTCTCCTTTTTATCTGTTTCTTTTTGATTTTTCTTCTTTTCTTTCTGAAAAAAATAGTTTGATGCCTCCATCTGCTTTCTTTTGGGTTTTGGAATCTCTTTCCATAGGTATTACTCAAAAAATATTCAGTTCATTCTCTGTTACCTCTTCCTTTTGATTGGCAGAGTATTACATGCCTCCAAAAGTTTTCCTTTATCCTGGGCTCACAGTCTTTCAAGTAAAGCTCCATTTTTCTCTCAGTAGCTCTGCTTGACCTTGATTCCATGGAATATCACCCCTCCCTATACCCTAAGATGCTCCTTTGTCATAGATACCTGTAGCAGCAAGCACCCTAGCATACCCAGGATGGCTGTTGCACAGGTTCTTAGATCTGCTTTTCTAAAGGAAAACAACTCCAAAAGGGTTAACGTTCTTAGTTTAATCAAACATATATATCATATACCTAGTTCTGGGTAAAAAACAATCAGCAACCTGAACTTCAGAGAATACAAACAGAAGTTACAAGTAGACAAAAATACAGACAGAGAAAATAATACAATTCAACAGACCAACAGACAAGGCTTCTAGCTGTTTGACAATCAGTTAGACATCAAAGATAGAAGCACCAACATCTGGATTTTCAAAGCTGGAGGGACTCAACAGCTGTCCAGAGTCTCATCTGGCCAAATAACATAACTCTTCCCAAAGTGAACCCAAAAGCAAAACCTTGCCTCAGCAGCATATATAGCCTTCTCCAGAGTAAGAGAACATCAGAATCCTCATGACCCACTTGAGTGCAAAGTAACAAAAGTTGTGCCTTCCTGTAAAACAAACCTCTCACCACAGGTTCCATGTAACCACATTCAGCCTATTAGGGGGCAGAGTATATTTTCAAATCAGGGAAGGTCCTCAAATTAACTTAGGTGTATCAAGGGGTAGTGAAGATTTTCAAATTCCCTTTACCGTTACAATACCCTTGGTTTTCAGTTTCTTTTTGTGTGCTGACTTCTTCCATTGCATTGTAAGATCCTTGAGAATATGAACTTTCTCTTTTTCTTATTAGCATCCCCAGCAATTATCAAAGTCCCTGACATGGTGCTTAATAAATATTCTTTAAACTGAATTGATAGTCTCCTGTTCTACTCTTTTCAAATTGAAAAGAAAAAAAAAGTAAAAGAAAAATCTATTCATAACAAATAGTCAGGGTCAAGTAAAATACATTTAAAAATTGTCCCATGCCTGAAAAAGCATGTCTCATTTCTTTCCTTGAGTTCCATTAGTTGTTTGGAATCATAATAGTTGTTTGCATAGAGCATTTCTCTAGCCCTCATCTCTCTCTCTTCACTTTTAGGTTTACTCAAGAACAACGATTCAACTTCAGTGGATCTTTTAAAAGGGAGTGATTCAGCTTCTTGTCTCTTTCTCTGACATTCCAGGTGGAATTAGATAACATTGGAATATCCTATAAACCAAAGAGTGAAGGTACATAGACTTCTTTAGGACTGAAACCATGATACTGAATGCATGGGTACAGAGCAGAAGGATCCTGAATGGAGACTGAGTTTGATGTGCCCCAGGGCCAGTGGACCTGTTGCCTGTTATAATTAATAGGCAATTTGCTGTTTTGCCCTATTTGCTATATATATTAAAACTGTTGCGATGTATTTACATTTTTCCCCAATGACTATTCCACAAATCACACTTATCTTAGAAAAAATCAGCTAGTCATATATAAGACCTTAAAACAGTACATGAATAACCAATGGAAAAGTAAAATAATTGAATATGTTGATATGAAATAAATCTTTGATATCTTTGGATGATGTTTGATATGTAACATACTCATCTTTTTCTTAAAGCATTTGTTTTATATAATTTGGTATTGAGTTCACAAGATTTCAATGCGTGTTCATGCATTCAATGCATTCTTAATCATGAAATCACATTTTTCTGACAATGGATATTAAGCACACTTTGACGAACAGGAGTTTTGCTGGTTCTTCTTTTCCAAGATTTGATTTGGAGTGCTATTTTATGGTTGTTTGGAAGTGAATACAGGAGAGTTGATGTGATTTACTACATACTCCCCTTCTTGGCTCCTGGAAGTTCAGCTTTTATATTCTCCCTTGTCAAAGTTTCTTATGAAGTTCCCCTTTCTAGATGGGCCCCTGTAACCTTCCTCTTCTAACTTCCCACTTATCTGCTCTCCTACTGGCTGCCTTTGACATCACAACACTTAAGACTATCTAGCTCAATCACCACTGTGTCTTCCTCTGACATTTCCCTTGTGGCACCTTGGCTCATACCTACCTATCCTATCTTTGCCAGAGTGCTCTTAAAGTCTTCCCTTGAACCCCAATAACTTGGCCAATAGAAGGGTAATGTAAGGGTCCCTATTGCAAGAGTCCTCCTCTTTTCATTCTATTATTATTAGGAGACATGTTTTTTCTTGGCAAGCAAACTGTGTGCAGTGCCGGGGGCATAACAACAGTCCTCTGCACTCACTCCCTAAATTAACTATTCTGCAGTTAAATCATAGAACTAGCAATCCAGCACCAGCAGGAACCACAACCTAGTCATGAAGACTACCTTTGAAGAGACTTTTTGTCACAAGGCCACCTTGCCTCACTTGTTCTGGTTCGCCACTGTTGCTATACCTTACTGCTTGATTTTTTTGTCTAGGCACAAAGAAATATATGAAGTTTTAACCTTTCTATCTTGGGTGTCCTTGGTGCTAGAGTATGGCTGTTTAGTTTCCCTCCTCCAACAGAATAAAGAAGGTCTTTTGCCTGTTACCTCTGTGAGCTCTTTGCTATTTTAATTTTTGGAGTTGACAGTTAGTATAATGTGTTTGGCTATATCCTCTGTGGCTCTTTGGTCATTTATTTTTCAGACTTGACAGTATATAGCCACTGTGAACTCTTTGGTATTTTCAGGGTTAACATACATATAGAAGGATTGATCTCACAGAGAAGAAGGAGAGTGAGACATCATGTGAGACAGGGAGTGAAAAAGGAGAGAGAGAGAGAAGGCATCTGGATGATATGACAAGATTGGGGTGAGTTAAGGGAGAAGGAGTTTAAGCCAAATGGTCAGAGTGTTTTAATAATAAGATAGAAGGTCCAAAGCTGAAATGGAAGGTGGAGGGCAAACTCTGGGGCATTTGATGAAGGATGAAAAGGTTGAGAAAAGTTGGTGTGGAGACTGGGTTAGTGAGGTGACAAGGCAGCTATAGAAGGATTGCCTAGCAGCAGGGAGGGTCTAGTTAAGGTTGTGTAACACAAATCTGTAGTGTAACTAGTCAGATTGGTCATTTGATTTTCTCCATCTTCAATAGCATGTATGTAGGAGTGAAGATGGTAGATGGTGAGAATGACTGAACCCTGAGACTTAGCAGGGCAGAACTGGTAAAATGATGAAGAAAAAAAAACTCAAGAGAAGAAGACAATGTAGACAAGAATCAGTTCACCAAAGGGTCAGAATGGCAAGAAAAGAAGCTAGTAGCTAGTGCAGGGGTGACAGTGTGGGACAGAACTGAGTGGTAAAGGGATTCGATGTCAAAGTGGAGATTAAGAGCAAGGCTTGACCTAGGAAAACTGAGAAAGAGGTGGAATGCCAATACACTGTGATCAGATAAGGGAATTTCAGGCTTTATGAATAAGGAAGTGTAGTATTTATGGATGATGGTAAGATTAAAAGCATTATCATCTTTGTTTTTGATTAAAGAGGAGTAGGTCATGGAAAATCAGTAAATTGAAGAACTAAGGTGTTCAGGTGTTTGAGGGTTATCAATATGATATAAACTCCCTTTGTATGAGAGCAGGAATTAGGGAGTAGAAAAAGATTAAGTGCCAGGTACTGAACTCATTGATGAAGAGAAGAGGGAAAGAAGCTCACATTGAGTAGCCACAAATTTTAACCAGGGAGTGAAGCAAGATCTCCACACGAGTGATGGGGAAGAAGGAGGTGTAGGAAATATGAGGAGGAAGAACATAAGAGAAGGAAATAAAAGTATTGTATCATATCCTCTGGGGAGTGAGATTGAATCATTTAGAGAGGAGTAAAAGCATATACTCCCTTACTGGAGTGAAGGCCAAATTGAAGTTGTATAACATGATTGTAATGTGTCCAGTTAGTACACATGAGAATTTCCTCCCAAATGCATTCAGTAGCTCATGAAGAGAAGAGTCTTGTTATGGAAGCAATCTTGGGCTATGTTTTAGCAAGAAAAGAGGAAAGGGACAGAGGATTCAAAAGCAGAGAGCAGTATAGAGTTGAAAAGGCTAACTCTTGGGTTAAGACTTTAGAAGAAGTAAGTAAAATCAGAATATGGGTAATGGCCTCAGAAATATTAAATGGAAGTAGGATTAAGGTCATGACGAGGAAGATGAATATGCTGAGTAGGGATGAAGCAGAAGGTACATAGAATAGGAGGTTATGGCCAGGTAAGTGAAGGTTAGTTTCTTATTAGGGAAGCTGCATACTAAGGGCAAAATCTAGTGTGTGATCACTTCTAGGTGTGTCTGAGAGGGAGTGAAGGAGTAGGTGACTGAGGCTCAAGGAGATTCAGACAATGGCAGTGTAGGGGTCTAGATGGAGAACCTACTCAGATATTACAATCCCCAAGTTGGGAATGAAAAGAAGATGGTGAGTGCAGTGTTAAACCCCTTCAGAAATGGGAAAGAATAACCTAGGAGTTTATATTCTACAGTTAACATAATTTTGAATGGGTGGAAAATTTTAATTGAGTGGACTCTAAAAGAAAGAACTGAAGGGAGCCCATGAAGTACAAATAATTTTCTGCGTCCTACTCTAGAAGTAATATGAGAGAGTAGAGGGAGTGAATGTAAACCCATGCTCTAAAGGACAGTCAAGGATTCAGTATATTCAGAGTAGAGCCTGATCTAAATGAAGGCTAATAAATTAAAAGGATATGAGAGGAAAAGATGCTGAATGAACAGAAGTATGTTCAGTGTAGAATGATATTTGCAGAGGGCACAGTGGAAGGGATGGCCAGAATTGGACTGAGACATGAACAAGATCATGTTGAGGGGAATGGGAATGAAAGAATATGAAAAGGGACTGCAGACAGTTTTCTCTAAATGTCCATATTTGCTTTAAATATTCTCATGCTGTATTTATTATGGCAGAATAGAATGGAAATCATAGGGGCAATAACTGGTGGAAGATGGGGGAGGAAGTTCACAGCCTTCAGGTGTTGTCAGAGACAGCACTTGGTAAAGCCTGAGTCTTCCATAAATTGAGAGACAAGGGGAGGTGATACAAGGAAAGGAATTGGGTGATATGGAATGTTGGAAGTCACAAAAAAGAAAAATGATGCATTGTGGATATGAGCAAGGTGAAAGATACAATCAGGGACAGACTTTACATTTCTATGTGAGTAAAGAATGTAAGAAATCATGTGATAGGTGGAAAAAATGGATTAGTTCTGTGACAAAAGACTGTCATTCCATAGTCATTAGTCATTATGCTCTAATCATACCCTACTGTTTCCATCAGTAAACTGGAAAGACCTCCAACATGTCAGGTTAACCCCTTATAAAACAACAACAACAACAACAACCAACTTTTGGAAGAAAATGAAAAAGAATCATTCAGGCCTGGAATTCAGTACCCTACATTATTGGCAAATTGATGAGATTAAAAATTCACTTGATATTTTAATAAGAAAAGCAATCTTCCACTAAGCAATCAACTATAAAGCCTTATCTACATATGGAAGTGATACTGACATCTTAAATGCTATGCTCCTGTAATACGAGTTTTGGCAAATCTTATGATCTATCTAACCAGAAAGGTTTTGATCAAGGTCTTCACAATGGACAAGTTTATCAACAGTAAGTCAGGTACCAAGTGATGACTCGATTTGGGGAGGTGCCACAGCTATTTAAAGACCATTTCCTTATTGTGATATGGATTAATTCAAGGGATAATCACTTCTAAAAATCAATCAACCGGTAAGAATTTTTGATGTGCCTACTCTATGTGAAGCACTATCTTATGTGCTGGAGATATAAAGACAGAAAATTAAATAGTCCCTATCCTCAAGGAGCTTATGTTGTGTTGAGACAGCATACACAGTTGAGACAGTTTTTGTGCTGCAAAAGCATAAAAAGTTAATACAAGACAATTTGGTGAGAGAATTTCAGCTATAAATTGTTTTAAAAGTCTTTTTTGAAACATGGATGTATTAGAAACAAACAAAAAAAATACAGAGAAAAGAGGGAGCTGATAAAGACTTGGGCAGACTGTCAGAAATCTGTCCTTCTCATGGCACCTCTTGATTCAATTGAAAAATCTTTTCCTTTGTTTGAAAAATATACAATCTTCCGTATCATGTCCATGAAGGCTTGTTTCACTTGCTGGTTCCTTAGGCTATAAATGAAGGGATTCAACATGGGGGCTACTGATGTATTCAGCACAGCAACTCCTTTGCTTAAAGAGACACGGTCCTTTGCTGAAGGTTTGATGTACATGAAGATGCAGCTGCCGTAAGAAATTGAGATGACAATCACGTGGGAAGAGCAGGTGGAAAAGGCCTTTGTCCTCTGACTGACAGAGGGAAACCGCAGAATTGTCTGGATGATAGATGTGTAGGAGAGAATTATTAAGGCCAGCGTGAACATAAGAGTCACCACAGCCCAGGAAATGCCCATTGTCTCTAAGAACTGTGTATCTGTACAGGACAGCTGCAAGAGGGGAGAATAGTCACAGGTGAAATGGTCAATGATATTATCAGCACAGTAGTCAAGCTGCTGCACCAGAATGATTGCTGGGAAGATGATCATGAATGCCATAAACCATGAGAAGAACACAAGCAGTGTGCAGACTCTGCTGCTCATGATGGTTGTATAATGTAGGGGTTTGCAGATGGCGACATAGCGGTCATAGGACATGGCAGCAAGAAGGTAAAATTCAGTTACTCCCAAGAGAATGAAGAAAAACAACTGAGTCATGCAGCCATTATAAGAAATGGTCTTGTCTTCAGTAATAATGGTGCCCAAGAATCTAGGAATACTGACGGTTGTAAAGGAAATTTCTAGGAAGGAGAAATTCCGGAGGAAGAAATACATTGGGGTCTGGAGGTGAGGATCCGATAGGGTGAGGATGATGATAGTTACATTCCCAGCAATGCTGAGAATATAGGCGAGTAAAAGAAAGAAGAAAATGGCCATTTGAAACTCTGGGTCATCTGACAGTCCCAAGAGAATGAACTCTGTCGCTTGTGTGTGATTTTTCATGTTTGTTTTCTATTTTCTAGTAGAACTACAATAAAAATAAAAGGAAATGGAACTAAAAATTAAAAGGGAACAGAAAACCTATGTATTGACAATAATTGAAATGGAGCAGAGATGAAGTATTATAATTAATTCATTGAGTCATGCAGACATTTATTAAGTCTCTCTTATGTTACTATAGTAGATATGAATGGGGTCTCAGGGATAACTAAGACATGGTTGATGCGTTAAGGAGCCTAACAAGATTAAAAAGAAATGTAGTCAAATAAAATTCAAGATAGAATGTGGTTAAGTACCATATACCTCCATATGAAACAAGAACTTCCTTTTTCTGCTTAACCTATCATTTAAGGTCATCTATAATTGCCCACCAATCCACTTTTAAATGTTTATCTTATAATATCATCTATCATCCATACTTCCCTCAAGCCAGGCTCAAATAATTTAGCATTTTCTTCAATATATGCCTCCAACTTTGCACTGTGCTCACAATCCTTCATTATGTAAGGAATATCCTGGTCCTCTCTCCCTTCTCCATTCTAATCCATTGCAACATGCTCAATTTAAGTCTTGGTCAGTTCCCTCCCCCCCCATCCCCATTAAATGGGATAATATTACTACTCTATTCTTAGTAATGGACTTCTCTGCCTCCAAAATAAATGTAATTAGTGCAACTTTAATGCCCTCATCATGTACCATATTGATTTATGTAGTTTTATATATTACATTTACCTCCACTGAACTATAAACATGACATTAAGGACACACTTTCCTATCACTGATATGTCTAATGTCCTGCTATCATCACCTATCCTATATTTCTAGGAATGATGAAAGAAAGGAGCAAAGAAACCAAAAGGTAAACTCTGGCTAAGCTCTAGGAAATCAAAGGAAGCTATGTGTGAAGTTGACTGTTTGTGTTGGAGCTCTGGCAAAATGTCTTGAAGCTAGTATTGAGAACAGCCCTCTTGACTTCCAATCACTATTATCAACTTCCAGGAAGTTACTTTTTTTTAAGTGTGAAATAATTGTACTACAGGAATCTTTTCCTATAATGACATGCATCCCAGGAAAGTCCATGGTATTCTGAATTTTTATAAAAGGACGTTATTTTTCTAATGATTTATATTAAATTTCACAACTGAATTTGTATGTTAGGGATAGGAGGGAAAAAAGGACAAAATTCCTAATAGTTTCTGTATAAATTCTATATAAAATAAATTAAAATATTTGCCAATGTCAGATGTTAGCTAACAGAACTTAAAGTTAGAAAGGGCCTAATGGATCATTGGATTCACTCCTCACTATATATATGGGGAAACTGAGCAGAGTGGTGAAGGGATTCTTCTGTCAAAAAGAAATTGAGGAGATCTGTATGCAAGCAGACATTTTGTATGCATATCTAGGGCTGTTTCTACTACAACGCACACCTTCTGTAGCCTGTATATGTATCAGTCTCTCTGTCTGTCTCTGTCTCTGTCTCTCTGTCTCTCACTCTGTCTCTTTGCCTCTTTCTGTCTCTCTCTCTGTCTCTCTGGCTGTCTCTCTCCCCCTCTCTCCCTATCTTCTTTCTTCCTATCTTTCAGTCATTTATCAATAAGCAGTCACCAAGTACTTACTCTGTGACAGATACTGTTTAGTGCTATGGACACAAAGAAAGTAAAAACACAGGTCTTGCCATCAAGGAGCCCATTCTCATGGTGGTGATAACAGAAATAATACTGGAACATTGCTAAAATCCTCCTTCTCTCTGCCACCTAATCTCTGGGACATACACCAAAGCTTCCATTACTCCACACTTCCAACTTCAGGAATTGGTGCTTATCCCTTTCCTGGAGTAGACGTCTCTTAAGTTTTTTTCTTCTCATTCTCTAAGAAACAGCTGCTCTGGCAGTGGATACAGCACTGGGGCAGGGATCAGTAAGACCTTGGTTCTGATCCCACCATAAGACACTTACTGGTTGTCTGACCTTTGGGAAGACACTTAACCTTAGCTTCCTAAACTGGAAAATGGTGACAATAATATGACCTACCTTGAAATGCTGTTTTAAGGCTGAAAAGAGAAAATATTCATAAAAAGTGCTCAGCACAGAGCTTGCCACATAGTAATATTACACCCAAATTTACTGGCTTTGTCTTGTAACCATCTTTATTAAGCCTTTTAGACCTAGGCTGCAGTATTACACTCTCTATTTAAGTCTGAAAAAATGTTAAGTTTAAGGGTTTCAAATTTTAGTAAATAATTTTTCTACATTTCAGAAATATTAATACTTCATTAATTATAAGTCACTACATACATACATACACACATATATACACACATGTATGCATGCATGCGTACATATATGTATACCTCAAACACCATGACTTCCCAATTCCTCAGTCATCTTAAATCCTGTGGGCTACTCTTCTCTTCTACCTTGATTACACACAGGAATAGTTATATCCCAGATCTTACCAGTAGCTCAGTTTCCTGGCTTCCACTAGCTCTGTTCTGCAGTAGGCAAGTAGGAATGTAGGGCAAAAACTCACAGGATGGGAGGACTTGCATTAGCAATCTATAGGACTGAGATTGTGAAGGGAAGAATATGAAGTTAGAGCAGAAGGTGCAGAGGGGTGGGAATAATGGCAGTCATGATGATGAGGTTTCATCACCCACTCAAAAACATTCCTCTCCTATGTTAAAAAATTCTTATATTCCTCTATCCCATTATTACTTCCCTTTAACTAATGGAGGAATTGAGGGTGTGTAATGGATAGAACTCTGTACCTAAAATCCAATCTGGCCTCAGAAACCTCCTAGTTCTTGACTCTAGGCAAGAAGCTCAATCACTGTGTAAGTCTGCCTCAGTACACGTTAGTTTATAAATGTTCATTATCAGCATATCCATCTCTCTACATGCCTTACTCCTCCTAAAGTTCTTCTTTCTCATCATGGCTTCCAGTCTTAAAATGACAGATTAAGAGAAAGAAAGAACTTAAGATATCCTTAGTTCAGATGATTTCCTTTCATGTATTCATCAACATTCAGTCAAATTGATAATAAATAACAAGACTGTACATTCCCCAGGTAACATTAAGCTTTTATTGTTGTTTCAGTGGCAGTGTTCTGAAAGCAGTAACACTGTCATTATTCTGCAACTCAAATGAGTGACTGGTGGAAGGAAATGAAGGGCATGTATATAAGGAGAAGGGTAATGCTAAGATGGGAGCCTGGTGCAGATATCTGGGAGTACACATAGTGTCTGAGCCTTGTGTGTTCAAATCACATTGTGTGTGCTTACATTGCCAGTCATGTAACCCACCAGGTATCACTTTCCTCATCTGTAAAAGAAATAGGACTAGATTACCTTACATTACCTGCCTTACCTTACAAGATGACCTTCTCTTCTTCTTTTATATCTGTGATTCTGCACTTCCCCTTAATAAATTCTGAACCATCATCATTGCAGGCCATTTACTTTTCATGGTCTTTCTCTGAATGCTCTTACCTTGATGGAATCCACTGACTTCCTCTGTTTCTTGGACCCTCACTGGTTCCATTTCATTTTTTCTTATTCTCTTAGCCATACTTTAGAATAAGCTTTATGAGAATCTCTCATAGCTTCCATAATGATATTGACTGTTAGATTCACTTCTTTCTCATATATGACAATGTAGTGAAGACTCTTGTCTATGAAGATTCTTTAGAAAATACCAGAAAAAAATGAAGACCAAAGAAATCTACAAGACTTGCAGTTACTTCCCTCTGCCATTGCCTTCTTTTTCTTTCATATCTCCAGCATTCAATTTCAATTCAACAAACAATAATTTTGTATTATGATCATTAGGAGAGGGATAGAGATTTATACTTATTTTGTCAGTGTTGAGGACAGTGATTTAATTCTATATTTTGGAAAGTAACTATTTCAGGTTAATGATAGCAAGAATCAATTTAAATTTTTTGTACCCATCATTATTCATATGATAGAAAGACAAGTTCTGAGGAGATTCTAATGAAGTTTTACATGATTGGTTTTTCCTAGGTTGTTTTTCTTTTACTACATTCTTCATTGTTATTTCACAGAGCATTTCCTAAGTTCTTTGAAAAATTTTCTTTCTCTTTCTGCCTATCAAGATCGGAATTGAAAGGTCCCACTATATGTATCACTTATTTAAATTCAGTTAAGGGACTCTAGAATTTAGAGCGGATTAAAATTTTGACATCATTTTATCCATTTTCCTCATTTTGGACATTAAGAATAGAGCACCTAGGTGGTCCAGTAAATAGAGCGCCAGTCCCGGAGTTAGGAGGACCTGGGTTCAAATCCACCCTCAGACACTTAACACTGACTAGCTATGTGACCTTGGGCAAGGCACTTAACCCTAATTGCCTTGCCTCTCCCCCTCCAAAAAGACCAAAAATAATTTCTAAACATTAAGAAATATCTCTAGAGAGGTGAAGTCACATACCTCATATGGCTCCTAAGAGGTAGGACTTAAGGCCAGGCTCTCATGTTTGATATCCATAGTATCTCCTTCTCTAAGACTGGGGGTTGTTGGGTGGGAGGGAAAACATGGTCCATGCAATGCTCTAGTCATATTCAATTAGTTTTTTCTGAATGTTTATGATGCTTCATATTAGAAGCTTTGTTTTATAGTGGGAAAATGTATTGGAGATCAAGAGACTTTCATCCGAATCTTGACTTCGTCATTGACTATCTGTTTAAGCTTAGGAAAATCATTTAATCTCTCCTGTTTACAATTTTCTCCACTAAACAACTAGGAGGATTGAAATTGATGACCTCTGAGGGGATTCTTCTGCTTTAGTCTATGATCCTATGAATTAAAGGATAAACAATAACAATCTCCAATATTATTCCCACTTAGGCCAGAATTAATAAAGGAGTTGAGAAGAAAATGACACAATAGAGATCATAATTGATTTTTATTCTGTGATTTTCATGAATATAATTGCCTTTGTGAGGACATGTCTATATATGTGGTCATATGTAAGAAGGAACACATGCATATACACACATGCAGACACACACAGAGTTTTGCTACAATACTAATGGAAAGAAGAAAAAGTGAATATTTAAATTATACTTACTTTTTGGGGCACTCTTACTGTTTTAGGTTACCAGTAAAATTTTAATAAAAATATCCTACATAGTTTGTCTAAAAATACGGGCAGTTAATGCTGACCACATGACCAGGCTTTCCCACTAGCTCTCATACAAGTGCACACTTCCTCAGACACTATCTGAGACTCCTGCTCCTTGTCAGCTAATGGGGCATATCTGAAACCTTTTTCTATGTAGCCATTCAAACAGGACCTTGTTTGTCAGTTTTGAAGACATTCTACTGATTTTAGCTCTGGGAAATACCTCATTCAACTCTGCAGAGAATGTAAGTTTCTTCAGAACTCTCAATACTGATTATACCTTTCTAGAAATGCAGATGTCTTATCTACTATTACTGATAACTTCTCAGGAGGATTAATTCATTTAACAATGTGAAGGTGTCATGGAGAGGCAAGTTCAGAAGGCACTAAGGAATAGAAAACCCAATCCACCTTAGCCCAAGTTTGAAATAGAAGCTTAGGGGACAGTGCCCAAAGAGACCAAAAAACATTTCGGGGGTGGGGGGAAGGCAAGCTAAATACCTAAGGAAAGATAAGCCAGATAGGAATCTACAGTTATTTCCAAAACTATCCGGCTGGTTAATTATCTAATCTTACAGGATAATGTCCCTGTCTAGAATTGTCTGGAGCTCCTTAGCTGTTAAGACAAGTCCAATTGTTTATCACCAAAAATGATGTAATTTCAGAAGAATCCCATTTCCTACTTCTTATAATGCTCATTCCCCATAAAATTGTTCCCTTATGGAAAATACAAAAAAATTTTATTCTAATTCCTAAGGAAACTATACATTCATTGCCATAACCTACATTTTTGTTCTCTCCACCCTTTTCCCTTGGTTTATTTTAGAGAATCAAAATCTCATAGCAAGGAGTAAGATCTCAAAGTTCAAAATTTATGTGCTCTGCAGTCTGGAACTACTCTAGAGGACTGTTTATTTAGAGTCAAATAAGAGAAGAAATGTATCAATGAGATAGCAACCATAGTAATATTTAGTCCTTCCTTTCTTTAAAGAGAATGAATGATAGCACAGGGTGATATCTTGACTTTTGTGTTAATTAAATTTAAATGAGAAAGAGTTGCACAAAGTTTTCAGCTTTTCTCTCTCTACCAGAGCTATCCATGTCCAGTGCTAAGACAAAAACTAAGAGATTGGCCAGGGATGCATTTGATGATATTGGAATCTTCCATGTCTGACCAAGCTCTAAGTGGTCCACAGAGTCTGCTTCAGACACCTTCATGACCATAGAAACATGTTGTTCTCATCCACCCATTCCACCAGGGGAAATCTTCACGTGGTTGGGGTAGACATTCTCCTAACTCACAGATGAATTTGAGGCCTGTCAGTTACCCATCTTTTGAGACAGTTTTTACCATGGTATAGCCACAGTGCATGCTATACAACTTTTGGAGCCACAGGTGAGAGTTGGTTGATAAGTGGAAATCAAAGGCACACAAATGGACCTGAAAAAAACTTGGCATGCCCCCCATCAGAGGTGTTAACCACGTCTGAATACCCCCACACATGGCATGATAGCAATAATAAATATTAACAAGGAGTATGAGAGAGAGGTACTGAATATGAGTTAGGAATGTGTGCAGCCAAACCCACTCTCTGGCATAGGTTGGTGGTGTTCCTGGGACTGACTCTGAACCCTTTTCTTTGTGACTCATCCAGTCATCCTGATGAATATCTGGTCACTGGATTTAGGTGGCTCTAGAAGATAAAGTGAGGCTGGTGACCTTGTATAGCCCTCCCTCATTCAAATCAAAGTCAACTGCAAATCATGCTATCATTTCCCTGATACCATTGTCCTCTGAGAAAACAAAGGACTAGCACAACCTATGAGTAGATGGAATTGCCTGTATGGGTAGCCAGGTAGTTGGGAAACTCAGCTCGTTTTCTCTGTCTCCCTTTCCTTCTCCTTCTCCTTTCTAAAGGAAGGTAAATTTTGATGGCCAGAAAGTGTCACTCAACTTGGGGTTTACTAGCTAGACTTTCCTTCCTTCCTTCCTTCCTTCCTTCCTTCCTTCCTTCCTTCCTTCCTTCCTTCCTTCCTTCCTTCCTTCTTTCCTTCTTCTTTCTTTCCTTCTGTCCTTTTTCTTTCCTTCTTTCTTCTTTCACAAAACCTTAAACCCAGGTCACTCTGAAGCTCATATATTGGACCACAATAGGGCCCTACCCAAGTTCCATTTAATAGCTATATTTAGGACTGTCCTGGCTTACAGTGAATTTCAATGGTAACTGTTTCTCCTTGGAACAGCAACCTTGAGAGTCTTTCTGTCCCAGATTGATTTTTTTTTCTTCTTTTTCTCTAATTAAAGGGGCCTTCCCTTGACTCACTTCTTAAAGAGGTCTATTCACTGAATGGGGTTTACCTCACTCTAAGTGGGTACATGAAAAGGCTTAGCCTAAAAGAACCAGAGTCTCCCATTGCATCCTGGGTCATCTCCAGTAATCCTGATGAATATCTGGTCACTGAATCCAGATGGCTCTGGAGGAGAAAGTGAGGCACAGCCCTCCCTCACACACATCAAAGTCAACTGCAAGTCATGTCATCATTTCCCAAATACCATGGTCCTCTTTGAAAACAGGACAAAAGACAAGTTCCCTAGGACTCAATCGAAAAGTCAAAGATGGGTTACAATCTTTGTTGGTGGAAGAAGTTTCCAGTATTGAGGATTATTCACATTCACATAAAGATAATAATGTTTTACATTTGAATTAGGTAACTTTTCAAACCCTTATTCTTTCTCTTCTAGGAGTTTTCCTGAAGTTCCTTTTTCATAATTTTTTTTTCTACCAGTTGCATTTATCTCATTGATCTCCTTTGTAGGTAATCCTATGGATTTATCCAAGTACTGAGCTCTTTCTATTGGGATTCTCCAAGCCTTGGTCCTTGGTTATTTCTTCTCCTCTTCATTTTTAATTTTTTTTGTATTACAAAGTTAATAAAAACCAAATGATATAAACATACAAACTTGAGCAAAAACAAAAAAAACTGCACAGAAAACTGCAAAACTATCACATGAAATATTTTTATTTTTTTTTAAACTTTCCTTTTAATCTATGTTTCTTTTTGGCTTTGATTCTATTCTCTTCTGAAAACTAAAAAAAAAATCAATAATTCAATGACTACTTTCTTTTTTGAAACTCTATAGATGTTACTCAACAAATTTTCAACTCACTCTCAGTTGCCTCTCTCCCCTGATTGGCAGAGTAGAAAATTCCAAAAGCTTTCCTTTATCCAGGGCTCACAGCCTTTCAGGTAACTCCATTTTCTATCATTAGCTCTGCTTACCTTTGATTCCACAGAACATAATTTTGACCTCCCTAAAAGACCCAACATACTCCCTTTGATTGCTACTCCGTTTTCAGGGAAGTTTCAATTTTTCTGTGTTGTCTTCTTCCAATAAACTGTAAAATCCTTGAAGATACAATCTGTCCCTTTTTCTAATTCTATCCCTGTTACCACACTTCCAAACACAAAGTTGGTGCTTAATAAAAGAAAAACCTTCTTGTAACAAATACGCATTGACAAGCAAAATAAATTTAACTACTGACTTTGCCTGAAAATGTTTGTCTTATTCTTCTGCTTGAGTTTCATTGGTCTTTTGGAATCATAATAGTTGTTTGCACCGAACGTTCCCTTAGCCCTCATTTCTCTTTATTTTTAGGCTTATTCAAGACCAATGATTCGAGATCAATGGATCGCTTAAATGGGGGTCGTTCAGCTTCTTGCTGTTTCTTCCTCTGACATTCCAGGTAGCATTTCATTACCTTGGAGTTTCCTGTAAACCAAAGAATGAAAGTCCATAGACTTCTTTAGGACTGAGAGCCTGACATGGAGGGCATGCAACTCAACTGACTTTTCCTTTGAATATTTACAGGGCAGTCTACTCAGTACATAAAATTAAGTATGTCTATTAAATGGTTACTATGGTCCTTTAAGCATAATGAAATTTCCAGGCTTATCAGTTTTTATCACATCTTTATTTACTGCAGCCATATCTAAAATGGTGAATTATTCCCCCTACCTCCATCACCATTTTTAGTTTACGTAAAACACAAAATTCTATTTCAACTTTTTAATTGTAACTACTTGTATCTTTGTTTCTTGTAAATAACGGCTTCTGCTTCCTAATCTATTATCTTCCTATTCACATTTATGATTCTTAATTATCTATCTCCACTCAGCTTCTATTTTTCCAGCCCCAGGCTCTGATTTCTCCATTTATAAATAGGGTGCTTAACAAAAGCAGTCTATGGGGCC
>CM053597.1:212454312-212471378 GCA_028646575.1 Pseudocheirus occidentalis
TCATTCTCATTTCTCTTCCCAATTTTTCCTCCACTTTGCTTATTTGGTTTTCAAAGTCCTTTTTCAGTTGATGTATAGCTTGTAGGCATTCTTCAATTGTCTTGGGAGCATTTGGTGTGGAATTTCTGAGTTCTGGGCTGTGTTCCTCCTGTTCCATGCTTTGATCCTTTTTGTCCACAAAAAAGGATTCTAGAGTTTTATTGTTGTTCTTATTTTGCTTCCTTTTCCTCATGTTGGCCAGTCAATTAATTGGTTGTTTTTTTTTTTAGCTCTGTGAAACTCTGCTTCCAGGGGGGAGAGCTCTGTTCCAAATTGCTGGGTTTTTCCCAGTTGCCAGAGCTATTAGGGGGGTGTTGCAAGTCCCCCCAGCTTTGGCTTGCTGAAAGCACACCCCAGTACTACCACACAAGACCACCATCCGGGTCCAGGCCACTCAATGCAAGAGCACTTGGCCAAGATCAATCAATTCAGCCCCCTCCCACCCCTCAGCGTCCGCAGGCCAGGGGCTCTGAAGCCGTCTGGTTGGGGCCGCCTCTGGTTCTAGCAATTCCCTTCCCCCACTGCTTCCTTTCCCTGGGAGCAGATTGGCCAAACTGCTTTTCTTTCCCCAAATTAATTTTCAAAGTTTCACTTTCACTAACTGTCTCTGACCCTGGTTTTAAGATCCCCTCAGGCAGGTGCTTCAAATCTTCTCTGAAGTAGACTCAAGCTGTGGCTTGGGAGGCTCAGCTACTCTTGGCCGCCCTGGGGCCTGGCCTAGCCGTGGCTGTGGTTTTGGGCTGGTCCAGTCTCTGCTCTGGTGTGAGCTGCCCCTCTCCCATCCCCGTCACTCACGTCTTGGCAGATGTGGAGGTGCTGGATACTGTAGATCCCCTCCTCTGAAGACTGGCTATGGTATGACTTGGCTCAGTTCTGCCTGGCTCCTTCCCACTGTCCCGGGCGTGGCCGCGGTCTCAGCTTCAGGCTGGGCCAGCCTCCGCTCCTGCCGCCGCGATGGGCTCCTGCTGCCCAGCTGCCTTAAGTGAGAGATGTGTTTTCTGTATTTTTGTGTGAGTCTGAGAGTCCTAGACTTTGTCTGGGATCATAATTTTATGGGTGTTTAGGGTGGCAGTGTGGGAGCTGTGGGACCTTGCTGCGTCTACACCACCATTTGGCTCCTGATGTCTATTGTTTTTGGTGTTTGGACTTAACTAGGGATTAGTTACAAAAAATTTACAATTTAATGTAGTGCAAGAAATGCTACTTGTAATGGGTGGCTTAATTAATATTAATTAAACATTATTTTTAGAAATTAAAATAAATTTTGATTCAGTTTTTTTAAAAAGAAAGTCAAAATCCCATCCCTTCCTACTCTCTCCATTGTCTTATATTTTATTCCCCTCCCTGCACTCATCACTGGGTTTTGCATTATCTATTTTTCCTGCTCTCCTTCCTCATTTCTGCCTCTTGGTTTCCCTGGTCCTCGTAACTGCTTCTGAGATGGTCTTAAATCTACTCCTGTACATATCTAGTTATTGATGTACGTTTTTCACCATTAAAGTCTAAGTTCTTTAAACGGTGGAAGTGAACTCCCCTGCCCTGTTCTGTTCATAGAAACATGTTGCCCCACACACGGAAAGCACTTAATATCTACTTATTCTCTTACTGGAATATTTAGCCTAGAGAAAAGAAGACTTGGGGAGAGAGTGATAATCAACTTTTAAGTATCTGTTTAAAAGGCTATCATGTCCAAGGAAGATATCTTTCTATTTTTGTTATTATTGTTTAATATCTCATATTTTAGGTCAAATTTATCATTTAGGTGTATTATTGCAAGGTGAATGTATACTTTGTTGGAACATCTCATAATCAATATTTCTGTGCCCATTTTATTGGACTAAAAACAATTTTATTATTTTGAGTGAGTGTAGAAGTTGATGCTTGTGGCTTTGTTTCATGTCATGTCTATCATATCAGTGTTGTTTTTTTAAATGAATTCCTAAGTCAGAAATATAACCTACTCGGCTGGCAAATACAGTACCAACATCTGGGTCATTGGGGTTAACAACATGAAGCAAGTCTGTTAGTTTCTGTTTATCCTTTGATCTTTCTCTAGCAAAAAAGATGTGCAAATTCTTATCTGACTATGCTGCAGGTAAGAGGTCTCATTTGCCCTTATGGTTTCTTTGCTTTGTCTCCACCTCATAGCAAATTAGAAAGAAAAAAATAAGCCTGCAATACTTTTTGACTTGATGAATGGTTATTTTGTCGTATTATACTTTCTCCTTTCCTCCAATTTTTTCCCTGATAAATGGCATTAAAAGTATTATGTAGAAGTAAAACACGAGGAATAAATTAGGAATGGAATAAAATTGCCATTATGGTGGCTGTCATTTATGTAATACTTCAAAGTTTGCAAAACATTTTACAAATATTATTTAATAATCTAAAAAGGACTGTTAAAAAAGAAAAAAATACATTTAGGTATTAGTCAAATCCTAAATTAGGTATTAACTCAAGTTTTTTACCCCTATATTTTAAGAGAGCTGTGGGGAAGTTTAAAGCCAGGGGAAAAGAACAGAGATTAATTATCTTTAGTATTTCAAAAGATGTGTGGTTTCTTCATTTTGGACACTTCCTCCATAGAAGCACGTTTTGGCTTCACCTCCAAAACTTTAGTGGATGATGAAGCAATGGTAATTAAGTGGAAAGAAAATCTGGGTTCAAATGTAAAAGGGCTCGGTCCATGAAAGTCACTCCTGTTCTCCTGCCTGGGTGTCTGTAAGCAAAGCACTAACCCTCTCTCAGGCTTCATCTCTGTAGCTATAGAGTAGGGGTGGGGTGAAGATCTTGCATTATGAGCCCACCCTGGTTATTGTGGGGCACACATTGGATCATCCAGCATATCCCCCAAGGCTCTATTTTAAGCTTTAGGATCTCTGTTAAAGATCCGTTAAAGTCTCCTACAGAGACTTTTAGAACTCTCTTTATAAGCAGTGTACTTTGTAAGCTGTACAGCACTACACCGGGAATCCAAGAAGTCTTTTGGAACCCCCTGTATAAATGAGCTACAGTGGTGTTTAATAAAACATTGTAGCCACTGGCATGGTGATGAGCCTCTCTGAACTCAGTCTGATCATGAGGCACATGATCTTTTTTCAAAACTTTTCCAACGTGATTAGCCCAGTAGAGAACAAAGGGCCATCTCCATCTTGGTAAAACATAAGAGGGAGAGACATTTAGTTCCTAAAGCTGATGGCGTAGCATGATAGAAAGAGTGCTGGAGTTGATGTCACAAGAACAGTGGCCAAGCCTCAGACCTACAGTTGCTGCTTGGCAGTTAAAGTGACTGATGGCATTCTATCCCACCTTTGTGAGCCTCAGTTCTGTTCTAACTGCATCATGGGAACAGTTATTTACCATGAACAACCGTTCAGTTGTTTCAGATCTCTGAAAGTTTAGGCGAGCTGCTCAATTTTACTCTGAAGAGAAAGCTCAGACGTAAGACTTGAGAAACTTGTCTCAGAACTTTCTATTTTGCAGAGAAAATAGAATGGGTATTTTTGTATCCATCAAGTACGAAAGGGGAAAGTGACAGTCTCAAATTGCAAAAACTCTTTTCTACATTCAATAGGGGAACAAAACCGTGCCAGCAAAATACTACTTGTGTCTTTGCTAAAACTGATCAAGAATGAATTGAAAGTTCTCTCTAAATCAGCAGCAATTATTAATTAGACAATGCTTGAAAGAAGGCACCCATCTCAGTTGAGAGTACATAACAGACTTCTATAAAGTGTCCTCTAGAGAAGGCATCATGCACTAGGAATTTTTCAGCGGATATAGGATCATTTGTATCTTTGAGATCGGTGGTAGTAGAGAAAATTTCTCTGGATTTTATTAAACTGTGGCCCATCCTAGTGTTTTCTCCACAGATGGGTCATAGAAGATTTTGTTCCAGTTAAATTGGTTTTTACTTAAACAAACAAACCAGATTTGTGGGTCATGTTTCTTCACACCAGAAATTCTGTTTTCCCACATAGGTGAGGCCTGAAGCCCTGAGCACATCCCTGCCAGGCCCATGGAACCTTGGGGCCTCCCTCAAGATTTTGAGAAGTTAGAGCAGTTGGCTGCCCTCCCCTGTGGAAGCCAGGGGAAGGGGGGTAGGCAGGAAGGGGAAGGGAAGAGGTCAAGATGGAAGCCACAGAGCCCTTGGCAAGGCCCAAGCAGAGGGGCTGGGCCCAGCCTACTGGCCCTAAGGACTCCAAGAGCCTCTGTTGCCAGCTCTTCCCTTTAACCCTTTAGCCATCTGTGTATCATCAGAGCCACCTTACCTGGTCCTGGCTGGGGATGATGCCAGTCTCAAAGGGTCTCCCTCCTGGTCGGTTTGATCTTTTTCCTAAGGCACTCAATTATTCTAGCAGCCTTTGGGCTAGCTCAATGCTAGGGGCCAAAAGTAAGGGTGGTTCTCACCTTCCACAATACCCCATCTGGACCTTATTTTGTGGCACAGGAATTGGGATCAGGACTCTATGGTGCTGGGCTTTAGGTAGTTTTTTATAGTTTCATAGGAGATGGATTTAATGAAGAAAGCAGTGTCATGTTCACTTAAGAAATGTAAACATGAGCATCTCCTACCTTCTACCACATTGGAGAGCCAGAAGAAGACCTGGGAAAGTGTCTCCCTTAAAGCTCTCATCTAACAGGCGACCTCACTAAGCTCCAGAGTTGTCATTGCTTGCTTAGTGCCTGGTGGAGCAGAAAAGGGATGTGCCCATCCTGCATGAATGAAAACGAAAGCCATGTTCATCAGGAGTAACCTGGAATTGTGCTGGCTTTATTTCACTATTTCTGAGGTCAGGACACATTGATTGCATCAGCTGAAACTACAGGAAATATTTAGAATGTGTTTAGACTCTCATCACCCTTTAGAATTGGCTCACAAACTCCATCCTGCGCAGCCTCCTTCCACCCAGTGTGTGGAGTCTTGTGACTGGTTGTCCACAGGAGGGTGGAGGAGCACCAGAGGAGAGCGGCAGATTGGAGAGGCTTCAGTCTTTCTTGATGAGCTCCTTTGTGTTCTATAGGGGAGATCTTGAATACTACAGGCTAAATTTGGCTCTCTAAGTACCATTTCCAAAGATATTGACTTTCTGATTAGATGTATTTAATGCACTTTACCATCAATGATCTTCCTCTATCTATAGTTTAACAAAAATAGAACCTTTAATGAGATACCATGTGTTGTAATGGACAGGCATTGAGAGCCAAGGAATGATCTGTATTAATGTACTGCTTCTGACACTTATTCTCAGAGGAGTGCTCTAGGCCAGAGGTGTCACACTTACAGGCCCCCAGAACTCCAGAGGGCAATGGAAACCAGATTAAACTGTAATTGCGGAATGTTTAACAACGTATATACAACACAATGAAGATACCCAATGTTGGTTTGTGGTTTTCTAAGGATCTGTTTTTATAGTTGAGTTTGACATTCTAGAACTCTCTCCCTTCACATCCTGCTCCCGTGTTGCAAGAGATGGGGAAGAAAGCATCCTTTAACATTGGGAGGCCATATAGCCTTCAAATGTTGGACACGTTATTACATAGGAGACTTATCCAATTTATTCTGAACTCCTATAATGTCTGCAAGCCACAAAAAGGTAGATTTCAGCCTA
Source organism: Pseudocheirus occidentalis (assembly GCA_028646575.1). Classification (NCBI taxonomy): domain Eukaryota; kingdom Metazoa; phylum Chordata; class Mammalia; order Diprotodontia; family Pseudocheiridae; genus Pseudocheirus; species Pseudocheirus occidentalis. Next base: position 212,459,964 of record CM053597.1, read on the forward strand.
ATTGATAATTTTTCAGGTAGTTAATTAGATCAAAGGTGTCAAACACCAGCAGAGTGTATGTGGTTGGAACCTGATTAAGATATACTTGGGAAATATTGAACAAAATGCATATTCCCATTTTTGTTTGGCTTTGACTCCACTGGATTAGATCACTCTTTGAGGCTTTTTAGAACTAAGTAAAAACAGTCCGTATTCTTATTTAACTTAATGAAGCTTGTAAATCTACACCGAAGAATTTCTTAACCTCTGATTTACAGTGATTTATCTAGACTCTCAGGTAACTTTTTTTTTTATCTCATCACTTTTGTTGCTGACTGTAGTTTACATTCTACTACTTCTGTGCCTCTAGTTACCTTGTGTGACCAGGGGACTAATCTTTAGGCCTCATTTTCTTCATTCATAAGATGATCTCAGGGGCGGCTAGGTGGCGCAGTGAATAGAGCACCGGCCCTGGAGTCAGGAGTACCTGAGTTCAAATCTGGCCTCGGACACTTTACACAAAAACTAGCCGTATGACCTTGGGCAAGTCACTTAACCCCAACTGCCCTCTAAAAAGCAAAAAAAAAAAAACCCCAAACATAAGATGATCTCTAAGATTCCTTTTCTACTGTAACAGAATTTGGTTGTAGAACTATATTTCTTAATTAAAATTTCATGCTAGCAACTTTTTTCATTGTTGACTTTTTTCATTTGGATCTTGAAAATTTTTTTTTCATGTATTCAAGGTATTTTTATGCCATTTCTTATAAAAAATAGTGTTGCATACAGGAAATCTCCAAAACCAGAAGTTCTTGGCTGCGTCTTTCATTCATTATTAGGGAAGAATAAGTATAAATAGCTACAAAAAACTTAAAGCAGAAATCTGAAGTACAAAGTGGAATCTTAGTATTTAAAGTAAGGAACAAATACAGAAAATACTATTTCCACAAATATGACAAAATTGTTTCAAATTAATTAGTAGTTCTTAGTGATGTTTCTATACATAGGTTCTTATAAAGGCTTGGAAATCTGTAATTTTCCTCTTTCTGTTTTATGAAGTATAGATGAAATTTCTCTGACCCAGAATTCTGCTTTTTAGTTGTTTAGTTCTCTTTTTAGAGTTTGTATTAATAATCTCTTTATTTGAATATAACTACACCACAGAGTATGTCCCATGCATATGCACTTATGCATTTGCATGCATGTAAATAAATATATGTGTATTTATACATCTTTATAAATATACTGAATTTGGCAAATATTTGGAATCAATTGATTACAAGCAGTATGATTTTAGAGTTGGGTGAAGTTTAATGTTGAGATTAATTCCTAATTTGGTGTTTATTTTCTCTTTGCACTTAAATAGGTCAACAATTCATCACTTAATGTCATTTACCAACTGTTTTTAACACATAAACAGTCTATTCATTTCTAATCTTAAATTTCAAAATGCATCTTATTTATTTTAGCTGTAATATTAAATCCTGTGTCACTGAGAAAGATACCACCACTAACTAGAACACTTTACTTAAAGAATGCTTTCATCTGGGGTGGCTGCACTGGCCCTGGAGTCAGGAGGACCTGAGTTCAAACCTGGCCTCAGACACTTAACACTTACTAGCTGTGTGACCTTGGGCAAGTCACTTAACCCCAATTGTCCCTTCCCCCTAAAAAAGCCAAAAAAAAAAGAATACTTTCATTTGCAGTGGCTAGGTAGTGCAGTGAATAGAGTATTGGCCCTGGACTCAGGAGGACCTGCGTGCAAATTTGACTTCAGACACTTGACACATACTAGCTGTGTAAGGTTAGGCAAGTCACATAACCCCAATTGCCCTGCCTTTCCTCCTCCAAAAATTAAATGCTTTCATTTTTAGACTTTGTGAATTCTTACATGTGCCAATGTTCATTTGCTTTAGGAAAGGGGAGTATTACAATTCATACTAGCAAGATTTTACATATTTTAAATTGCTAGCTCAAAAATGTTTTCTATCATTTCTGCAACTACCAAAGCAAAGGAAATAACTTTTATGAAATAACTAATTCATCATTGAAAGATTTGTATCACAACCTATTAAAATGATAATTATCTTTGCCTTTTACATATAATTGTATATACACAAATAAAACAAACATTAGGTAAGTAATTTCAATGATGTAGATATATCCTTCCATCCTGAGACTTGTAGAGTTGTCTTATACCTGATATGACACATTTTTAAAGTATCATTTTGTGAATTGATTTGCTGATTCTTTTTTCCAAGCAAAAGAAAGATTTTACATATATACTATGTTCATATTGAGTAGAACTTCAAATTGAACTATAAAAGTGGGGATTCTAAATGAATTAGCTTGATAAGTATTTGCTTTTTGTGCAGAGAAATCTGTTTGGTCCAATTTAATGTTCTGAATTGCTGTATCTTACCATGATGACAATCAGTTTTATATTTCATTGGTCCCTCTCTTTACTTACATTTTAGTGGGGAATAAAATCAGGTCTGCCCCACCCCTATGGTGATTTCTGACTGACTAATCCAGCTTTAGAATTCATACCTAGAAATTCTATGAAATGAATCTTTAGTTTCTGATCTGTGTTACTTTACTGATGAGCCAACCAGCCTAAGCATTGATCATGATGTTGGACACATTCCTTCTTCTTCTATCATTTCAGCATCCACCTCTCATGTACCTCACATGTCAACAGTTCCTCCCAATCTTACAATTTCTTTCTTTCTTTCTAAAATTTATTTATTTTTTGTTTTCAACATTCATTTCTAAAAGAGTTTGAGTTACAGTTTTTTCTCCTCATCTTTCCCCTACTCCCCACCCCAAAAGAGCAAGCCTACTGAATACCACTTCCCCCAATCTGTTCTCTCTTATATCCTCCTCCATCTGCTCCCCTAACTTTTTAGCAGGGCAAGATGGATTTCTATACCCCAGTGCCTGCATATCTTATTTCCGAGTTTCATGTAAAAACAAAACAAAACAATTTTTTGAACATTTGTTTTTAAAACTTTGAGTTCCAAATTTTTTTCTCTTCTTTCCTCCTCTCCCATCCCCCACTGGGAAGATAAGCAATTCAATATAGGTTGTACATGTGTAGGTTCCCAAATCATTTCCATAGTAATTATATTGTGAAAGACTAACTATATTTCCCTCCATCCTATGCCACTTGCCCCACTTATTATGTTTTCTCCTTTGATCCTATCCCTTTTCAAAAATGTTTGCTTCTAATTACCCTCTCCCCCAACCTGCGCTCCATTCTGTCCTCTTCCTTCTTATCCTCTACCCTCTATTTTCCTGTTGGTTAAGACACCAAATTTCATGTGTATGTTATTCCCTCCTCAAGTCAAATTCAATGAGAATAATGTAGTCCCATTCCCTTTCACCTTCCTGCTCTTCCCTCTATTGTAACAGTTTTCTCTTGCCTCTTTTATGAGATAATTTACCCTAATCTATCTCTCCCTTTCTCTTTCTCCCAATACATTCCTCTCTCACCTCTTAATTTTATTTTTTAGATATCATGCCTTCATATTCAACTCATCCTGTGCCCTCTGTCTATGTATACATGAAAATACACATGCCCACACTCATATATATTTATATACACATACACCCTCCTATACATCCATATATATGTATGTACATGTACACATATATATATATTTCCTTCAACTATTTTCATACTGAGAAAAGTCTTATGACTTATTATTATTGTTTTTCCATGTAGGAATATAAATAGTTCAACTTTAATAAGCTGCTTATGATTTTTTTCCTGTTTACCTTCTCATGTTTCTCTTGCTCCTTGTATTTTCAAGTCAGATTTTCTGTTCAGCTCTGGTTTTTTCATCAAGAATGCTTGAAATAAGGATGGGTAAGCAGGTACATAAACCCAATAATGCCACCCCTATTCCTATGTAGGTTATAATTGTGTTTGCCCAGGTAATATCCTCTGAGCTCTTAATCCAATCAACTACATTTTGTGCCTCAGAATTTGGTCCCCATTAAGCTGATTTCTAATCTGGGCTATATCATATTCTGACTCATTTTTTGTTTACCAATACAGAATCACATAATAACTTTTGCTTAACTTGCATTAACTCAATTTCCTCAGCCAGGGCAATTACATCATCCCTGAGCTAAGTTACTGCTTTATAGAAACTTTTATGTATTTCTGATTGTAACAAAATCCTCATGAAACATTGGCAGAAGATTCATGCAAAAACTGAGCTTGTACTATCTGATTTTGTACAGTGCTAACAGAAGCAGACATAGCAACACAGGAAGCATAATTATATTAGGTCTTCTTATAACAAATAGCAATTGTATTATCATGACATTCAGACTTATCAACCCTAATGATATTTACATTGCTAAGATTTCCCCACATGAATGCTTAAGCTTGTACAAAGGTGTGGTCAATTTTGCTCAAGTATATCCCATTAGGAGCAAAAGCAGAAAAGACTGTTGTTATTGGGGAAGTGTCCAGACCAATTTGTTTAGGATACCCTCAATGTCCCTGTTTAATGTTCGTATCTTTGTGCCAGGAAATATAGGTTTTCTGGTCTACACAATGGCAAGCAGGTACATCAGTCGTACAATTCAAAAACGTAAGATCTGCTTGCCCTCATTTTGGCTCCTCCTTCTCCTTCGATGTAAGGCTTGCTTGGTTCTTGTCCTGGGGGTGGGCTGAGTGCTTGGTTTCTGCATTTGTTGACACAGGCCTTGTTCCTTTTTTCTGGTATCCAAACTTCCTTCTTATCGTCTATGGAAACACAGAAAAACCTCAGCCGAGCACGGAGTGCAGACCTTACTATTGTCCCTTAATATTTTTCCACATCACCCATTAGTTAGCTGCAGTTGTCTAGGGCTTTTACCTTTTAGAATTGCCAATTGTATGGTCAGTAATGACAACCCCAGGATTCATCTTGGCGTTCCCAGCTGCCAAGTCCCCCCTTTGTTTTTGGAGAGCGGTTTTGAGGGTGTGGGTTTTTTCTTTCAACAATAGCTTGATCAGTGGGGTTATAAAGCATGGTGTATACCCCATTGAAGGCAGATATAATTCAAAGGGCCACAATTTACTTCCCTTTAGGAAATTTGCACTGAAACTCTTTTCCTCACATAGAAGACATTTCTGATCTAGTTTCAGTAAATAGAATAACAGCTAGGTCCCTCAATCAGTTGTATCAATACTCAATTATTCTAACCAAAACCCAGTTACCAGAAATTACAGTCACTTTAAAGGGCCCGTTTTGAGACTGACTCCATGATCAGTGAGGCTCCGTGAGGGACTTCACAGCCTGAAGTATTTGCTGCCCCTCTTTCCGTCCTTCCTGGCAGAGAAATTCCTTACTTAATCAAGATAAATATTCTTTAGGCAATCTGCCTGAAATTAAAGTTCACAATAAGTTTGAATCCTTTTACAAATTTTAAATTTCACAAATTCCTAAGTACCAAAGGATGCTTACCTTTTTCTAAATGAACTTTCCCAATTAAACTAGCCTTATCACAATAACAAAGCTTACCTGGCCTTTAAGAACTTAGTAGGAATACACAGGGTTGAGCAAATTGAATCTGGATTTATAATCACTAGTGGTAACATTTTAATTTCTAAGGTCCTTTAATTTCTAAGGTCCTTCTAAGGTATCCTAGCATTTTTTTTTAAAGAAAAGACTAGGAAATGCATGAAGGTTTGGAGTTAACAACACAGGTCACAGAGACCCTGAAAGTGGGGTATAAGGATCCCCAAAGACAACCAAAGTGCAGAGGCCCACCTCCCCAAATTCCTACAGGGGAGGGCAAGAAACAACACAGGGTAAAAAATTCACTAAGGTAGAGCAAGATGCTTTTTCTTTTAAGTTTTGGAGACCAATTTTCTTACCAAGCTTGTTTAGTAACAAATCACTCTTCTAGATTATTTTGAAGTCAGGCTGTGTTGCAAGGGAACACTAGTCACTTTTCCTTAAGATCTCCTCCTTGAATTTCCCTCCTAGAATCCTCCTAGCTACTTCTCACCACTTGTCCCAGCGGCCCAGGACAGAGGGGAGAAGGCAAATGTGACTGACCCCGCACAAGGGTGTCCCCTTGTACGAGGGTCCACAGTCCAACTCACTGCCCAGAAGTCAGTGGAGTTTCAGACGCCACAGGAAGTGTCTGGGCACTCCAGGAGTCTTGCATATAGAGCCACAGGCATTATTGGGTTTATATACTTGCTTACCCATCCTTATTTCCTGGTTTTCTTGCATCATTCAACAAGTTATGTATAATGTCCAACTGCATGATTCTGCCTGTGGCCGTATATGCTATAGGGGGGACGAAGAGAGCTCCCAGAAGTCTTTGGGGTTTCGTTAATGGGATGTTTCCCCCTCCTATAGGCATTATAGGAGAGAAGCCGAGAACTCCCAGGAGTCTATTAGGGCTTCATTAATGGGATGTTCCCCTCTCCTATAAATAAAAAAAAGTGGGGGAGATGTTGTAGGCCAAGACTTTCAGGGACCTTGGCCACATTAGCTCCCCAGTTCTACAAAGGTCCTTAGGCTGATACGCAAGGAGAGTATAATCTTGTTGGGTGGATGCTCTAATTGGTTTCATGAATATCTAAAGAAATTACTGAGTTAATTTGCAAGTCTTGATTGTAACACCCTGTTTGTTTGTGCTTCCAGACATGGTCCTAGGATAGAAAGCTTAATGAGTGATTGGCTTTGGGCTGGGGTAGAGAAATATCGAGACCAAGGGTGGTTCCTTGCATTCTGCTAAGGGTATATAAACCTTGTATCTTTGGCTCTGTATGAAATGGTTCGGCAATAAACAGGCTATGGAACACACAAAAAAAGAATGCTTGAAAATCCTCTATTTCATTGAATGACCATATTTTCCCCTACTCAGTTTTGTTGGTAGGTGATTTCTTGGTTTTAGTCCTAGCTTCTTTGGCCTTCAGAATATCATATTCCAAGCCCTTTGATCCCTTAATGTAAAAGCTGCTCAGTCTTGCATTATCCTGATTGTGTTTCCACAATACTCAAATTGTTTCATCCTGACTGCTTGTAGTATTTTCTTCTTGACTTGGGAACTCTGGAATTTGGTTATAATATTCCTAGGAGTTTTCTTTTTGGGATCTTTTTTAAAGAAGTAATTGGTGAATTCTTTCAATTTCTGTTTTGCCCTCTGGTTCTAGGATGCCAGGGCAATTTTCCTTGAGAATTTCTTGAAAGCTGGTGTCTAGGCTCTTTTTCTGATCATGGCTTTCAGGTAGTCCAATAATTTCTATCTATTTATTTTTGCTTTTTGGAGGGCAGTTGGGGTTAAGAGGTGATAGGTAAATACTTTAAATTTCTATTTTGCCCTCAAGTTCTAGAATATCAGGGCAGCTTTCTTTGAGAATTTCTTGAAGGATGCATTCTAGGTTCTTTTTTTGATCATGGCTTTCAGGTAGTCCAATAATTTTTAAATTATCTCTCCTGGATCTATTTTCCAGGTCAGTGGTTATTCCAATGAGATATTTCACATTGCCTTCTATTTTTATATTAGTTTGGATCGATTTTATAGTATTTTGATTTCTCCTAAAGGCATTAGCTTCTAATTCCACCAATCTAATTTTGAAGGAGTTATTCTCTTCAGTGACTTTTTGAAATTCCTTTTCCATCTGGCAAATTTGGATTTTTAAGGCATTCTTCTCCTCATCAGCTTTTGGGTCTCTTTTGCCATTTGAGTTAGTGTATGTTTTAAGGTGTTATTTTCTTCAGTGTATTTTTGTATCTCCTTTAGCAGGCTGTTGACTCACGTTTCATGATTTTCTTGCATCATTCTCATTTTTCTTCCCAATTTTTCCTCCACTTCTCTTACTTGTTTTTCCAAAATCCTTCTTGAGCTCCTTTGTGGCCTGTAACCAATTCATATTTTTCTTGGAGGTTTTTGATGCAGGAGTTCTAACTTTGCTGTCTTCCTCCTACTCCATGTATTGAATTTTTTTGTCCCCCAAAAGGATTCCATGGTCTGTTTGTATTTCCTATGTTCGCTCATATTGTCAACCCATTACTTGAACCCTGAGCTCTTTGCCATGGTAGAATTCTGATTCCAGAATGGAGAGAACTTTGTCCCAAATTGCTCGGGTTTTCACAGCTGCTTCAGCTATTAGGAGGGTGCCATCTCTACAGCCCCCACAAACTCTGGCTCACTGGTCATATGCCCCAAGACTACTACCTGAGACTGTGATCCAGATCCAATCAGGTTAAAACAAGGGTCATTACCCTCTGAATGGTTGCTTGGTCCCCCTTCAATCTGCAGGCCAGGAGCTCCATAGGTAGCCACATGGTGCAGCTGTTGTCCTCCACAGCTTCTCACCCCAGGGGCAGGAGCCGGACCACATTCTTCTGTCCACCCTTGTTCCAACAGAGTTCCACACTGACCTTTTACTTTGGCATTTATGGGTTGAGAAGTGTGGAAGCTGTCACCGCTGCTGCTTATTCACTCTCCTGATGTCTCCTCTGTCCACCACTGGCCGGGGTCACCCCGGGGCTGGAACCATGCAGCTCCTGTGGGACTGTGCTTGGCTCCCAACAGCCTGCAATAGACCCTTCCTGTAGGCATGCTGGGCTGTCTTCAGTGGGAGATTTGTTTCTTTCTGTCACTTTGTGGGTTCTATAGCTTTAAAATTTGTTTAGAGTAATTTTTTACAGGTATTGTAATTGTTTGGAGTCAGAGCCAAAGCCAAGTTTGTGCTTCCACTCTGCCATCTTGGCTCCCCATCCCCTTTATTTCAACATCTGCTATCATACATGGTAAATATAAATTAATGAATGTCTAGCCTCAATTTTTTACCTAAGAGGTCATGATATGTTATAATTTCATCATCATTGCAACAACACAAAACCCCATTTTTCCACCTCATGATTTTTTCATTTTCTGCATTTTTCCATTTCACGATAGCACTAGTTATAGACATATATAGTAAATGTGTAGCAGTTTAATATATAGTTAGTCCAAAGGAACCTTGACTGCATTAATTTGAAGTATAAAACTGGGGTCAAAATACAATATTCAACATTATCCAATGTAAAATTACATGACCTGAAATCAAGGTTATCCTAAGAACTTTTACTTCCTTAATTATACCATGCATGGTACTATTATATTGAAAGGAGTTAAGTTTAATATTCTGACCAAAAATAAACCCAATTACACCCAAACGTCTCAGTCTGTAGCTAGGACAAATCATAACCCAAGTCCTAATATCTTGCACTGTGTATTGGTTCAAGTACAGGACATGGTATACAGTACAATTCTTAAGAGGTCTTTAAGCTTTCTTATTCTTAGCCCTTTCTATTTGGAGAATTTAATAAACACTAGTATTTCTGTTTTTATTGAGAACAGGGCTCCATTGCTGTTCCTATCATTGAGCTAGTTATGCCTATAGTTCATAGCATCCTTTCATGGTGGTGGCTTTCCGTGGTTCAGAGCTCTGACTATCCACTGTTCTGTTTGGGTTTTGCTTTTTGTTTGGGTTTGTTCTCACATTTTGTTCTGTGCCTGTCTCTTCCATAAATTTTGTATTATTTGTTGAAAGTATGTTAAAGTAGGGTCAAAACTAACCAAACTTGATTGAACTTCACACAGATTCAGCTTCTGACTCAGCAAAATATAGGGTAAATTCTTTTATTGCCTTTATAAATGTTTTGACATTTGTTTTGTTGATAAATGTGCAGAGATTCAATTCAACAACCCATTTTGAGAGCATCTACATATGTCTAAATCCCATTTACAACATTTCTTTTCTAAACCTGATTGAGATATATAGACTATTTATATAGCCTGACACATTCTCACCCAAATAGATTGTATGGATTTTCATCTAAAGAGCATTCATGGTTGAGAGTCATTACTAGAAGGTCATAGCCTGGGTTTGACATTTGACCATTGCGAACTTCACCATCTGAATATGCTCATGACTCATACCCCTATAAAAGGTTTTCCTTAAAACAACTTTGGTCAATTTGAACTACCATATTCTGTTCTTCCCATTGATACAAAATTTATTCAAAAATTGTATGGCAGTGGTTCTTAGTCTTTTGTGTGTGTGTGTCATGGATCCCTCTGGTAGTCTGAAATCTATGAATCCCTTCTCAGAACAGTGTTTTTTAAGTATATAAAGCAAAATACATATCATTCCAAAGGAAAACAGTTCTACTGAAATAGAACCATCAATAAGTTTTTCAAAACAACAAAAGTTCATTGACTCCAGGTTAAGAACTAAGCTGACTTTCTCACAAATGCTTTGTAGTCCCTATAATTTGATTTCTAGCCCTACTACTCTAAGAAAACCATGTTACCTCATTGTAGCTCAGAAATTTTGTATCTTCCCAACCCAGAATACCAACTGTGTTTCCTGCCACCATCGATTAATTAGCTTTGTGACATTAGGCAGATCATTCGCTATCTCCAAACCTGTTTCCTCCTTTGTAAAATGTGATTATTGATATCTGTAATATCTGCCTTATTGTGAAGCTCAAATGAAATTATAGATGTAAAGCACTTTGCTAAATAAATGTGATCTACCCCTACTTTATTAATTATAGCGATAACCTCCTGTTTCTGTATTCGTCCAATGATTTTCTGTTACCTTCCAAATAAAATCCAGACTTCTCAGAACCTCCACAATCTAGCCTTACACAGAGTAAATGACGAATAATAATGCGATTCAATCAACATTTTAAAAAAGAACCTACTATGAGGACCTGAAAAATGAGTAAAGGAAGGGACAGCTGGGTATTGTAGTGATTAGAGCACTGGCCCAGGAGTCAGGAGGACCTGACTCAAATCTGGCCTCAGACACTTGACACATTTACTACCTGTATAACCTTGGGTGAGTCACTTAACCCCAATTGCCCTGCCTTCCCTCCTCCAAAAAAATTAGCAAGGCAGTCAGTCCTTGACTTTGAGGAACCTACAACTTAAAAGATATAAAATGTACAGATCAGAAAATGCAGAAGTTGAAATAATAAAAAACAAAGGATATTTGACTCAGCATTGTAGTCTTAAAATATTGGCATGGCATAACGGATTTTCTTCTGGTTGTATAGAAAATTCTAATAAAAATCTGGAAACAATGAGAACTAGTATGAAAACTCATTGTAGTACCATTAGGGAAGTCAAAGGATTGGTTTTCAAACATGGAAGGTTCTTAAATAGCTCAAAGAAAAATATTAAACACAACAAACACTACAAAGATCATTGTCCTCCTTAATCTGATGTTTTGGGGGCAGTTATGTTTCAAATGTGGTGAGTTGATTCAAGGATTTCCCAATCTTTTTTCAATCCCTTGTACCAGTTAAACGCAGGAAACCGTAATGAGCAGGAATCTTTTTTTATTTTTAAATTTTAATTTATTTTCTTGATTAAATCATTCATTTCCAGTTTTGAGTTACAAATTTGCACCCCTTTTTT
>CM053597.1:212471878-212487704 GCA_028646575.1 Pseudocheirus occidentalis
TGCTCTTCCCCAAATTTAGCAAAATCCACTGACCTTTCTCTTAGCCTTTTTATTCTTCTGGCCTGATAAATGTGGTAACTGCGCCTCCAGTGCAGCCGATCTGCTCTCTTATAGACTGGGCTCCACCTGACTGCCCCAGGGCCTGATCCGGCCAGGGTTTCGGCCGCGGCTCCCAGACTGCTTTGAAGAGCCCCACCTGTAGAGCTGCCTGTAGCAACAGATATGTTTTATGTCTTTTAGAGAGTTTTGGAGCTTGAAAATCTGTTTTAGAGTCCCATTTTATGAGTTTTTAGTGTGTTTGTGTGGGAGCTGCAGTGCTTTGCTGTTTCTATGCCGCCATCTTGGCTCCGCTCCCCCTCACGAGCAGGAATTTTAAAATGGGTTAGAAGGGTTTAAGTCCATTACAATTCCAAGCTTAACTTAAAAACAAGGGTTATCATGTGGACATTCTCAAAGCATTTTTGTGTAATGTACTTATAGTTGGAAGAACTGGGTTCCAATGTATAATGCCAATGTGATACTCACAGAGCCCACGGTAGCTAGGAATATCATAAAATGTAACAGGCTCTCCACATAGAGGACAGAAACAAAGCATTTCTTCAAATACCAGAAAAACAAATCCCCAAACCAGAAAGCCAAATTCATCATAGTGACCACAAAGTTGGCACACATAACCAATGCAGTGAACACCAATATTCCCAAGCCTTCCCAAATCTTCTCTCTGTCAGGCCTTCAAAACAAAACAGGCTTCCTTATGCAAGAATGCCCCTCTCTCACACTAGCTGCTCAGCCTCCATGCTGCTTGCTTCCAGCAGTTCTGGCTCTTCCTCAGCTTGTGCTCAGCTTTTATCCTGGTCATTAGCTCCTCCCTGTTCCACCTTTTCCTGTTGCATCAGCAAGTTCCTCCCACTGTGGGTTTCACAAGTTCTGTTTCTTAACAAAGACTTGATATAATCAAGACACTGAAACAAGGCACTAAGGACTTGTTTGCTTGCCATTACAAGGGGCAGGGAAGATCTTCAAATCCCCTTTACCATTGCACAATGATGTCACTTCAGCTACAAAATAGCATTGCAACCATGGGTAATCTTGATATAAAGATAATGCTTTGGATACATGCAAAGTAAAAGTGTATTGGAAAATTAGTCTGATGGGGATATATAGGAAACCGCATATAATAAATGATTACCAAAATAAGTGGGCTACATCATGATCTAAAGAAAACAGACATAGCTAGTGTCATCTCTATCCTTAGTTAAAAATATTACTATAGTACTACCCAGGAGTAAATTCAGATCCCCCTAGTGCTGGTGCAGTTTGTTTTTAGATCTGTGAGTAATTATAACTTTAAAATTAGAATACATGATTGGCTAAATTCATACAAACTCATTTAGTTGGAAGATGTTACCTATAATAAGTGGAAGGTCCTATTTGACAGTCTTAATAGAAACTAGTCATTCATGAAAGTGTTTGTACTCACTGCATCATATCTACTAAATAATAATTGCCTCTCCACAACTTTAAAGTTAAAGAATACTCTGACTTAAAATCTTGACTTATACAACAGCTAATTCTTGTTGACTAAGACTTGCAAGTGGATAATCTCTTGTATAAAATGACATGTTTTCTTATATGTTCATTTAAAACACAAAAAACATTGGGTCTTGGCATTAAGGGATGTGGTAAAGAGTCTGGAAAGATTCCCAGGGGGAAAATAATAGACCAAACCATGAAATTTTCTTGAAAATAGAGTACATAAAGTCTTTTGGTATTCTTTTCCTTTAGAAAGTTTGAGGGGGAATATAACAAAACTCAAGAGAAACTGAATATGACTGAGTTTTTTTCTAAGTTTCCCCTTTATCTTTCTTTTCTAGGGTTCTTGGAGATCTGGAAAGGATCAGTATAACATGGATTTGCTTATATCCTCTATCTTTGCAACAGGCAGTCACAAGAGGAAAAAAATACAAAAGAGAAAGCACAGCTAAGCAGTTCACATGGTTTTCAAGAAAGAAATTGCAGGAAGGTTTCACGATGATAATAGTGAAAAGCACAGCAGAAGAGAGTAAAAAAGAGATGACGGTCCAGCGAGAAAGCAAAGAACTAGTATTTCTAAAGATACTAGTAGTAAAAAAGAGTCATACATGAGGAAAGAGGAAAAGCTGGAACTAAGGAAAGGGAATGTGGCATCTGGAGAGCCCTTGCTGCCTCCCAACTGAAAATTCACCGACTCACCTACTCTCACTCAAAAATCCTCCTAGCTCCCAGATACCTCTTCTGGCCCTGGTGCTTTAATTAGCACATCCTCCCCAATATCCCTGGAGAGATTCTCTGATAAGAAGTCATTTGGGCCAGAAACTAATTGCAATGAGTTTCTGGCTAATTCCATTTCTACTCTCTCAAAACACTTGACCACTACTTCTGTTGCCTACAGAGGCTAAACTTCTTTAGAAGGCTAAACCTAGACGTGTAGTCAGTTGCCAAGAGCAAGGTATATAAGGGTGGTGATGAATAGAGTAAGTAGCTCAGCAAAAGGTGACCTGTAGAAACGATAGTAAAAATGATTTCCCAGTTTTTGCCACAGGTTTTCTTTCAGAAAAAATATCTAAGAAATGATAAAGACAAGTCAGAGAAACTCAGAAAGAAGTCAATTAAGTTGTACTGAGTAAAGTTTAACACCAAGTGTAGACAACCAGAGACAACCATTTAACTCACAGAAGCTCAAATCAGAGAGTGACAATGTAGGTCATAGGCTCTAAAAGTGGAAGATGCCACCCCCTTGAGGTTGCGGAAACAATCCAGGGGGTGGTAGCAGCCTTGGGTGCAACCTGGGGAGCATTGAGCAAAAATAAGGGGGCAGTGGAAGCATGAGGAAATAAGAGAGGAAAGTTTTGAAAAACTGTTAATACATGTTTCATTTATTGTGTAACAGAGTTAGGGTAATAGTGAATAGATTATTTTCCAAACAATGCAAGTTATAAACAATCAGTGGTCAAGTCCACTGACAGGTCTTAACATCCAGTCCTCTGGGCAGTTCTTGGTACCCTCTGAAGTTCACAGGGTCCAGCACATCTCAAAATCTGCACAACTTCTATTGCCAGGAACTCAAGGCATCAACCAAGTCACAAACAAACAAGGTCTTATCCTGGTCATGCCTCTTCAGTCCTTCAGCTGTTTGGCTGGCCCTAGGACCCAGAAGAAATCTCAGCCTTCCAGGCAGCCTTCTCAGCAAGAAATCCCAGCCTTCCTGGCAGCAACTTCAGCCTTCACCAGATTCTGGTCTCAAGAAAACTCCAACTCAGTTTTCAGTCCAGCAAGTAGCAGCCCAGTTTCCAGATGCTGGGACAATTCTGCTTCCTCCACAAGGAGCCCACCAGAAGGAAAAATTCTAATTCTGCCTGTCTCTGTCCAGGCCTCTTCTTATATACACACAAAGCATTGGTTTCCTGTTTTAGCCAAACCCTTCCTGTTATGTCAGCACCAGGAGACAGAGTTCACATCCTCTGCCTCTTAGCCATAAAGGTTTGATTAGTTACTAAGGGCTAAGTATCTGCTTACTTGACATAACAAAAAGCAGTCTTCAAATTTAAATTAATTACCATTACAGCCTTAAGTCAAGATAAGAGAAGACTTTACTTGGACACTGTGTATTGACTCAGGAGACTGTGATTTACTGTTACCTAGGGCTGGATGGTGTTTGTATTTTCTGCTACCCCTTAAGGATGTGCTGTACTAGGGAAAACCCTACCCTGGGACCTCTTAATTGTGTAAGAAGTATTTTGGGGAATGAGGCAGTGATGTATCTATGTGACATATGATATACTGAGTGTTATTATGCTCACATATTTACATGAACGCATATTTGTACATATATGTACGTATAGGTGTGTATGTATGTATAATATGTATGTATATATATGGCTTAAGGATGTTATTATGAATGTTATGCTTTAGTTTATTGCTGAATAAACAGAAAGTTTATGTGACTTGACCCTTGAAATGATTATACCAGCAGTCCTCAGATGTGCTGCCATGATTGGCGTTATAGCTCTGTAATTAAAGTATTTGATATGAAGTATTTTCTTTCAGAAAAATATCTAAGAAATGATAAAGACAAGTCAGAGAAACTCAGAAAGAAGTGAATTAAGTTGAAGAAGAAAGGAAAGTCAACAGGTAATTTTCTGGTGCCAACTATATGTGGATCTGAAAAACATGAACCCACTTGGAGAATTAACATAACTGACTGGATAAAACTGAGGCTCAAAGAATCTGTGGAATCTACGCATGGAGAGGGAAGTCAGAAAATTTGGTCTACAGAGAATGCTAAAAGGAAAAACAGTAGAGGAAGGCACACCCTTAGAAGGCAAAGGGATTCTCCATAAATCAGTTTTAAATGCTTGGAAAGTTCCAGAACAGAGGGGGAAAAGAGAGTCTGAACCTTCTGCTGTGACTTGATTAAAATCCAAATGTCTAGCCCAAGACCTTTCCATTTCATGAGAATGCTTACTTACTAGCACCTCTAACCTCAGCATAGGAGAACCTGGATAACATACAATAGAGATCACTAGCATTACAGAAATCTATAAATCAGATGGAAGCATTCCCCTAGCAACTTACCTTTGACAAATAGACCCCTTTTTCCATACTGCCCCAATCACCTGAACAAATAAATGGTGAAAGCTTCTAGAACATCAACCAAAATGAAAGTCTTACACCTGTTGTCAATCCTCAAAAAACATCCCTCACTTTAGGAACCAAATCAGAATTTCAGAGGGATGCATCCATTACAGCAACTCAGAAGCTACTGTTGCATGTTCCAATAACTCTGTAAATATTTTTCTGTATTCTAATTGTTATTATGAAGTCTTAATTTGGGGCTGGTTTCAACAATGTGCACTGTATAATGTCTTCACTGTGCATATTTATGGCCAGAAGAACATAAAAAATATATATGTATACACACATGCACACATGCACATGTGTACATGTATTTATACATATACATATGTGCATATATACATATATGAAATACCATACGGTTGCATACAAATAAGCATGGTATTTGTTGCAACATGCTATTTTGTCCATACAAGGTTTATGACCAGAAATTGATGAGTTGATTAATATATATATATGTGTGTATGAATTGATTAGTATGAAGAAAATTTGATCTTTTGGTTTAGTCACAAACAAAATTACCTCATTATAATTCATTGGGTTTTTTAGGGTGCCATACTGCTAATAGTTAAATTAGAAAACTTAAAGTGAACAGACGAAAGCATTTTAACACAGATGAATAAAGAGCTTCCATTCCTTAGGTATTCCAGTTGGATCTCTGATTTTTATATTCAAATTTTTAATGTAATTCTTGACTTTTGTGTGATTTGAATTTTAATATTGCTGCAAAATTAGTAACTTAAATGTAGATATTATACATTCATTTTTTTCTTTAGATAACAGATTTTTTTCAATAAATGTTGCAACATAAACATTTAGAGAGTGGATCCTGGGTGGAAATGGCTTCTTTTATGAAGAATATAATTCTGCATGAAGACTGGATGAATACCAACCTGTGTCATGCTTGTGTGAATATTCAATTAAATACTGAAAATAAAAGTGTTTTGGTGAACTTTTTGCATGGCTTAGTATCATTCTAATGAGTTGTTTCAAAATTTCTTATAAATTAAATTCAGCATCCACCTATGGTAAATGATAGCAAGCCCTAGCTTAGGAAAAACAAAACAAAACAACAGAATGATGTAGCAGGAATGCTGCTAGAAGCTGTTGTGGAGGTATAAGACCAATAACACCAGCACACAGGAGGGCTGCTAACACAGGTTCTTTGATCTGCTTTTCTAAAGGAAAGACAGCTTCAAAAGGATCAACAATCTTACTTTAATTAAACATAAGTCATTCACTAGTTCAAGGGAAAGGTCAGCATCCTATATGTGGAGAAAATACAAGCAGAGAAACATAAGAGAAATTAACACAGAGACACAATAGAAAGGGCTCCAATTGTCTAAATGAAGTAATAGAACAATTTATATCACCAGACCAGGGAACAGCAACATCCGGGTTCAAAAAAAGCTAGGGGGGGGGTCCCTTAACAAATGGCTCCCCATGGTCTCATCTGACCAAATTACAAAAGACACATTCCTCCCATAAGTAAGTCCTGAAAGAAAATACCAGCTTCCCAGTGTATACAGTTTTCAGTTAATAGACCTAGAGCCAGAAGGCATCCCAGCCCATGTGACTCAACACAGCTGTGAATTACCAGGGTTCAAAGGAGACTGATGGTTCAGATGTTTACAATTTAGCATGAGCCTGGAAAACCTAACTCCAGAAAGAAAAACAAAATTTCCACCTTGCTTGCACTTACAAATGATTATTTTTATAATATAAAAGGAAAATACTTCTGGTCTAGAGTTTTAAGACATTATATTCTCTTACCCTCTTTGATGCTGTCTGGTCTCTCTTGGTGTAGTACTTACATATTCAGACATGGCAGTACCTGACACAATCCTCCTCTGCACACCAGTCTCCCCACTCTGTATGCAAAAGATGGTCATGAGGCATTCTTTTTCTCTGTCAGCTAGCTGTATTTAAAACAATTCATTAATGCATGAATTTTATTTCATATTGATATCATATGAATGCTCCTAGTAAATTCATCTTCTTTCCTTTCCATGTGGATAATCCAGAGGGTTATTCCACTTTGCAAGTCTGGGTCCAGGTTTCCTCATCTGTCAAAGGACAGGGTAGGACTAAATGGTCTCTGAAGGTTCCTTCCATCCTCTAGACCTGAGATCTGGGAACTGTTTTTTAAAAAAAATATTTTGATAACTATTTCAACACAATTGGTTTCCTTCCTAATGTTCTGTATTTTACATTTTTAAAACATTTTTAAAGAAAGGGTCCATAGTAGGTCTCACTAGACTGCTGCCAGAGGGGAAAAGGTTAAGAACCTATGTTCTAGATCTAGTATCCTATGACCAGAGCCCAATGGGAAAAAAGAGCCACAAAAGAATATTTGTTCACCCATGCCTAATTCAGAAGCAAACTCCTAGCCCATAGATGCCAAAGACAACTCAGAAGATCAGCAGGAAAGGTGTGTCACACCTAGGTGAGAGTGGAGTACAGAACAGCATAGGTTGAGCCAGTTTAGCCCCAGCTCCAGTAAACCAGGAGCAGATCATGGGGTGACTTAATTAGCATCAGCAGTAGCTGCTTCCAGAGCTCTCAGCCCACTGATGGTAATGGGGTAAAAAAGCTGGTCAGAAGGAGATTACAGGGGTGTTTTTGAAAGCACTGAAGTAGGACTCTGTTAGTTTACCCATAATCGGACCTGAATCATAGCCCTGGGTGGCAGTCTAATGGTGAGGAGGAACACTAGCACAGCAGAGCTTGGATCACAGGGAGGCAAGAATAGACATCTTTAGTATCTTCTTCCCCTACCCTTCTCCAAGAGACGCTTTGATTCCTATCAGATAGGGAAGTAGGAGACTGGAACCAGAGGTTGGCCACCCTGCTCTCCTCAGAGAAAAGGGGTACTAGGTTAGAATTAAATCCACAGCTCCTTTAAATACAATTAGTATAAGGGAAATAATTTTTAGATTCAAGATGTACTTTTGGTCACTATCCCTTAATGGAGAAGGTGTTGTGATGAATCCAAGACTTTTCCATCAGAGGACAATTCCTCAATGAATATACATAGCAAATAGCAAACCAATCCAGGTATCCAAAATTCATAGCCAGCATAAATCAAAGAAAGTGTGCATGTGACTATAGACCAGACCATAAACAGAGTGAACTCTTTCTTTGGGAACAAAAGAATTCAGCTCAACATAGAGAGAGAGTCCCAGATCTTATCCAAGGGGGAATTCCCTGAAGTCTCTATTGTAGCAAACTGGGAATAGATATATCATAGAGATCGCTGGTTACTCTACATGTAGGTTTCTTCCTAGAGTGTTTCTCTCCCTCAAGAGAGGATGGAATGGTACAACTTCTCTCTCAAAATTAGTATCCCAAAGAGGCTGCATTTCTCTTTTCTCCAACCCATCAACTTTGCCCACCCTTCACACAGGCACAGGGCATTGAATAATAAGTCTCCACTAATGAGAGGAGAATCCCATGCAATTGGCCCTTCGAACTAAAGGTTCGAATGTATGCATACATTTATACATGTATATATAGATGTATGGTTATGTAAATATACATATCTACACAAAGACGTGTATCTATACCGAGAATAAAAATAAGTTAAATAGAATTTTATTTGCACATTTCAATGTTTTGCACATTTTAATACTCATTGGTATGATATCAAAGACCAATGAAATATTGCGAACTTTAATATTTTTAAGATATGTGATGTCATCACCATGAGTACTTCCTCTGCTAACAGAGATCCAAACCTCTGTTTAATTAATTAATGATCTTTGAGAAGTACAGAGATTCCCTGTAACCAACAGGTGATAAATCTTTTATAACTTAGCTATGCTGGTTCTTTAACAACAGACCTGATAAAATAAGCATCATTAATATTCATATGATGCCCAGATCAAGGTAGAGTATGGTCCCAAGTGAAATAATGAATATAAAGTATTTTGTATATATTAAGTATTTTATGACTGTTTTACCATTACAGTTATTGTTGAGTAAAGCATTAAAATGTAAAGTATTGTTACTCAGCCCCACCACATGTGAAGTATTTTTTTTTCCATTATGAGTTTTGCTGCTGGATGACTCTGGGCAAGTCACTTAATTTTCTCAGTGCTGTAGGCAACTCTCTAAAGATTTGTATGGGTAGATCAATTTTTCTGACCTGGAAATTCCACATATCCAAGAAATCATAGGGTTCAGTACCTTATCCTATGCTACGTTTTAAGAAGGCATTTACAAGGAGAGAGTCATTCCATAGTTGTGGAAGATGCAAAAAAAAAAGAAAGAAAAACAAAAATACAATCTCCTGCTTAAAAAAAGAATCCTGTCTGAAATAACACATTCATAAAAAAGTATATATAATATAGAATATGACAATTGTGTATCTCATTTCTCAAAATTTTCTTAGGGCACTTTTCCCCCCAAAATTTCATTTTAGACTCAAATGCCAGAACACAAATAGAGAACAGAAAAAAGAAGCAAAAACATATCATTAATTTAAATATTGGAAATTGAATACAAAGTTTCTTAGGGCACTTTTGCCAGTAGCAAGTAAATGTCTTAAGAGTAATTATGATTTTAGTTTTTCTCTTTGTAACCCTCATAGCTGACACAGGGCTTAGCATATTACCACCACATACCTTTTCCCCTCATTTGTTACATCTTGTTCACGTGTCTCTGTGGATTTCATCCCTTATTTTCAACATTTGAGATCTTTGCAAAAGTCAGATAGGCTGGGGGAATCATTAACACCTTCACGTCATAGATCCCCATGGTCCCTTATTTGTTTATCAATTAATCTTGCAGAGCCTTATAAAAGCAAGTAATAAAATATGTCTAGATCTTCTTGTTTTAAAATTTACTGAAGAATTCATTTACTTTTCTAGGATAGGTACATGATATTCTAATAAGAGTTATGGTGGTACCTGCTCCCATTAGATCAATATTTACTTTCTCTAAAATTTCTAAGATTTAGAAAAATATGTCTTAGCATTTTCTTCTCCAATTATCTCAGTCCTAAGACCACATTTTGGTGTATAAAGAGAAAATGGGCTAGGAAATGTTCTCTCTGATTAGTATGGAGCAGGTACAACTGGGAGAATAATATTACTTTGATGATGATTTCTACAAATATAAATGCTCATTTGTGAGAGTGAACTCTTAGAAGAAATAGAGATGTATGGTTTTTATTATGTGTCACCAAGGATAAACTGAATGTATCCTACCATTACATTAACCTACCTAGACTGAGAAGATTAAGCTGGAAATAAACTATCAGGAACACTATCAGAAAAGTGAGTATGGTTGCTGTACATCAACTCATTATTTCATTTTTCTCTATGTTATGGAGAAACATAATGTAATACAGATGTATTCCACATGTAACAATAAATTGCACTATGCCATAGTGTTATTGTAATGGAATAAAAAAATGGGGAGCTATGCCAATAGGAAAGAAAAGGAGAGGAAAAGAACCTGGGAGTGTCTTCTTTCAGTGTTACCAGGGAAAGAACACTTCTTTCAAGTTTTAGTCTACGAACTCATTTCTATTTGATACCATCACTGATCTTCTTTGAGAACAAAGGATGAACAACCATTTGATACTGTTGGACTCTCTCTCTCTCTCTCTTTCTCTGTTTGTCTCTCTCCTGCCCCCCTGCCCCCGCCATTTAATTGTTTATCACCTTGGGCTGACTGAGGAAAACTATCACAGAAATGTCCATTTCTCTTTATGTTTTCTGCTGGAGAAAGAAAAAGAGAAGATATTTTTATACCAATGTTATTCCAGAGATGCCATTCCCACTTTCCTCACCTACTTTTCTTTCTCTCTCTCTCTCTCTCTCTCTCTTTCTCTCTCTCCCTCTCCCCCTCTCTCTCTATCTCTCTCTCTCTCCCTCTCCCCCTCTCTCTCCTCTCTCTGTCTCTGTCTCTGTCTCTGTCTCTCTCTCTCTCTGTTTCTCTTTTGCTTTATTTTTTTTAAGTTTAGAAACAGGATATATCTGTCAGCATAAAAGTTATGGGCAGAAGGTAAAAAGGGGAAGGGAAGGGCTTCCTTAACTACTTCAAAATACTGCTGACTGAAAGGGAATTACTTTTTTCCTTGCTTAGACAGTAGAGAGATGCAGATTCAGGGGTTTCTTCCATGACTTTCAACTGAAGGAGAAGGAAAATACATTGTCTCATTGTCCTTGATCACTGTGCCAACCACATCACCTTCAGCCCTGTAGCATCACTAGGATCTTCTCATTCTCTCTGCATAAAGAAACCAGGGCAAACCAACTCCTCTACATATGTTCCCAAGATGGGTACACCTACATGCTGCTCTTTGCCTCCTCTTTCTTTTTCTAAAGGTCTCTCAGAATTCTCTGTAAACAATCCCCAAAGCCTTCACACATAGTTCATGACCTCAGCACGTAATGAGATTCTGAGAAAGAATATGTATTTACGTGGTTGCCCTAAGGCAGGGCTAGAGCATGACACATTCCTCCCTGCGCCCTGAAATTTTGCAATCTCTTTAAAAAATCAGCCAGTGTATGTGTGGAAACTGTTAACTATATAGCACAAATACAAATATCAACACTTAAAAAGGACAAGGGTGATACTTCCAGCATCACATATTTTGCCTTCTCCTTCCATCTCTCAGAACTATTCATAACAATCCCAGAAGACATTGTATGTACACACACACACACACACACACACACACACACACACACACACCCCTCAGAGTGAGATGCTGGAAAAGTATATGTATTTACATAATGATCCCAACATAGTGTCAAGAGTAATTTTCATCTCTTGTTGATAGCATATTAATGGGTTGTTTGAAGCATAATTTTTCAAATCCAGGAAATAAACTAATCATCTTAGAAGTTCAACAATAGTGGTTCCTGATTGACCTCCTTGAATTAGATGCTGTATCTTTAAATCTTTTGTCATTTTCCAAAAGACCCTCAGCTATCTGATAAAATACCAAATAGTTTATGAGACTGCAGTCACTGCTTCTTTCCTGTCATCATTTCTGTGTGCCCTGGGCATTGAATTGAAGTGGCTGTGCATGCAGTGAGATGCCCTTCTAGGAGGAAAGAGAAGTCATATTTCCCAAGATTCTAGGAAACCTTATTTTAAGATTGTATGATGGCCCCATTTTAAAAGCAGTATTAATGACATTCATAGACCACTGGGTGTAGAGTAAGAGGACTTGTTTTCTATTTTCCTTTCGATAAGTGACTGTGACCTTGGGCAAATCATTTCCTTTCTCTTATGTGTGTGTGTGTGTGTGTGTGTGTGCGCACGCGTGTATAGTATGTGTGAATGTGTTCATTAATTAATCCATATTGGTATTTTTCCTGATCACAAACTAGGTATTATTCCAAATATGAAATGAAGCTGATTCTATACAGTGCCAAAAGCCATCAGTTCCATGGGGAAAAAACAGTAAAATTGTTTCCTTGATTTCATAGAAACTATAAAACAGTTATGAATGGTTTTCTTTTCTTTTAAATTTATTTTTTTTCAGTAAACTGATCCATAGAGGCCCTGCCGTCATATTAAAAAAAATTGAAGAAATTCTGAAATGGTTGATAGGAAGGAAAGAACCCACAAGTTGAAAGATAATTATATTCTGGATCTGAAAAAACATATTTAATTTTAAAGGAGAAAACAAAACTGTGTATAGCTGGCAGTGAGATAACGTCATAGGTATGAACTGAAAGCAGATGATTAATTTGGAATATATCAGATACTTACTAGGTGCTTATAAATGCTTGTTGGTTGACTAATAAGCTTGTCCTTCATGTCTTTTTATTTTGTTTTTATTTTAATCTATTTTTCCCTGAAGTTTATCATTAAAATAACTTATCTTGAGTTTTTCTTTCTTTATTTCCTGTGACCTTGGTTTGGTTTGAATCAAACTGTGACAGAATAGAGGTGGCTTTCTAGATGCATAGAATTGTGTAATCACAGGTCAAGAACCAGAAGGAGTCTTCAAGACCAGATTCTTCATTTTACACAGGAAGAAACTCAGGTGCAGTTAAAGGGAATGTAAGTGATTTATCCAAGATCCTATGTGTAGGAAACATTAGGGAGGGGGTTTGAACCAAATTTTAAAACTCTAGAATCAGTGTCTTTCCTTGCTCTCTTCCCCTAATACAGTCAGAGGTTTCAAGTCAAGAAACAGTGATTTCACATTACTTGTAAATTGTTTATTATGGTCTAGTGAATCAGACTATTAGTGCTAGAAGGATCTTTTTGAAAACAGGATGATGCACTACATCTAGAAGGGAAAGAAACTTAAGATGTCGTTGAGTCCAAATCTCAGTCCCCAGTACAATTCTCTATAAATAGTAGGTACTTAGTAAATGTTGATGATGGTAAAGAAATTTGTCCAACTGTGCTCAGCGTGGTAAGACTTTCCTGGAAGATTGGGATCTTTGAGATCGCCTGGAGACCGCCATGCTATTTCTCTTTTGTTGATGTTCAGTTTTTTTCAGTTGTGTCCAACCCTCTGTGACTCTATTTTGTGGTTTTCTTCTAAAATGGTTTGCCATTTCTTTCTCCAGTTCATTTTACAGATGAAGAAACTGAGGCAAACAGGGTTAAGTGACTTGCCCAAAGTCACACAGTTAGATAAGTGTCTTGAGGCAAGATTTGAATTCAGGAAGGTGTCTTCCTGATTCCACGCCCAGTGTTCTACCTATTGTGCCATCTAGTTGTCACTGTTATTTCTCTTAGTAATCACATTATCATTTCAATTATAGGTTCATTTATTCATTCATTAGTTCAGCTATAATTCTATCCACCCATTAATTTAATGCTCATTTAGTACTTATTGTGTGCAGAATACTGTACTAGTTACAAGGTAAAATATAAAAATGAAATGTGACACAACCCATGCCTTCACTGAGGTTTTGGTCTAGTGGGAAAGGTTGAGAAGAACAAAATAAAACATAACTATGATACATAATATTACTTGATAAGTTCAAATTTCACGACTTGAAGTGAAAAACCAAATGTTATATGAAGTCAGTGGGAGAAAAGTGATTAGCGATTGGGGAGATCAAGAAAGGCTTCATAGAGCAAGCAAATGAAAGTTCGCATTCAGAGGTTAAGTAGGAAATGTTCAATAGACAAAGTGAGAGAGGGATCACATTCTAATTATGGGAATAATGTGAGTGATAGAATGGAGGTGAAAAAACAGAGAGGAAGTTCAGAGGACAGCAGGCTAGTTCGATTTGGTTGACTCCCTCTCTGTCTCTCCATCTCTCTTGGTCACTGTCTGTCTGTCTGTCTGTCTGTCTGTCTCAATCTGTCTCTTTCTCTGAATATCTGTCTTTCTGTCTGTCCTTTTTCTTTCTCTCTCCTCCTCCCAGGATTTTGCATTGCTTGGACAGTTTCAGACCAATTTGGAGAAATCTCCAATCCTAGAACATGTTTTCTGCTTCTTCTTTCTTTTTTCAATCCCTACCCTGCTTTCCTTCACTCCTCTTCCTCTTCTAGTGTCCCTTTCATCTTTTTTTTCCTTCTGAAAACAGCTTTCTCACCTCCCTCAATATTAAATTACTGCAACTGAAGAATCCTAAAAACTACACATCTTGAAAGAATGGTCAGATTGAGTTTAGTAGGGGTCCTGCATAAACATTTTTCCCTAAAATTTAATCATTTTAAACAGATGAAGCAAATATCATAGAGCACCCAAGTGAATTTTGATGATGAAGAAGATGGCAGAAGCCACATGAGTAGAGGGAGAGTGTTGGGATGCCAGACCTTGGCAGTCAAATTAGGGTCATCCTGGGCTTAGAATCCTTATAGATGCTATAAATGTTCAATGGTATGTATTGAAGGATAAGATGAATTTTTAGTCTTAATTTATCCCTGCTTTTTATATGCTTTTTAAACTTTTGCTGATCAAAAGTCGTTTCCATTAAAGACATTCTTAATGTTTCATCATGGAATAGATGTTATTCCAGGAGAATTCACACTTTGGTGGTTTCTAGAAAGCAGGAAAGGCTTGGTGAAAGACTGCATGCCTTTCTCCTTGAAACTATAAAGGAGGATCATTACCAGAGAGTTGGCCACCAATTGACTTATTGATACATAAATACATTTGCTGATTCATTTAATTAAACAATTTAAAAATGATTTTGGTCACGGAAATTTATGAAATTGTCTCCTAAGTTTTAGAAGGTCTGTGATCCATAACAGTAGAGTGAATATTCCCATCAATTAAATTATGGATCCTTAAGTATTGTATGAAGAGAGGAAATACACAAGTAGATTATCCTGGGTGAAGTAAATTTCATCTTTCAGTGGATTTGTGACAGATTTATGACAGATCTCTGTCCTTTAGAGCAGTGGTTCTCAATCTTCCTAATTCCATGACCCTTTAATACAGTTCCTCATGTTGTGGTGAGCCCCAACCATGAAATTATTTTTGTTGCTACTTCATAATTGTAATTTTGCTACTGTTATGAATCTATCTGATATGCAGGATGTATTTTCATCGTTACCACAGGTTGAGAATCGCTGCTTTAGCGGTTCATATATGAATTGGTCTACTCTCAGGGAATGCAAATCTATTTAATATTGTTATAGACAGCTTAATTAAGGAGGCCTATTAAAGGAACATACGATTTGAAAGGGAAATAGAAACATACTTCATACATAGTATATGTTTATTTATATTACTGGTTTCAGTGCTCTCTGAAATGAGAATGTGCTCTTTGTGATCTTTCATTTAGATTTTTCTTATTTTGACATCTAGGCATAGTGGAAATTTGAAGTCAATGATGGGAAATCATACAAGAGTGACAGTGTTTATTCTCCTAGGATTGACAGATGATCCACATTGGAAGATTGTACTTTTCCTCTTTCTATTATTCACCTACATATTAAGTGTTGCTGGCAACCTGACAATCATCCTCCTCACCTTGCTGGACTCCCACCTCAAGACTCCCATGTACTTCTTCCTTCGGAATTTTTCCCTTCTAGAAATTTCCTATACATCTGCCTGCATCCCTAAATTTCTGGTTTGTATTGCAAGTGGGGACAAAACTATTACCTATAATTGTTGTCTTACCCAGGTGTTTTTTGCCTTCCTTCTTGGCGCATCTGAATTTTACCTTCTAGCTGCCATGTCCTATGATCGCTATGTTGCCATTTGCAAGCC
>CM053597.1:212488204-212506444 GCA_028646575.1 Pseudocheirus occidentalis
AAGATATCAAAGGGCCTGGAATATGATATTCCAGAGATCAAAGGAGCTAGGATTAAAACCAAGAATAACCTATCCAGAAAAAACTGAGTATATTGTTCCAGGGGGAAATATGGTCATTCAATGAGGTGGAGGACTTCCAAGTATTCTTGATGAAAAAAACAGAACTGAATAGAAAATTTGACATTCAAACACAAGAAGCATGAGAAGGTAAACATGGAAAAGAATTCATATGGAACTTATCAAAGTTGAACTATTTACATGCCAACGTGGAATAATGGTAATTATAATTTATGAAACTTTTCTCAGTATGAGGATAGGTAAAAGGAATACAAATATGTATATATGTGTATATATATATATATATGTATATATACATGTATATGTATATATACATATATACATATATGTGTATATACATACACATATCTATGTAGGAGGGTATATATTCATATGAATACATATGTATGTGTATATATGTATACATAGAAAGAGTGTGCAAGATCTATTGAATATGATGGTATAATATTTTAAAAGGTGAAATTGGAGAGGTGGGAGAGGAATAATATTAGAGGAGACAGGGAGAGACAGAACAGAGTTAATCCTCTCATATAGAAGTTGAAAGGGATAAGTGTTACAACAGAGGGGAAGAACAGGAAGGCAAAAAGGAATGGGTCAACCTTACTCTCATTGAAGTTGGGAAGGAATGATATACACTCCAAAATGGTTATCTTGTCCTACAGGAGAGTAGGGGGAAAGAGGATGAGAGGGTGGATGGTGGAGGTGAGAGCACTTGGGGGGAGGTTTGTTAGAAGCACACACTTTTGTAAAGGGACAAGGAAAAAGTAGAGAATAGAACAAGAGGAATGTGGAATAGGAAGGAGGGAAATATACTGATACTGGGGTAAGGTGATCCATCTTGCCCTCCTGGAAAGTCAGAGGGGTAGTGGGGAAGGATATAGGAAGGAGCTGATTGGGGGAGGGGATCTTCAGTGGGATTGCTGTTTTGGGATGGTGCGTAGGGGAAAGATGGGGAGAAAATTTGTAAATCAAAATCTCATGGAAATGAATGATGTAAACTAAAAATAAACAAAAGTTAAAAACAATAGAATAGCTAAATCTTTCATAGCTGATTATCATTACAATATTGCTGTTACTGTATACAATGTTCTTCTGGTTCTGCTCACTTCATTTTGCATCAGTTCATATGAATCTTCCCAGGATTTTTTTCTGAAACTATCATGCTTGTCACTTCTTATAGCACAATAGTATTCCATCACAATCATATGCCACAACCTGTTCAGTTATTCCCCAGTTTCGTTGGCATCTCCTCAGTTTCCAATTCTTTGCCACCACCAAAAGAGCTTCTATAAATACTTTTGTACAGAGAGGTCTTTTTCCTTTTTCTTTGATCTTTTTGGAATAAAGACACAGTAGTAGTATTGCTGTGTCCATGGTTATGCAGTTTTATAGCCCTTTGGTCATAGTTCCAATTGTTCTTCAGAATTCTTAAAGCAGTTCACAATTCCACTAACAATACATTAAGATCTTTGAAATGTTAAAGTATGGAAAGGAATACAGAGTGGACTGTGATTTCACTGGTATAGAACAGAGGTGCCAAATTCAAATAGAAATGGAGCTACTAATCTATAAATAATGATCTCTATGGTCCATATATTAATTTTAAAATGTAATATCTATGTTTTGTTATTTTCTATATACTTTAAAAAACATTTCTCAGTTACATGGTCAGATTCAGGCCATACTTGTGAGTATTGTGGGCTTCATGTGGGGACACTCCTGGTATTGAGGAAACTCTATCCATGCACTTTGTTTTCTTCTCTGCAATTTACAATCTTAGGGAGGTGCCTAGAAGACTATGAGGATGCTCAACATCATGTGGACTACATCGAAGCAAGAAAGCCAATATTTTTAGATGCAAAGTAAAAATTGGTGCAGAAATTATTCTTCCTAGATAGAAATTTGTAGTCTTGTGCATTGTCATGAAGAATGCTTTGGATTCCCTATGTATTGACAAAAGTCAATAAAAATGATCAAAGTCAAAATTTTGTATGTACATGATTTCACATAATTGAGAGGGGATTTTCAATACAATTCTACCTGGACACACCTCACTGTCAGGTGGTTCTTCAAGTCCTACACTATAGGCATGTTTGTGGGGCTTTAAAGTGCTCTGGACCTACTATGTAGCCCTACTAGGGAAGAGAATGGGGACAAACTTTGAAGTAACTACTGTCATTGCCAGTGATTCTCCTTCTACTCTCAAATCTGTATCTCTCCCATCCCCCTTTAATAAATAGCCCTCAGGACTTAAAGTACTAGCTTTAATCACTAGATACCATGGGTATGCTGGTCTGTGTTCTGCATCTGGTCCTCCTCTTCTTAACTCTGTCTCTTCATCTACTTCCCATGCTGGGCTGTTTGGCTCCCTTGTATATATATGAACAACAATTTCTTCTCTCATTTCATAGCAGTGCTGACTCTAAGGAGCAAATGAAAGACAGAGCATAAGAAACTGGCCAGAGTATCTGGGTTAGAAACTGAACTAGAACGCTATTATGTTCTCTTTAGACTTCAATTTACCTTTTTAATTTATTCTCCTTTTATAAGAGGGGTACTAATATTATTGTTGATATCATTATTGTTATCAGTAAGAAAAATGCGGAATACATCTATTCAAAAACACAGACCCAAAGGCACTAACTGTTTTGTAGAAAAAAAGTAGAGGCATCTAAGACCTAGCTAAGGATCATGGGATTTGTACACTAACAACTCAGAGAAAAGTCTGAGCTGTCACATGGTCCTGAGGCTGGCATGAAGAGTTCTAGTAGCCCAGAAAGTTTGTGAGTTGATTTACTAGCAAATACAGAGAAGAAATGGAACCCAGAGATGATCTGCAGCATGGAGAAACCCCATTGCTATGACAATTGGGAGCGAAAGGCCATCCTCAGCATCCCAGACATGCTTAATGGAATAACAAACTCAACCTATATCTGCTTGGAATGTATGCCTCTTAAAGACTTTGGGAAAGTGGTTAATGGTTTTAAATCCCCCACCCCTGCCTCAATTTTCTCTCCTTGTGCCTGCTTGATCTAACTGGTACTATATTCTATAGATAAGTCTAGATAAATCTATTGAAATCTAGATTAATAAGTATTTTCTGGCTATCCCTTTAAAATATTTTTCTATTCTGATTTTACTTTACATAACACCTCAGAATTGATGATGAAAATGTAATGCATTGTTTAAATATTGGAGGTGAAATGAAGGAAGTTGGTTAGTTAAAAGTGCACAGAATTTATATTCAGGACTAAGGGTGGGTAGTAGGGTGTTCTTTGTGGATATAGAAAGTAGATCTTTCTTGGTTTGGAAATTCAGTAGCTATGGCTATGGATTTTTAAGTTAATACAAATTTTATGAGTTCTCAAAAGGTAAAATAAAACTAGAATTCAGGTCTTTCCTTTCTCCTAGACTACTGAACCCATTATTGTTAAAAAAAAAAAGGTGTGGCAACACTGGGGGCTAAGGAAAGATGGCAACCGTTTGAGGAAAGGAAAGGGGTAGAAGAAGGAAGGAACCAGAAGGCAAGTAACACTCCTCATTTGACCATGAGTTCTTTGAGAGTTGGACTCTTGTGTTTGTTTTTCTTTTCTTTGTATCCACAACACTCAGCACACAGCCTAGTACATAGTAGATGCTTGCTGAATGTTTGATGACCGACTGACCAAAGCCAGATCCCACAGGGGGTGATAGGCATAGGATATCAGGTGCTCATATTTTCAGAAGAAAGAAGGGAAACCAAACACTGCCTCAACAGTGACACCTGCTTGTTACATATTCATGACATCTTCCTGGAAGAAGTACTTAAAATCATGAACTATTCCAGCAAAATAATCACGAGGTCTGTTGGTCACATTGTCTCTAACCTTTTTTGACCAGATTGTTCTTCTCTCACTTCTAGGGAGGCATCTTCTTTTGAGGGGAGCATGTGGCTGAGAACCCTGAGAGCTGGGACTTGATGTGGCAGTAAGTGATAGTGCCAACATGGAAGTGTATTAGCAATGGCTGCTGCCTCAGCAGGGAGACTTGGAAGAAGCTGGTGAAGGCCACCTTCTCTGAACTCCTATTGAAATGACAGCCATCTCCTTTTAAGTGGTTTACAATTGGATGTCACACCATGGGACTGGCTAAAACTTAACTTCTCATTGCCTGGTTCTCTAATGACCCAATGTATGTATCTAGCCCTACTATCTCTCCTGAACTTCAGGCCTATATTTCAAAATGCCTTGTAGGCACCAATACTTGGAAGTCCCATTCCTCCAAATTAATCAACACACACACACACACACACACACAGAACTTGATACTTGTCTCAACTTCTCTACTGCTATTGATGGTACCACCATTTTCCCAGTCATGCAGGTTCAACAACAAAGGATCGTCTTCTTCAGTCTTCATCTCATCTACCTCAAAGTCTCTCTTCTCCCTCATCTCCCCATGTCTAGTCAGTTGCCAAGGCCTACGAACTAGACTTCCACAACGTTTTCCCCAATAGTTCCCATCTTTCTACTTATAAGACCACCTCCCTAGTTTAGGCCTCCATCATCTCTCTCACCTTAACTATTAAAATATTCTCCTTGCTTCCTTTCCAATATCTCCCTTCACCAGTCTATCCTCCATAGAACTGCCAAAATAATCTTACTAAGTTACTTGCCTGACCAGATTTTTTATGTTTGTTTTTGTCCAGACTTGTGATTTCATTGGTATAGGGCTCTCCAAGCAAGGAAATTTCTTCCGTTTTTAATTTTTATTATATTTTTAATTTATGGAATAAAACAAGTATTTCCACAACAGTACAATTAAGAAAAGATTTGCTATTACTTTTAAATATATAATAGAGCAATTATTTTTCTCCCTTTTTTATTTCCCTTTCTCCTTCCAAGGCAGAGAAGCAACTGTCTGGACCTGAAAGTTATGAGTTGCTTGGGGCATTGAGAAATAGAGTGCCTGGCCAAGGGTTACAAAGCCAGTGTGTGTCAGAAGAGAAAAATGAACCCAAATCTTCAATTCAGACTCTCTGTCTGCTGTGAACCATGCTACATCTCATCCATGTGGTGCCCCACTCCCAACCTTCAGTGCTTCTTTAGCAAAAGCAAGTCCTTCTGGGAATTGTCAGGTGTTTGGAAGTTGGGGGCCAGTTTTTTACTTACTGTGTGGTGTAATAAAGAGAGCATTGGAGTTAAGAGAACCTAGGCAGGAGTTTGGCTTTGTGTCATACTATGACCTTCATCAAATCACGTAATTGTGATGTCCTTGAGTTTCCTCAAGTGTAAAAGGGAAGCAGTAAACCTTTGCAATACTTATAATTGTGCAAATGAAATGAGGCAACACATAAGGGACTTTTCCCCATCATCAAATTGCAGGTTATAAAAGTGGAAAAGCCTGTGAGCAGGAACCCAGGCATTAACCAGAGTTCACCAAATCCTCATAATTTTATTTTGAAGGAATTTCCTTACAAGAAAACCTTCCCCAAAGGTCAAACAGAGAAATGAAGTGGAAGTAATAGCTTGCTGGTATGTCTGCCTACATCCTCTCCCTACTCCAATTCATCCTTCATTCCCTTAAACACAAATGTGACTCTGTTGCACCCTCTCTCCCCCGACACACACTCAAACTCCAGTGGCTCCCTATTGCCTCCAGGATCAAATACAAAATCCTCTTTTTTAGTGTTCAAAGCCCTTCTTATCCTAGCCCCTCCTTTCTTTCCATTCTTCTTGCAGCTTACTCCCTTAAAATGTATTCTTTGATCCAGTATCACTATTCTTGCTGCCCATGAAGAGGACACTTCATCTCTAGGTTCTGGGCATTTTCTCCCTGCCTACCATATTCTCCCTCCTCATCCCTACTTACTGATTTCCCCACCTTTCTTCAAGCCCCAGCTAAAATCCCATGGTCTACAGATAACCTTTCCCAATCCCTCTTCAATCTGTTTCCCCTTTTTAAATTATTTCCAATTTGAACTAAACATAGGTTATTTGTATATGTGTCTTTGCTCATTGTCTCCTCCAGCAGAATGTGAGGTCCTTGAAAGCAAGGACTATCTTTTATCTCATCCCCAACACTTAAAAGCTGCCTGGCACTAAGTAGGCATTCAATCAACGTTATTGACTAACTGACTGACTAAAAGCTATCTGCATGCAAAAATGAAGGAGGAAGACAAATCCTGATTTCTACTTAACTGGAAGAGATAGAGTATATACCCCTCCAGCGGAAAAGGAGGGCATAGCACAGAAGACTCAACTAGGTGTAGAGAAAATGGACAAGGCATCATCAAAGCAGATAAAGGGAAGGAAATAAATATTTATTAAGCACCTACTTCATTATAGGCATAGTGCTAAGCACTTTACAAATACCCTACTTGATCCCCACAACAACCCTGTGAGGTAAATGCTATGAATCCCCATTTTACACATGAGGAAATTGTGGGAGTCAGAGGTTAAGTGACTTTTCCAGGGTCACAAGGATAGTAAGTGGGCAGAGCCAAGATGGTAGAGTAAAAGCAGAAATTTTCTTGAGCTCATCCCCAATTACCTCCAATACCTATAAAAATGACTCTAAACAAATTTTAGAGCTATAGAACCCACAAAATGACAGAATGAAATATGTCTCCAGCTTAGGCCAACCTGGCAAACCAACAAGAAGGGTCTATCACACCGGACTAGGGGGAAGTGCAGGCCCATGTGAGCCACACTGGCCCAGACCAGTGGCACAGACCACAAAGAGTAGACTTCAGGAGAGTGAATCACTGGCTGCTGTAGTGGTTTCCAGACTTCTCATGTATACATAGACAGGGTGAGTTGAATATGAAGGGATGATATTTAAAACTAAAATTAAGAGGTGAGAGAGGAATGTATTGGAAGAAGGAGAAAGGGGAAGATGGAATAGGGCAAATTATCACAAAAGAGGCAAGAGAAAGTTATTACAATGTCATTGGATTTCACTTAAGGAGGGAATAACACACACACTCAATTGTGTATATTACCCTACAGGAAAGTTGGGGGAAGGGGAATAAGAGGGGAGATGATAGAAGGGAGGGCAGATTAGAGAAATGGATAGTCAGAAACAAGGCTAGTAAGTATCTAGAATTTGAATGAAAATTTTCTAGACCCAGAGCTCTATTCACTGAGACATCTAGTTGTCCCCAAAGAGAAAAATAACTTTTTTGTTATTGTCCTCTGGAAATAAGATCAGTCACTCCACTGAAACTGAATTTTGAATATTTTCTCCTTAATCCTGTAGGGTATAAGTGTGAAGCTCATAGTCTTATCTCCTGTCTGGGTTTCAGGAACTAAATAGGAAGAGAAACAACAAATTGTACAAAAGATAAAAGGATTACTGATTTAGAGCTGAAATGAAGCTCAGACATCCAATCTCTTCATTTTACTCCCGACTCTAGACCAGTGGTTCTCAACCTGTGGGTCGTGACCCCTTTGGGGGTTGAATGACCCTTTCACAGGGATCATAGGGGTCACCTAAGACCATTGGAAAACCATATATTTCTCATGGTCTTAGGAACCAAGACACCACTCCTCTGTCTCCAGGCAGGTCCATTCACATTCAGATATGCCCACATATGAGTATTAAAGGATCACAGCATTAGGAAGGTTGAGAACCACTGCTCTAAACTGTGTGTCCTAAGGATGGCAGACCTAATAATAAAAAAACAAAAACAATGTAGCATAATAAACAAAGCTCTAGATTTAGAATCAAGAAAGCCTGGTTCAATTCTTATCCCAAAACTGAGCAGAATTGTGGCCCTGGGCGAGTAAGTTCACCTGTCTGAGACTTGGCTTCTTTATCCAAAAAGTGAGGGGATTGATCCTGGTGATGGCTAAGGTTCCTTTCACCTCTAGATCCATGATCCTTTGATTTATGAACAGGACACCGCTAGAAAGTTGTATTACATATTCATATTGTTTAGCTTCCTAATTTGTATCTGAAGACAATCAGTCTGTGATAAAATGAAGGTTAAATACATTTTTAAATGTTCTGGAACTTGATTGTGTGTGCCTGGGATTATCTACCCTAGTAATCTAAAGATTAAATAATTCCAACAGTATGGCCAACAAATGGATATTCCTATCAATTTAGTTAGCTATCTGAAAAAAGGTTCCCAGATAATGAATGCATTATCTGGGACCGTCTTTTACCAAACATCTGTTTAAGATAAAAATGACTCATAAAAAGAAGAAATACATGGAAAGTCATGGGCCAGTGGAATCTGGGTTTTGCTTATCTATATTAGAGATACTGTAAAGAGTGAGGAAGTTAAGGATTATATACAAGACAGGGAATGAAATTGGACCTGGTAACATAGGGTTGTGCCTCCAGTTTTCCACATTATTGGCAGATGGGACCCAGAATGGGTAATGTATAGACATTTTCATATAGACGTAGTCTCTGTGTCCAGGATATTAAATTACTTAGCCCCTTTACTTTTGGATAATTCATATACTGGTGTTATGGAAAGAGTGGAAAGGTCAGGAAAAGTGACATTAAATCCTCAACATTTATTAGCTAAATGATCTTGAATAGATCTCAGAGGCTCAGTTTCTTCACCTATAAAATGGGGATTAATAATACTTGGACTGTCTACCTCATATGATCCTGGAAATTTGAGAGATGAAAATACAACACCATGTCAATTAGTTTAGGTAATCAAATCCACCTTAAAGGGGTCATGTTATTTGAATCCAAACTGCATATTTCCAGTGGGCTAGAATTGATTATTTAATTTATATTTATAAAATTTATATTATTTATATTTATAATTGATTATTACATTAATATAAATTATGATTATATCATATGTAAAATATAATTGATTGTTTTATCATTAAAATAAATATATTTTATATTATTATATAATTATTATTATATTTATATAGATATTT
Organism: Pseudocheirus occidentalis; assembly: GCA_028646575.1. Taxonomy (NCBI): domain Eukaryota; kingdom Metazoa; phylum Chordata; class Mammalia; order Diprotodontia; family Pseudocheiridae; genus Pseudocheirus; species Pseudocheirus occidentalis. The sequence continues at coordinate 212,497,177 of CM053597.1, forward strand.
ATATCTATCTTTGAAGAGAATAGATTTAAATACATATCACTACTTCAGGAGGCTTATCACTGACACTATTCAGGACCTGATGGTACTTTGCAAATCTTAACGTGATATTGAAATGTAAGTTATTCATTGTTCACATACATAGAACTTTGAGTAAATTGACTAAATTGGGATGAGGAACCTGTGGCCTCGAGTCCATATGAGGCCTTCTAGGTCCTCAAGTACAGCCCTTTGACTGAATTCAAAATCATGTAAGTGAAAGGGTTGCACTTGAGGACCTAGAGAGCCACATGCATTATCAAGACCATAAGTTCCTCACCCCTGACCACTGAACTGTCATGGTTCCCAGGAGTCATTTCATTGATAAGAGTGCCATTACCAAAGGATTAGAACCCAGCTCTTTGGGCTCATAAATTATCTTTCCCCTATATGGTTTCCAAAGAAATGGATTGTATTTTGCCAGGTCTTTTTCCAGGAAGACTTCTTTAAAAGTTAGTTAAAAATCCTTCCAGGAAGCTTTTCTTCATAACTCCCACCCAGCTCCAACTGATCAACTTTTTCTGTGACTACTTTTGAATTATGGGATACTTTCTTTGTGATATAGAATTGGATTAGGAAATGGCAAACCACACAATTATCTTTGCAAAGAAAATTCCAAATTGGGTTATGAAGAGCTGGTCATGAATGAAACAACTGAAGAGCAAAAGTAATACAAAATGGTAGAGTGTAAGTCACATTTTTAGCATTATAAATGTAGGTGGGATCAGGGTAAATTCTCTACTTAACAGCTTTTGGGCTAAAGTGTTCCTATGTGCTGCTGACTGCCCTTTTCACTTCCTCAGTGCAGGGTCACAAAGAATCAGACACTGCTGAAATGACTGAACAACAAGGTGGTAACTCTGGGTTGCAGTATGTATCAGTAAGAACTAACATTGATGGGGCATCCTGGCTTAGAGCAATGGGCACTGGATTTAAGAGACCAGGATTCAAATCTCAGGTTGGCTGCTTATTAGATGTAAGCCTGTGGACAAATCACTTTAACCCTCCTCTGTGTTCTCATTTGCAAAGTAAATGGGCTGGAAACTAGACAATTGTAAAGGTCTTACCTAGTTGTAAATTTTGCAATTTTGTGATCCTACATTTGTAAAAATCTTGAGAGAGAGAAGAGAGAGAAAGAGAGAGAGACAGAGAGAGACAGAGAGAGGTGTATGCTTGTGCACACAGTCAGTGTTTGGGAATTTATTGAGAATTAAATGTCAAAACAAAATCTATCAATGTCAATGATAACAATAATGATAATGATAAAACAAAAGTATTACAAATTAACTAGAATAAATATGTCCTTCATTTTCAAAGAAGATAAATGATATCATGGGTGATATCTTGACTTGCACATAAATTGGATTTAAGTGAAGCACAAAGCTGTCAATGCCTTACTCTCTCCTCCTGAGTCATTGACGTTCAGTGGCAGAACAAAAATCAAGATAACATGTAATGGTCCAGGATGCAATGAATGACTTTGGTGTCTTCAATATCCAACAAAGCTCTAAGAACTCCACAGTGCCTACTTCAGCCCACTTTGCGGTCATTGGAACAAATTGTTCTCATCCACCCATTCCGCCAGAGAAATTTCCACATGCTTGAGTAAACATTTTCCTAACTCACTGACAGATCTGAGGCCTAATGGTTACCGTCAAACTAGTCTAACCCATCTGCCAAGATGGTTTAATAGGATGTGGTTGCTATGCATGCTGCAGCTTATTGGAATTCCAGATGAGAGTTGGGTGAAGGTGGACACCAAAGGTAAATGAGCAGCCTTGACAAGGGCTAAGCAAGCCCTCACATCAGAAGTGCTAGTTCTCTCTAAACTCTCCAGTATAAATACGTAAGATAACTATAGCACTCAGAATAATTTCTAGCTAAAAACAGACTGCTTAAAGAAGACTAGATCAGCCTCATTAACAGAAAGGATGGTGAGCTGTGAGGCAACTTCCCTTTGGTATGATAAATAGGTATGATAAATAGGGGTTGAGTATTGGGTCACTGGTAGATATTGGAGACATTATTTGACTTAATTCAGACATTATAGAAAGCTTGTGTATTCAAGGAAGTAAACTAAACAGAAACAGAAGATTAAAACCGCAGCAAATAACAGCCTCAAATCAAAGTCACAATCTTCTGAGTTATGTTGGGTTCTGTTGTCCTGCTAAGTAGGAATGAGAAAGAATGAATGCTTTCTAGACTGTAAAACTCAAATGTTCTCCGAGAGTGCCATCTAGTGGCAGTAACTGATATGAATATCAGCAAAACTTACAAATCTTTTTCACATAGTGCTATATTAAAAGGTGGGCTGAAATGTGGTAACTTGATAATATCTCAACTTTAAAATTAAAATGACAGGCATGGGAATTTAGCACAAAAATTCCCCATGTATGAAGAAGTGATTTCTAAAACTTGATTTTAGAATTAGACTTCATTTCTAACGTGGGCAATTCTGTCTAAGTCCTGCTTGGGTTTTCCTCTTTCCCATTTCTTGGACATGGTTAGTCAAATTACAAGTAGACCTCTGTCACAACATTTAATAAGCTCCTATCCACAGAATTTTAAAAGCAGTAAAAACTAATTTATCAATGTCTCAGAATTTATGGGAGTGTTGCAGTTTATATGCTAAAAAGCATAACACAAACAAGAGTTAAAGAATTATGTTTTATGATTATGATTGTCATCTATCACATAATAATAGCAATCATGCCACATGTTTTACAATACTTTCATATTTACAAAGAGCTTTTTTTGCTGCAAGGCCCCCATATAGAGAGTGTAAATACTTTGTGCCCATTTCACATGTTAATAAATTGAGCCTGAGAAGGAACTTGCACATGTTTGAACAGCTACCTTCAGAAATGGGATTTTTATTTCCCCCTCTTCCCTGCTTTTAGTTTTTATTAAATTTTATTTTTGAATTAAATCTATTTTTTCTCCCCTCCCCTTCTCCTTCTCTGAAGAAAAACAAAATGAGAGATGAAATTTGAAATCAAATGCACTGCACTACTATACTGCAAGATTCTAAAGAGCATTCTGGAGAACAAAAAAAAAGCATTGAGTCCAATTTATTGAATTATAATTCTTTTGAAAATAAAAAAATAATACACATGTTCCCGTTTAAGAGAAAGGAGATCTTGTCTAGAAGATAAAAAAAACAAAAACAAAAAAACAAAAACAAAAACCTTAGACCCTAGATGGCCAAAGTGGGAACCATGAACGTTAGAGTAACAAAGGTGTAGCCAAGCTGCTAATCAAACCCAGGTGCTTTACTTCCCATTCTAGCTCTCTTTGCACTATAACTGGACATGCTGTTTGATTAAGCAGCCAACCCTCTCTTAAAATAGAAAACATTAAATAGGACTTCTGTAGCGGGGGAGGGATAGAGAGAAAGGGAGAGAGACAGAAAAAGAGGAGGCAGAAGTAGAGGAGGAAGAAAGAGAGAAAGATAGGAGAGAGAAAGAAAATATGGCAGGGGAGAAAGGGAAAGAGAGAGAAAAGAGAGACAAAGACTGGGGTAGGGTGAAGAAAGAGAGGTAGAAAAGGAGAGATGAGAGAAACCAAAGTCAGAGAGACAAAAGCAAATAGATAAAGACAGAGACAGAGAAATAGACTGAGAGAGAAAGAGAGCAAAGGGGGTTGGATTTTTCCTTTTTGACCTTAATAACTACATGTTTGTTTTCATTAATTTCTTTTTCTTCTATGCTAATTCTTTTATAAAAAAAAACTAGCAAAAAGGCAAATTGAATTTTCTCTGTCTCGGAACCTTGAGACCAAAGATGGTCTATTTGGAGGGTTCTGACCATTTCTTCAGAATGCAGCAAAGCATTCTTAAGACTAGTGGCTGACTATTTAGGAATGAAGGAGAAAAAAATAAGCATTTATTAAGCACCTACTATCTACTAGGCACTGTTCTAAACACTTTATAAATAACTAATTTGGTCCTCACAACAACCCACCATGTTACTATATTTTCTGCCTACTGTAGAAGTCTGAGAGAAAATATTGATAGTAAGAAGTTATCTTGTCCCATAAAAATTTTCCTTTTGTGTGGACCAACTGATATTTATCCAAAACATTGGTTTTAACTATGAATCCAATAAAGCTTCTAAGTGACTTATACCCTAAATTATAAGCAGTAAGTTTGCCTTTCACTTCACCCCCATACACTAGAATCCTTCACTCTGCTAGACAATAGAACTCACAATAATTTGGGAGGTTCCTCAGTCTTTCAGATGAACACTCTTCCATTTCCTCAGGCAATAATTGTTTGCCCTTGGTGAGTAGTGAAGAATGATAAAGTCATTTATTTTGCTACTTATTTGAAGGAAGATGGGAGGAATCTAGGAAATTATTTTCATATATTGGGTTGGAGGGGGGCAGTTAAGAACTTAATTTAGAGTGTGTGAATACATAGTAGGTATTTAATTTTTTTTTTACTTTGACCTCTCACACTCAATGAATGACAAAGGCTAAGGGAAATGACATCTATGAGAAAAAAAAACCTTAAGGAAATTAAGGAAATTGTAATACTAGAATTTAAGTTCCCTGAAGGCAGAGATTGGTTTTCAGTCTAAATTTTCCATCTCACCCAGTACTTAGTACAGTGTTTGATACATTGTAGCAACTTAATAAATGTCTGCTAAAGCCATTAATAAGCATTTATTAAGTGCCTGTGTCAATTACTACTACTAAACACTGGGGCACTGTGTTAAATTAATTTGAGTTGAAACTGAGGGTAACCTGAGAAGTGTTCCACAAAATCATTGAATGAATGAATGCATGAAGATTCTATTAATCATTTACTATGTGCAAAGCACTGGTCTAAGTTTTCTGGATACAAAAAGAAAAGCAAAACAGTCCCTGCTCTCAAGGAGCTCCTGAGAAGGGCCCCAGGCTACAATAGCAAAACAGATGGTCATGCTTCCCCTTTAATGTTTCCTCTTTAATGTCCTTTTCCAATAATAAAATGATATCAGTTTCTGATGTGGAGCCATTTGAAAGTGACAAGAACTTTAGTGTCAAAAACTTTCTTTTCTGAGTCTTTGGTCTCTACAATAGTGGTTGCCAGCCTGCAACTCCAGAGGTTGTTTCCCAAAATGATGTCCAAAGGCACAGGACAGGAAACATTACTATTCCTAAGGCTTTTGGGTTCAAGGTCCTGAGAAACAATTTTTACAGCCAGTACTTCTGATAAAGGTCTCATTTCTCAAGTGTATAGAAGATGTAATCAAATTTATAAGAATGCAAGTGATTCCACAATTGATAAATGGTCAGAGGATATAAACAGTAGTTTTCTGATGAATAAATTAAAACTATATATAGACATATGAAAAATGTTCCAAATCACTATTGATTGGAGAAATGCTAATTAAGAAAACTCTAAGGTGGCCCCTCATACCTATCAGATATGTTAATGTGACAGAAAAGGAAAATGATAAATGTTGAAGAAGATATGGGGAAATTGGTACATTGAAGCATTGCTGGTGGAGTTGTGAATTGATCCAACCTTTCTGGAGAACAATATGGAACTATGCCCAAAGGGCTATCAAATTGTTCCATTCCTTTTGATTCAACAATACCAATGTTATGTCTGTATCCCAAAGAGATTTTAAAAAGGGGGGAAGACCCATATGTGCAATTGTACAGCAGTACTTCTTGTGTTTTCCAAGAATTGGAAATTGTGGGAATACCCATCAACTGGAAAATGGCAAAACAAGCTGTGGGATATGAATATAATGGAATACTATTGCTTTATAAGAAATCATGAGCAAGCAGATTTCAGAAAAACTTGGAAAGACATACATGAACTGATGCATTGTGAAGTGGGCAGAACCAGGAAAAAATTGTATACAGTAAGAGGAGCATTGTGTGATGATCAAGTATGATAGACTTAGCTCTTCTCAGCAATACAATGATCTAAGACAATTCCAAAAGACTTGTGATGGAAAATGCTATCCACATGCCATGAAAGAACTATAGATTTTGAATGCAGATGGAAGCATACTACTTTCACTTTCTTCTTTGGTTTCTTTTCTTTCTCCTGTTTTTTCCCTTTTGTTCTTATACTTTTTTCACAACATGACTAATGTGGAAATATGAATAACATAATTGTACATATATTACCAGTATCATATTGTGTGCCATCTTGAGGAGAAAAAAGGGGAGGGAGGGAGAAAATTTTGAACTCAAAATCTTACAAACTGAATGTTGAAAACTATCTTTGCATGTAATTGGAAAAAAAACTTATCTCCTTTCCTAGTTCCCTAGCTTTGTTAATTTTTAGAGTTCCATTCCCAGGATAAAATCTTTTTTTAAGTTACTAATTAATATGTTATATCTAGGTATAGGCTATAAGTCCCTTTTGGATATCAGGTCTTCTGGGCACAGAGGCTATTAAAAGCTGTTGGTAATAATGATGACTATGCAGTTGCAAAATCTCAAGGAACATTAGTAGAGACATTAATTCGTGTATCTTTTGTGCCATTGCTTTCCCTAAAGACTATAGCCAAGATTAGAGCACTATTCAGTGCAATGGGTAGAGTTCAGGGTATAGTCACACAAGCTCTGAGGAAGGATCAGGGAAAATGGCAAATCCACATGCTTGACAGGGAGACAAATCTGACTAGAAAAGAAATAGTTCTAGAGAGCTTTCTCCAGGACAACATTGCTAGTTGTCTGTTGACAAAACGTGGCTTATTTTACATCCTATTGAAATTCTGACAAACAGGAGAATTAAAGCTAAAAAAGAATTGACATAAGATCAAAAGCCATCAAACCATCTCATTTACAGCTAAGGAAGTTGAGGCCCAGAAAAGTAGAAGGATTTAAAGGTCACACAATCAGGGTCAAAAGACTCAGGTCTTTCTACCAGTTTATGTGTGTACATTGGGAAAGGAGGGACAGAGGTGGTTGTTTTATATGTTATCAGTAGAGGAGGGGAATTTTCTTAGGGCTATGTTTTCCAGTCAATTCTAGTCAGTATAATGACAGTACTAGATAAATATGACAATTGCAATACCTTCTGCCCTAAACATAGAAAAAATGAATATACAAACACATACACACATGCATGTGTTATATATGTGTGTGCTCACATATATAATATATGTATACATATTTAGAGAGAAAATGAATGTATTATGTGTATGTGTGTTTATGTATACATGTATGTATGAATGTATGCACATATAAAGCAGCAAGAGATATTTAGTTTACAAAATAAGAATTCCTGATTTTTAAAAAAATTAACAGTAATATGAGTTTCCAATGGAAAAATTTTCCTTACCCACATATATTTAAAAATACAAATAACTTTTTATATGGTCTGGGTTAGATGCAAGTCTGAATTAAAACTCTATGAAGATATCTTTGAAATTCTAGACTTTAAGGTAATAATTCAAATCACATTTGATTTTGTCCCTGGCAGTTAACTGAGTGAGATTATTTTTCTTTCTAAGCTGCAGAGCAGAGGTTTGAACTAGAATGAACTCATTTTTTTCCTCTTACAAATCAATTGATAACTTGAAATAATTTCAAACTTCTCTTGCTTTTTAATCACTCCCACTGGGACCCTTTAGTGTTCCTTCCAACTTTATTCCCTGACTATAAATTTACTTTTTGATGGGGCCCCAGGAAACTGATTAAAATAGTTAGTGAGTTAGTTTCCATGGGCCTTATTGAAGACAAACCTGGTGAGATCACGGGGCCACATTCCAAGTCTGCCCAAGGGAATTATCTGTTTGCCTTGTTGCAATCCATAGCCAATCCATGGCAATATCATCAACCCTCTTTGAGGTAGCTTTGCTTCATCCAATTGCACCCTGAGACCAGCAGAATGCAATCCCCTTGTTATTCTCCTCTAAAGATATAATTCTACCTCTCTTAGGTCTCCCACTAACTGGCATACTTGTCTAGAAAGGCAGGGAGACTTATTTGGGGTCTCCAAAGGGAGCCTCTTCTTTGGGACCCAACAGAGCAAAGTTGATATTCAAGTTGTCCCCTTGGGAGTGACCTCATACTTAATGAGGGTGATTATTTGTATTAAATCTTCCCTTCCCCAAGGAAAGAAGTAATCTTGAGCAGTCCTTCAAGACAGTTTTGGGCTACTGATTAGTCTCCAGAGTCTGTCCTATTGAAGCTGTAAGCCTCTTTCCACTTGGTCTTGTACTATATGCCCTCAAGTCAGCCCCAGAGTTCTTAATGAAAAAGAAATTAGAAATTCATTTTGTCCTTCTAGAAAGACCACCCCTAATTCAGATAAATGGACATCTTTCACTGTGTTGGTGAATCTTAAAACTTAAGAGGTTTTGTTATCAGGATATTTTTCCTTTAATCAGTTACTTCTGAGAAGTATGGTATGATAGAAATGGATTAGGGGTCAGAAATCCTAGATTTGGTTCTTATTCTTTTGTTTATAAGCTGTCTGACCATGTGAAAAGTACCTAGCCTTTCAAGGCCTCATTTTTCTCACATATAAAAGAAAGCATTTGAAATATATTCACTTCAACATTCTGGAGAGAAATCTGGAACTATGCCCAAAGGGCTATAAATAATTGCATACCCTTTAACCCAATAATACCACTTCTGGGGTTGTATCCCAAAGAGATCATAAAAGTGAGGAAGACCCATATGTACAAAAATATTTCTTGCAGCTCTCTTTGTGGTGGCAAAAAAAGCCCTGGAAATTAAGGGGATGCCCATCAATTGGGGAATGGCTAAACAAGTTGTGGTATATGAATGTAATGGAATACTATTGTGCTATAAGAAATGGGGAGGAGACAGTCTTCATATTCACCTGGAGAGGCTTATACAAACTGATGCTAAGTGAGAAGAGCAGAACCAGGAAAATTTGTACACAGTCACAGACACAGTGTATGTGTGACGAACATCCTTCATAAACTGGATTCTTCTCAGCAGCTCACAGTTATAAGACAACTCTACAAGTCTCAGGATGGAAGGAGATATCTACATTCAGAGAAAGATCTAGAAAGAACAGAGTTTAATGGAGACTGAAGCAATCTACATGTTAGTGTCCTTTTCCCTGTTTGGTTTTCTTTCTTTTTTCCAATTGTTCACTCCATTGGTTACAACCCTTCTATACAGTCAGACTAATGTCCAATATGAAAGTATTTACAGATCCTATACTTGATTGTATGCTGCCATGGGGTGGGGGGGGAAGAGGAAGAGGGAGTAGAAAATTTGAAATTTGAGGGACTGTGGAACTGAA
>CM053597.1:212506944-212518050 GCA_028646575.1 Pseudocheirus occidentalis
TTCTGTGCATCTCATGTTATTGACCTCTTCTACTGTGACACTCGCCCAATACGGAAGATCTCATGTTCCAATGTTTTTATTAACAAGGTGGTCTCATATTCTTTGTCCGTCATCATTATTTTGCCCACCATCATAGTCATCATGGTGTCCTATATCTATATCTTATCTACTATTCTGAAGATCCATTCCAGTGAAGGACAAATGAAAGCATTCTCCACCTGTGGGTCCCATCTGATGGTTGTGAGTTTACTCTATGGGACAGTTTCTTTTATGTACCTCACACCTGCCAATAACCCAGAGCTGGTTAAAGTGGCCTCTCTGTGTTATACCGTTGTCACTCCTATGTTGAACCCTTTGATTTATTCTCTAAGAAACAAGGACGTCAAAGAAGCTCTGAAAAACATGTTATGGGGAAAAAAGGATTTTCTCTAATTCTTTTGTCTTTTTGCCCCATTTAATGGATGCTGATTCTGTATCTGTACCTTTAAACAAAACTTCTCCCCCAAGTTACCTAATTGTTCTTGTGAAAGCTTACTTGAATACTTTTTAGCAAAGACACAATATTCTATCTACTTTTCTTTGAGGATAACAATGCCAATAAATCCTGAACTTCAGAAATCAATTTAAGGGCACAGTAAACAAAGAAAAGACAATCACAATCACAATAATAATTCTCACTTATATAGTGCTTTATGATTTGTGAGGCACTTTATAAATATTACCTCTGGGAGATAGATTCTTTTATTGTTACTTCCATTTCACAGATGGAGAAACTGAGGTAGATGGTTATTAATGACTTGCCCAGTGCCATATAGTTAGGCAGTATCTGAGGCCAAATCCGAACTCAGACCTTCCTGAAGTCTTGTGTGTTATCCACTAACTGCCTTTAAACAAATAAGCAAGCATTCAAGAACCATATGGGGAAAATCACTATGTAACTCATGTCGGAGGAAAATTTAAATGCCAGGGGTCATTGCATACCTATAGAGGGGATTGGGAATTTGGTTTGCTAAATCTGCTGCTCTGGAAGTTGTTTCTACGAGTCTGGGTTATATGCCATTGACAATCTGTATTTGAAGGTACATTTTCTATTTATTGACTTGTTTATATGTTCAATAATTTATTTAGTCATCCGTATTTATAATAAACAAAATTGTGGTGTAAGGGAGTGGGAGTTAAGGGGACCAAAATCATTTTGGGACACTCTAAATGGATTGATCTTTTAACTATTTTGTGGTCTAAGAGTAGCGGTTGGCTACCCACTATTGGAGGAGAAATAAAACATAATAAACCACACAAGGAAACAAAATCAGATGGTCTTGTCAATTGTAATCATTATTTGCTATCTTTGGATAAGATAACTACAATTTTGTCTAAATGGATTCGTTTAACAAATGATGAAAAACTTGGACTCTTCCACTTGTATCTTGCCCTCAAACACGGAATGTTTTCTCATGGTCTCATTCCAAAAACACTCTGCTAGCTGAATGGTAAATATTATCCCAGAAACCCCCTTTGCCTTTGTCTTATTTCTCTTTTTTCTAGCCCTCCATCTCCTGTAAAATGGTTTCTTTATCTATCCTAAATTGCCACAAAATGATACTGATTGGCTATGTACTTTAAGTAGAGCTAAAAAGTTACGAAACTGACAGCTGACGCTGCTGTCAGTGAACAGTCTTTTTAGCAGGTTAACACGTTTCTTTGCTTTAAGTTTGGTTTCTTGTCTTCGACCCCCAATATTCTGACCTCCCACTGACAGAAAACTCTCCCAAGGGGTCCCATTCCTCTTAGTCGAGAGAATTTCCAAACAGTGGCTAGAGTGTGAATCTCTGAGTAAAGAAGACTTTAAAATTTCGCTTCTGATACACACTGGCTATATGAACTTAGTCCTTTAACCTCAATGAATTAGGCAGTACTCTTAGGTTATAAACTGCAGTACAGAAGTAAAATTTCCATAGGTAGAAGGGCTTTCTTCTTTCAGAATTATGCAGAACATGAAATCACATAGATGGACAGACATACAGACAGATAGATAATAGACACACTGACCAAATATCTTTTCCTTCATTGAGTCAGATGTGACTGAACTGGAGGCTTGGGAGTGGGGGAAGGCAGGAGGGAATTTTTAAGTCATGTGATCAACAGAATGGACGACTAGACATTTCTCTAATTTCATTGACCTCACAAACCCCTTCAAAGCAGAAGTTATGCACCAAATTTCAGGGTACTTTATGGTCTAGAACACCCAGAATTTTAACTGATACTTTCCATGAGTTCACTCAGCATCTCTCCCACCACCATGCTACTGGCAGTAAGGGTGTACAAGTTGTCCAAAAGGCCCCAACCTATAAGCTCATAACAAAACCCAACCCCACACTCCAGTACTCCCTCCCTCTTCCCAGTGTCATGAAGATCTGGGCTCTCAAAGTTTGTAAAATTTTACCAGGACGGTGATATCTACAGCCATACATGTACGGCATGATCTCAGACAAAGCAAAAGCAAAAATAGACCTAATTAAAAGAGAGAAGGAAGGAAACTACATCTTACTAAAAGTTACCGTAAACAGTTACCACTAAACATATATGCACCAGATGGTATAACATCCATATTCTTAAAGGGAAAGTTACAGGATTTATAAGAGGAAACGAAAAGTGAAAAACAATAAAATGTCAAGACTATCAAGAAATTAATGGAAAAAAATGCAAAGGAAGGTGGCTTGGCAATACCCAATCTCAAACTATATTATAAATCAGTAACCATCAAAATGATCTGGTGTTTAGCACTCCATCTGCCTTCATAGTAGAAGCAGTATAGAAGCTGGCTGTTAATAATAATAGCAATAAAATTCAACTTGTTTAGTTTGATTTTGTTCTGCTAGATAGATACCATAGACATGTGATTTCACTGGTGTAGAGAACTTCTGACGTGAAAATCATTCTACTACTGTATATCAGGAATTCATCTATAACTAGTAGAACTAGAGGTAGCAAGGGGATGTAATGAAAAGAGCTCCAGCCTGGAGTCAGAAAGACCTGACTTCAAATCTAACTTCAGACACTTACTAGCTGTGTGACCCTGGGCAAGTCACTTAACCTCTGTTTGTCTCAGTTTCCTCATCTGTAAAATAGGGGTGATGACGCCTACCTACCTCCCAAGGTTGTCTAGAGAGTCAAATGAGCTAATTATTACATAGTGCCTGGCACATTCTAAGTGTCAAATGAATATTAGCTATTATTATTGTTATTACTAAGAGTTTTCTGAGATTTTGAGAGTCTAAAGGAGCCATGGAAACTTTGTTAAGACGTACAGGGTATCACTTCAACTCAGGTCTTCCTGCCTCTAGCAGCGGTTCTCAACCTGTGGGTTGCAACCCCTTTGGGGGCTGAACAACCCTTTCACAGGGGTCACAGGGATAACCTAAGACCATAGGAAAACACATATTTCCAATGGTCTTAAGAACTGAGACACCTCTCTTCTATCTGTCTCCAGGTGGGTCCGCCCACATGCAGATATGTCCACATACAAATATTAAAGTGTAGATGCATTAGGAAGGTTGAGAACCACTGCTCTGAGGCAGACCCTCTCTCTACTTTGTTACATTGCCTCTCTATTAAGTACTTAAGTACAAAGCCTAAGACTAGGTCCTAGAGAAGATATAATTACATTAGTTGGGGTCCCTGCCCCCAAAGAACCTTCCATGTAAAAAAGGGATTATGCATCACACACACACACACACACACACATCCCCTTCTTCCCACTCCCTACAATACTTCTAATATTGGCAGAGGAGTTAACAGTTCACAAAGCTTTTCCTGGTCTGGAGTCATCTAAATTGACTCACTCTTGAACAGTCTTTTAAGAACCATTCAGAAGCTTAGCCAATCTTTTGTACAAACAATGATCAGGGTCTCTTTTCAATTCAATCATGGAACTTGTTTACATTTTCTAGGGAGATCATAAGGAATGATTTTATTTTTACAGTTTACACAAACACACACACAATTACTAGATAACTGTCATATGTGTATGACACTCTGTATATGTGTATAAGAATCATTTCTGAGTTGGGGGGGTGATTAGGAAAATTTTCATAGAGGAAGCATTGTTCTAATGGAATCTTATTCTTTATTCCTCCAGTTGGGGATCCCACTTCCCCTTCATTATTTCCCAGAACCTATCCCAACATTGCTACAAATAACCTCTTCCCATTTTTCCCTTCTGGCCTGAATCTTCATCCTCACCACTGCCCCTGTGACTCATCACCCCCTTTTAAACAGTGGTCCAGGCTCTCCTATGTGGCAGACTCCTCAGTGCATCCTTTCTGGACACCCTGAAGCTGATCTCTTGGACATGCACTAAATTCCTTAATCAGACTGTGAGCTCCTTGAGGCAGGGACTCTTTTTTTTTAATTTTTATCCTCAGTGTTTAATACAATGATTGGTACATGGCAAGTTCCTAATAAATGGCCTTTTATTCATTCGTACATTTATTCATAATTTTGGTATCTATGTTTGCTATTATTTCTCTCCCTAAGACTTGGGGGTAGGGACTACATCATTTTTTATTTTGTATTTCCAATACATAGTACAGTTCCTGGCATGTAGTAGGCACTTAATAAATGCTTATTCATTGATTAGGATGCCTACATAGATTCTTTCCTTGTCTTCTTCAACTACAAGTGAGAAAGCAAGTGGGAGGCCTTTTGGCCTCCCAGAGAGCTGAGTGAGAACTGTAGAAATACAAAATGCATCTTTCTCTGGTGTTAGATCAAAGGTGATGAGAACTGAGAAGAGAGAGAAGAAATATTTATGTGATACCTACTATTTACCAGGGGCCATGCTAAGAACTTTTATAAATATCTCATTTTAAAATTTTATCTCCTGTCTTTACAATAATCCTGTGAGGGTGGTGCTATTATCAGACCCATTTACAGTTGAGGAAACTGGACAGTGGTTAAGGGACTTGCCTAGGATAATACAGCTAATAAGTGTCTAAGGCAGAATTTGAACTCAAGTCTTCTTGACTCCAGATCCAACTCTCTATCCACCGCACCACCAGCTATCTTCCTCTAGATGGACTAAAGCCTGAGAAATACCATTATCATCTTCAGTGGCATTATATATATATATATATATATATATATATATATATATGTATGTATGTATGTATGTATATATAAAATCTCATTTGATTGTAATAACAATCGTGTGAGGAAGGTAATATTATTACCCTCATATAACTTATAAACAATATCTTTGGTTCAGAGATATTCAATGATTTTTCCCTTTTAAGATTTATTTTATTTTTAATTTATGGAAAAAACATTTCCACACATGGTATACTTTCTTTAAAAAGATAATTGCCCACGAAACTGCAAATCTACTATATATAACTTGCTATTCCTTTTAAATATTTGACAAAGTTATAATATGAATTTATTTTTTTCTTCTCTCCCCACCCTTTCCCTAGAGATGGCAACAATAAGACATGAATATATAAATATAGATGTATAATTGTTCTATACAAACCTCTATTTCTTTTTAGTTTGTTCGTTTGGTTTTTTTTGGGGGGGGAGGGCAGTTGGGATTAAGTGACTTGCCCAAGGTCACATGGCTGGTTTTTTGTGTTAAGTGTCAGAGGCCGGATTTGAACTCAGGTACTCCTGACTCCAGGGCCAGTGCTCTATTGACTGCACCACCTAGCCGCCCCTACAAACCTCTATTCATCAGTTACTTCTCTGGATGCAGATAGTGTCTTTCTTCATATGTCCTTTTTAGTTAATTTAGGTATCATCAAAGCCAAAATAATTTATTCACACAATTGTTCTCAAGACAATATTGCTTTTACAGTATGCAGAGTTCTCTTGGTGCTGTTCATTTTGCTCTTCATTATTTCATGCAAGTCTTTCCATGTTTTTCTAAGGTCGTTGAGCTCATCATTCCAGCACAGTAGCATTCTATCACAGTCATATACCACAACTTACTCAGTGATTCCCCAATTGATGGGCATCTCTGCAATTGACTTTTTCTAGAGTCACACAGTAAACATCTAAGGTAGAATTAGAAACCTGGTTTTCCTGACTCCAGATCCAACATTTCACTACTCTGCTTTTCTCTTCACTGGATATAAAGATTTTTTTTCCATTCAAATGCAAGGTAGCGAGAAGATTTACTAATAGACATTGTAAACAAAATCTAAATTTTACCTTTAGAATGGAATTAAGTTAGCTGATGATTGTCAGAAATATATTTTTTTCCTTTTACATGCTTCCTATACCAAAAGTCTGTATGGCAGAGATGAGTGATAGGAAAACTGAATGTCAAAAAGTAGATGACAGACTAAGTAAGGTAAAATTAAAATCATGAGTAAGAGAGGTTTTTAATATCACACCAAAGCAAAGTGATGAAAATTACAAGAAAAGGAAATGGTGTTGAAGAGGGTAGAGGAACACAAGCACAGGAAAGTACTATTGGCAAAGTTGTGAATGGGTCCAACCATTCTGGAAAGCATCTTGTAATCATGCTAAGAAGTGACTAAAATGTGTCATTCTGTTTAACCTACAGGTGCCACTGATGGGCACATGTACTAAGAAAGTCAAAGACAAATAAAGATCCCATAGAAACCAAAATATTAATAGCATTTTTGGTAGTAGCAAAAATCGGAAAGAAATATTTATCTTTTAATTAAGAAAAAGTTTAATAAAATATAGTACATGAATGTAATAAAGTATAGTCATCACTTCCACATTGTGACTTTCCCCATAGTGGTTTCAATATATTGTGAATTGACATAAGAAATTTAATAGGAATTTTAGGAGAGTTTTGGGGGAAGACATAGATGACATGTGAAGGCCAGAAGATGACTCAGAAAAGATTTAAAAACTCAGAAATATAGTATCATATAATATCAACATATTTTATCTTTTAATAGCATAATAATTCAGACTTCTTCTCTGGTATGAAGGGAGGGCCAAAAACTTTTGTGCAGATTTTCCAGATCAGGGATAACCTGTGATGTGGAAGAGGTAATGTATTACTTTGTCACAAAATTCTCATGAATATGAGGAATTCTGAGGAGTTTGAGGATTCTTTTCTGAAATGCTGCAAAGCAAACCAAGAAAATAATATACACAAAGAAATCAACAATGTTAATGAAAAGACAAAAAAGGAGGGGAGAAGGATGAATGCTTTGTAAAGTCACACCCCAACTTATTTCCAAAGAAGAGATAAGAAAATAAAACTCCCTCTGATCTTTGCAGAGTTGAGTATGGAATTATTTTCATACACATACATACACACACATGCACACCTTTATCTATGTGTGTATATGTATGTATGCATATGCATAAGTATGTATATGTGCATACATATGAATGCATATGTATTGTATGTGTATGCATGTGTGTGTATGTATATACACATATAAGCATACATACAAATATATGATTAGACTATTTTGATATGTTGATTGGTTTTGTTAAACAGTTCTTTTCCCCCTCTTTTTGTGATTGTGATGGCTCTCTGGAAAGGGAAGAAGCTGGATCATGGTTGGAAATTAAGGTGTTAGAAAAACCTTTTTTATTTTTAAAACCTTTATAGGAAAATATACATGACAACAAATCAGTTATAACAGTACGTGAAGAAGCACTTCCTAGTCCCCAAATGGCCTGATTTGTTTCTTATTTATAGTTTTCCTATCTCTGATCTCTCCTATTTTGGTCCGTATGTTATGTGGGACATTACATTCTCATGTCTCGCACTGTGTCCTAGATATTTACTTTCTTGAAATCCAAACTGTCATTTGCTAAGTTTCTGTATGAAGAGCTTTAAAAATTAAAATGTAAGATATTCCAGATGGTTATTGCACATTGGACTGGGCACGAGAAGGCCAACATTATGATCTTGGTTCTGTCACTAATTACCTGTTCTTGGGTATATGGATTATGGTGTCTTGACTTATCTTTTCTCATGTATAAATTTATGCCCGGAATTTCATTTAATTTTAAGGTCCTTTCTATATCTAAAGTATTCTATAACTCTAAAAATCATGTTTTCCAACATAACCTGTCCATGCATTTTGGCTCATTCACCACTAGAGGGAAACAGATGGCTTTAAAATATAATAAACAGGTTTTTTTATAGATTGAAGAGGTGGAAGAGATTGTAAAATTCATCTAGTGCATATTTCTGTTTTTATAATGAAGACACTGGCGGCCAAAAATGTGAAGTGATTTGCCCAAAGTCACATAAGAAGGAATAAAGCAGAGTCAGGTTATAAACTCAGGTCTGACTCCAAAGCTAGGATGCTTTTCCCTATAGGAAAACTTTGGGTCAATTTAATTGATTTAAATAATTACTGAATATCTCCAGCGTGCAAGATAAAGTATAGTGTTCTATGGAGATTCTCTCAGATAGATAAAATAATGAGGTGGTGTTGGTGTTCCCAGGGGATCTGCCCTGCTGTCTCTTTTCTTCTTCCTCTTCCAAGTGTCTTCTTGTTGCCTCTAGAAGAGAATAGAAATTCCTGTGTTTGGCTTATTGACCCTGCATGATTTGACTCCAGATATTCTTCCAGACTTATTGTACATTCATCTCCATATTCCTACCTTCCAGTTATACCTTTCCACTTAGGGGGGTCCTCATTTATGGCATTTTTTTTGCTTTTATGTAGGGGCAGTTGGGGTTAAGTGACTTGCCCAAGGTCACACAGCTAGTAAGTGCTAAGTGTCTGAGGCTGGATTTGAAGTCAGATCCTTCTGAAGCCAGGGTCAGTGTTCTATTCACTGCACCACCTAGTCACCCCAATTTATGGCATTTCTTCTCCCATGTTCATACTTTTATTTAGCTTTAAAATTTTTTTTCATTGATTGGTATTCCTTCATCTTTTCTTTCTCTGAGTTCTTCAACCACACGAGAGAAAACCAAAAGGAGATCTTTCAATTTCCCATGCCTGGAATGCATTCTCTCCTCAATTCCACTTCAAAGAATCCCCAGCATCCTTCAAAAGTCTTCTCTCTCACCACAATCTGAAAGCACTGATTCTACAGTGCTCAGTTTTCCTTATAGTCCAACTCACAGCCATACCTTGCTTCTGAAAAAATCATAGTTTTAACTATATGGACCTTTCTCAACAAGGTACTGTCTACTTCTTAGTGTGCTACACAAATTTTCTATAGTATCTGTTAATTCCATGACTACAGGTCACCATCTCCAGTGATCTTTGAGCCCAAGAACATAAAATCTGAAGCTGCTCCCATTTCTTCTCCCTTGATTTGCCAGGAAGTGATCAAACCAGTTGCAATGATCTTAGTTTTGGTTTTGTTACACTAAGTTTCAAGTCAACTTTTACACTTTCTTCTTTTACCCTCAGCAATTCCTCGTCACTTTCCATTTTCTGCCATGAGAATATACAATTTAAAAATTCAGACAACATACTACAATAAAAAGTGTGTTAGTCTTGAAGCAAGGAGAAATCTGCTTTCAAATCCTCCATTACTAATTCATTGGCTGTGGGCAAGTCACTTACCTTTTCTGAACTAATTTCTTTAAAATGAGGGAAATCGGACCTTTAGGATTTTCCTCCCAATTGAAAGACTGATTGTGAGAAGCAGCAAGGTCCTGCAGCTCCCACACCGCCACCCTAAACACCCATAAACTATGAGCCCAGACAAAGTCTAGGAAAGTCTAGGACTCTCAGACTCACAAAAATACAGAAAACACATCTCTCTCGCTGAAGGCAGCTCAGCAGCAGGGGCTCATTGTGGCGGCCGGGAGCAGAGGCTGGCCCAGCCTGAAGCCGAGACCATGGCCAGGCCCAAGGTGGTGGGAAGGAGCCGGGCTGAGCTGAGCCAAGCCCCACCACAGCCAGTCTATAGAGGTTCTAGAGCCTCCAGTACCTCCACATCTGCCAAGACATAAGGAACAGGACGGGAGAGGGGCAGCTCACACCAGAGCAGAGACCAGTCCAGCCCAAAACCATAGCTGTAGCCAGGCCAGGCCCCAGGGCGGCCAGGAGGAGCCGAGCCTCCCAAGCCTCAGCTTGAGTCTACTTCAGAGATCTAAAGCACCTGCTTGAGGGGATCTTAAAATTATCAGAGAGGGTTAGTGAAAATGAAACTTTGAAAATTAATTTGGGGGAAGAAAGCAGTTCAGCCAATCTGCCCCTGGGACAAGGAAGCAGTCAGGGAAGGGAACTGCTGGAAACAGCAGCGGCCCCCACCAGACTGCTTCAGAGCCCCTGGCCTGCGGACTCCGCAGGCGGGCTGAATCAATTTATCAGGGCCATGTGTTCTTGCGCTGAACAGTCTGGATCTGGATCGTGGTCTTGGGTGGTAATCCTGGGGTGCGCTTTCAGCAAGCCAAAGCTGGGGGGACTTGCAGCACCCCCCTAATAGCTCCGGCAGCTGGGAAAACCCCAGTGATTTGGAACAGAGCTTTCCCCCCCAAGAAGCAGAGTTTCACAAAAAAAGAACCTAGAAAGCATCCTTCAAGAAATTCTCAAGGAAAATTGCCCAGATATTTAAGAACCAGAGGGCAAAATAGAACTTGAAAGAATTCACCAATCAACTCTTGAAAAAGATCCCAAAAAGAAAACTCCTAGGAATGCTATAGCCAGGTTTCAGAGTTCCCAGATCAAGGAGAAAATACTACAGGCTGCCAAAAAGAAACAATTTGAATACTGTGGAAATACAATCAGGATAACCTAGGATCTAGCAACTTCTACATTAAGTGATCAAAGGGCCTGGAATATGATATTCCAGAGATCAAGGGAGCTAGGATTAAAACCAAGAATCATCTACCCAGAAAAGTTGAGTATAATGTTCCAGGGTAAAATATGGTCATTCAGTGAGGTAGAGGAATTTCAAACATTCTTGTTGAAAAAAGCAGAACTGAAAAGAAAATTTGACACTCAAATACAAGAAATATGAGAAGGTAAACATGGAAAAGAAATAAGGAACTTATCAAAGCTGAACTATTTACTTGCCAACATGGAAAAACGATAATTGTAACTTCTGAAACTTTTCTTAGTATGAGGATAGGTGAAGGGAATATAAATGTGTGTGTAGATAGATAGATAGATAGATAGATAGATAGATAGATAGATA
>CM053597.1:212518150-212535931 GCA_028646575.1 Pseudocheirus occidentalis
AGGTGGGAGAGGAATAGAATGAAGAGACAGTGAGAGACAAAATGGGGTCAATCATTTCATATAGAAGAGGCTAGGAATAACTGTTACAAAGGAGGGGAAGAATGGGAAGGCAAAACAGAAGGAGTCAACCTTATTATCATTGAATTTGGCTTAGGAAGGGCATGACATACACTCTAAATTGGGTGTCTTGCTCTACAGGAGAGTAGGGGGGATAGGGATGGGAGGAAGGATGATGGAGGGAAGGCAGGTTGGGGGCAGGAGTGTTGTTAGAAGCACGCGCTTCTGTAAAGGGACAGGGACAAAGTAGAAAATAGAACAAGTGGAGGTGGGACAGGAAAGAAGGAAATATAGTCAGTCTTTCACAATATGTCCATTGTGGAGATGTTCTATGTAACTACATATATACAGCCTGGATTGAATTGCTTGTCTTTTCCATTGGGGGTAAGTGCCAAGGAAGGAAGAGAAAGAATCTAGAATTTAAAGTTCTAAAATCATATGTTAAAAATATGTTGTTGTTGTTGTTGTTGTTGTTAGTATTATTATTGTTGTTGTTATTTACATGCAACTGGGAAATGAGATATATAGGCACTGGGATAAGGAGATCCATCTTGCTCTACCAGAAAGTCAGAGGGGTTATGGGGGAGGATATTGGAGAGAGCAGATTGCGGGAGGGGGTATACAGTGGGATCACTGTTTTGGGATGGTGGGTAGGGGAAAGATGGGCAGAAAATTTTTTAACTCAAACTCTTGTGGAAATCGATGATGTAAACTAAAAATAAGCAAAAGTTAATTTTAAAAAAAAAGAATTAACTGGCCGATGAAAACGTCCTAAAGTCTAGGATAATTGTGACCTATCTCATAAATAAATATTTAATTTTATAACTCAAAAACAAATAGAAGAGGATATTAGTATCTTTTAAAACTATATCTTAGGAAAGATTTTTTTAAGTTTATATATTTTTATTATCTACATTTCCCAAAATAGGTACTCAGCTTCCCTGGAAAGCCATCTTGAAGAAGAAGAAGAACAAGAAGAACAAGAACAAGAACAAGAAGAACAAGAACAAGAAGAAGAACAAGAAGAACAAGAACAAGAAGAAGAACAAGAACAACAAGAACAAGAACAAGAAGAACAAGAAGAAGAACAAGAACAAGAAGAACAAGAACAAGAAGAACAAGAAGAACAAGAACAAGAAGAACAACAAGAAGAACAACAAGAAGGACAACAAGAAGAACAAGAACAAGAAGAACAAGAACAAGAACAACAAGAAGAACAACAAGAAGAACAACAAGAAGAACAACAAGAAGGACAACAAGAACAAGAACAAGAAGAACAAGAATAAGAAGAAAAACAAGAACAAAAAGAACAAGAAGAAGAAGAATCAAGTAAACTGACCATCATATCAATCAAATCTGATATCATATGCCTCTGCTTAGAGAATGAAGGAAGTGTCACCTTAGGTTTCTTCTGTGGTAGAAGCAATAGCTTCCCCTACCACCATGCATGTTCAGCTAGGTTTTCTTTAAAACTCTTGAACTCATCCTTGAGATTTTATTGGTTCAAGGACTTAAATGCTCAGGCAATTGATTTAACGTCCTTGTCATCTGTATACAAAATGAATGAGCACAGGTTCTGTGATGCTTGACTGTTGGAAAATTGAAGGCAGCTCAGGCTTTCCTAGGTCACAGAATTTTTTTCCTTGTTTTTTTCCATTTACAATGTCGTTTCTCTCTCTCTCTCTCTCTCTCTCTCTCTCTTTCTCTCTCTCTCTCTCTCTCTCTCTCTCACTTTCCCTGTGTGTGTGTGTGTGTGTATGTGTGTGTGTGTAATGGAGGGATCAGTCAGTGAGGGCCCAATCCTTAGAATGTGTATACAGTTCTCTGCCTTCTGCATATCCATAAAGAGGCTTGGTGAGAGAGCATGCAGAAATGTGTGATGAAGGAGTCCTTTTCTTCCCAATTTCAGTCCATGTGCAAGCATTCTCTTTTTCTCATCCACTTACTGTATGGCTCCAAAAAGCAAATTACTGAGCCAGACTTCAGTGGTCATGAAAAAGTCTAGAACAGAAGATCTGTCTCTATCTTCATATGTCTTTGTTTCTCTGTGTCTCTCTGCCTCTGTCTCTCTCTCTTTCTCTGTCTCTCTGTCTCTCTGTCTCTCTCTTTCTCCTTCCCCTTCTCACCACCCCACAATGATGGCAATTCTAGGCAAGACCTGCTGTGGGCCTCTGAATGGGTGAAAACTGTTGCATATAAAACAGCAGTCCATCTGGTGGGTGTCTTTCCCAGCACCCTCCCACTCCTTAACTACTTGTTGAGTGGGATGTGATCCTGTTTGTGTGTGAGAGGAAAGGAAGCCTGGTGTGCTTTGTTTTAGATCCATCCTCTACCCTTCCTAAATCTGGCAGACCGTCTCCAGGAGAAGATTAAGTCTCCCCCCACCCCATCCCTTTGTTTGGGAGAGAGACGAAAGCCATCTGTTATAGAAAATTTAGGGTTCTGACAATCTGGTCCGTATTCTTAGCCTCTATTCTTCTCTTTATTATTCCTGTCTGTCAGAAATAAAGTCTAAGCACGCTGGTGCTATATTTGGCACATCTCAAAACTGGAAGGCCCCTCAGAGATCTTCTAGTCCAACTGCTCCCCACAGAATCAATTAGGAGTCAGTAAAAGACCATGCAGAGTCTAGATAGAAACAGCATCAATAAGTATATATGTAGGGGCACTGGATTCAACAGTGAGGAACAGGCCTAGGAACTTAAGAGGGCAACAAAGTCAAAGGAAGCCTTTTTTGTTTTTTTAGCTTTTTTGGAGAGGAGAAGGTAGGGCAATTGGAGTTAAGTGACTTGCCCAAGGTCACACTGCTAGTTTTTGTGTTTAGTGTCTGAGGCTGGATTTGAACTCAGCTTCTTCTGACTCCAGGGCTGGTGCTCTATTCACTGCTCCACCTAGCCGCTCCTTGGAAGCCTTTCCTAAGGATGAAAGAGATTTTGATAGATGGATGAAAATGAACCAGTAGAGGGAAAGGAACTGAAGATGCCAAAAAGTGGATGATTCATCACATTCTTCAGCAAGGCACAGGGGCCAGGTCCTTCCACAGAGAGGAGTAACCTTTTGGAGGAAGATTTCTACATCTTTCTCTCCTTTGCAAGAAAAGGCAGTAATGGATAAAGATGGAGAAACAGTGAAATGTAGAGTTGAAGGAGTTTAAAGCTTGGTCTCCATAAAATTAGAAGGAAGCTCATATGCCGATAGTAAGAATATGGAGGACTGAAACCCATTTTTTTTTCTTTCACTCCTGTGAAAATTAACAGTAGTTGCACACTTTGTCTTCATTGTTAGTAAGTACCCCCTCCCTCCACCCTGCCCTTCCACACTTAACCCCTTAGTTTTCTCTAATTCCGCCCAAATCACTTCCTTTAGCTTTGTATTGGAACTCTTTAACCCAGAGTTCCTAAAATCCTCCAAGAAACTAATTCCTGCCACCTTGGTCAGTTTGGCTAGAGGTCAATAAATTCCAAGGTTAGTCTAGAAGATATAAGTTTAATCAGCATAAATGGAGGGCCAGTGCCAGGTTGATCACAATGCATTGAAAAAAGGGAGATACATACATATATAGCATTTTGCACAGCCTTAGGGCTGACATTTCAGATAGCAAAAGAAGCCTAGTAGGCAGCCGCTTTTCTTATTTGGCAACTTGAGTAATAGAGAAAGGATGGCGGGTGACTTTGTGGGAGAATGTGTTAACCTTGAAGTTGAAATGTATTAACTCTGGGGTCTCAGAAGATAATAAAACTCAGGTTTGTTCCAGTGGAGATGTTTTCTCTGTAGTTAATCTTATCAGACTGCCCTAATGGGACAGGAGATCTCTAAAACAGTGGAGACCTCCTTAAAGATAAAAATCAGTTAGGTTCATCCAGTCCTTGCCACCCCAAGGTGGCAACATACAACTCTATATTCTATTCATTTATAAGGTTATTTTTTTCTGGGGAGATGCTTTCCCCAAACTCAGTCTACTTCCTCCATAAGTTGAAATAGCTATTTAGGAATGACAGAAATGTGTATAATTACAGTTATGTCCTTGTATTGTATTGAAATTTCTTGTTTTTGAAATAGCAAAATACTGCTACACAATGCCACAAAAACAATTCAAAAACAGGAGAAAAACACAATCCTTTAATAGGTCTTATTAAGACCTTTTTTGTTTATATCACAATTATTCCTGAAAATCCTTACCCCTTATAACAAAGAAGCAAAAATACAATTTTATGAGCTTATCCAAGAGAATATCGATTTTCCAGATGCTTGCCCCAATAGTCCCTTGTTTCATTGTTATGAGTGAGGAGAAAATACATTTCATCATCTGTACTATAGGATCATAATTGGCTTTTCACTAGCTCAAAGTCTGCCTTCTTTTTCGTGACTGTTTTACTTACATTACTGTGGTCATTGAGCACATTGTTCCTTTGGTTGTCCTTTCGTTCTGTTTCAGTTTAGACAACTCTTTCTATGTTTCTCTTAATTCTTCATCTTCATCATTCATTGCTGCCCTACAAATATTCCTGTACATTCTAATACATAATTTGGCACAGTAAGAGCTCAATAAGTGGTTTTTTCATTCCATTGCATCATTTTTTTCAGACATCTTTTCGAAGAGAATTTTGTTTCCAAGTCTTTGCCACCACAAAGTGATATTCTAACATTTGGTAAATACTGACCTCTTATTTCTGTTTTTTCCTTCTTCAAGAAATATGCTCAGTAGTAGGTTCACGTGTTTAAAGTGTACGAACACCCTCATGATAACTCCAATTGACATCTGGGGTATTTAGAACAATTCACAATGTCAGCAAGTGTACCTGTGTTTTTATAGCTCTTCTTTCCACCTCCAATCTTCCCCCAGCATTTACTGTTCTTTACTGGTTTTGCCACATTTGTTATTGGAGTACTTATATCAAGTTTGGAATAAATAATCACTTTTGTTGAAATTTAAACATGAGCAATTCCTAAGCTTATTTCAGAGATGATCCTTCATCCTTCCATCATATAAGGAGCAATAAGCCAAAGAATGAAAATGACTAGTGTTGTAAGGCACATTCTGTATGAGTTGGGACCATTTGGGTTATCTTGAGTCCCTGGTTATATTTCAACCAGGCTCCAAGATCCCACTACCATTGTTTGATCATCAGATAAGATCAGGGATTTGTGATGTACTCTGCCACCCTTCCCACTTTCCAATGGCTGCCAGGCTAGTGCCAAAAATCCTCCTAAGACTTCCAATTTTGGGGAAAATAATCTACTCAAGATTGGAATAAGCCTTGGGAAAGAATTGGTCTGCCTGAGTATTGAAGAGTGAATTCCTCAAATACCTCCCCTTTCAATAACCCAGATGGCCTTGAGACTACACTGTACCAGTTCATCAACCAAGAGGCAGGACCAAAGATTCCTCTGTCTTACTGTATAATGTATTAATTCTCTCTCACTCTGCTCTCCATCTCTCATCAAGAGAATGATAAACAACTCCTTATTACTGTAGCTACTCTGAAAATAGTTAATCTAGATCGACTAAAACTAAGTTCCCTTCCTTGGCCAAAACTTCCTAATCCTTCATGCCAAATCATATCAACCTATCCCTCCTGTATCCCTATGCCAATCTACCTTTCACTGTGCCCTTTCCTATCCCTATTATGCCTATTGGCAAAGTTATTAATTACACCATTAACTACCTTGTTAGTGTGCCCTCCCCCCAAACATTAAATTGTTCATATGTTGCACATAGTTTAATACATATCTATTAATTCCCTCCAAAAGAACATAAACTCATTGAGGACAGGGACCATTTAGGTTTTGTTTTTAATATCCCCAGTGCCTACCACAGTACAATTAGTTGACATTTTTTGTTTTTTGGTTTTTTTTGTTTTTTTTATTTTTGGAGGGCAGTTGGGGTTAAGTGACTTGCCCAAGGTCACACGGCTAGTTTTTTGTGTTAAGTGTCTGAGGCTGGATTTGAACTCAGGTACTCCTGACTCCAGGGCCGGTGCTCTATTCACAATTAGTTGACATTTAATAAATGTTCATTGAGTTGACTATTTTCAAAAAGTCACATTAAACTAAGAATTCTTCTTTTGAAAATAGTTCATATCCATTCGCCACTTATCTACTGGGGATTGTCTTTTCCATGAAATGGAGATGTCTGACATTAGTGCCATAACCAAGAAGGTGTGACCAAACTAACAAGCATTTTAAAATCTTTTCATTATAAGCACCTAGGAGGATCAGTGGATAGAAAACTGAGACTGGAGTCAGGAACAGAGTTCAAATTCAGCCTCAGACATTTCATAGCTATAGACCACCTGAAAATCATTTAATCACTGTTTGCCCCAGTTTCCTCACCTGTAAAATGGGGATACCACCACCACCACCACCACCACCACCACCACCACCACCCCAGGGCTTGTTGTGAGGATAAAATGACATAATAATTGCAAAGCACTTAACACAGTACCTGGTACATAGTAAGCACCATATAAATGCCATTATTATTATTACTATTACTTATTTGCCTATTTCTTTATCTGTTTGTATTTTGTTTGTTTGATTCTTTGTGTGTAATCTTTAAGCATTCACCTACATGCAAATCAGTTTTCCTGGGTATTGTCTAAAGAAAGCAATCACTTATCCTTGAGAAGCTCACGTTATTAGTACAAGAAGATTAGAACCTGAAATATCTTTTAAAACTATAATTATAACTAAGAAACCATATAACCTGAAGAATTATCCACCCCACGGGACCACAGGGTTACAAAGTCCTGCTGAGCCCTCACTGATGTTCTCTCTGCATGGAATTCCATCAGTTGTACCAGTATGTTCTAAAAGACACATAACCTACAGCAGTTTGCTAAAGAGTGATACCAGTTTTCTGGCTCTCACAAGGATAGGGCTTCTTTCTCTGTGATGATAGTGAAAGGAAAATAAAATGGATTCAACACACCCCAATAACTTGGTACTCTGGGGAGCTATGCCTTGAAGAAAAATAATGCACAACATCCCCAACTTCTATCTCTTTGTTTCCCACAAAAAGAAAAAAAAATCCCAACAATGTTAGAATAGGGAATCTGATCTCAATTTGAATGAAAAAAGAGACAGAAAATTAAAGTTTATGATTCTTTCTTTAAATGTTATAAAGGCCTGTGGTAACCATTATATCTACCTTTTGAAAATCTACACTCAGTTGTGAAATTGAATTTTTTCTAAGAGTTTTGAGTTTTGAAAGGAGAAATCACATTTACACACAAAGGTAGATTGGAACTAGTGTAAATCAGTGTGTGAAAGCTAATAGTTAAATTTTCAGTGTTAGCATTTATAACCTTGACAAATGTCACAAACCAGGACTTGATTTATTGTTTTGCTGATTTCTAGACTTATAAAAATGATGGAGAAAATGTTAATAGTGCACCTGAAATTTAAAATAATTTCTGTATGTGGGGGGAGCTGATCATTAAATATCTACTGGCCTACCACTGATATACTTATGCATAGGTTTATAAAATTCGAGTAAAACTCTCAAGACTAGAATTCAGCTCCCATGGTCTTTACTTCAGGTCTCTTTTTAAAAAAATTTTCTAGGTATTCAGTCAGAAATATTAATGATTAACAAAGATGGGTTTTGTCTTAGATGAAATAATAGAATAAATGTAAAACTGAGATACAGTTGTTTTTTTTTATGTCATTGCATGGGTTATCTGTTGAATACAAACAAAAATAGATTGAAATTGAGTCAAGTACCACACCCCCTGGAGGAGGAATAGGATAAAAGCTCCTGTCTCATTGACTAACCCTGCCATGAAAAATGGAACCACTGAATCAACATTTGATTGAAGAATTTTACAAGAAATACTGTTCATCAAGGAGAATGAAGACAGAACATAATGGCTCAGGAGGAAATAAAGGAGGACAAAGAAGTTGATTCCACTTCAGAAATACTCACTTCAGAAATTCCACTTCAGAAAATACTTTTCAAGGAAGGACAAATGGGAGATCTACAGGGGGTTAAGGAGTTTGTAAAGTGGTCTGTGAATAAAATGTCCTGTGTGGTTTTCTAAACATGTGCACTTTTAAAAAAATGGAAGCAAGCATGTGGGAAACTCCTTTTCCCCCTCACTTGTATCCTGCAGCTGAGATTCAGAAATGGTTTCTTTCTAGTTTGCTTATCCGTGTAGCAACAGATAAATTGGCAAACGATACAGGCTCTAAATGGAATTGGGGTGGATGGGACAGGATAAGGGAGAGGTTGGCAATGAGAGACTGCAACTACAAATCCCAGAACACTAGATTGTTCTCACACATACACATACATACACACAATCATGGCACAAATCAGAAAATAGATACATAAGTTAAAAACTGAGGAAAACTGCCATTTGGTTGTACAAAAGTGTGTAAGACACTTAGGATACCATGGACTAGAGGTTGGAACCTCTTCCTCTGGATACTTTGAAAAAAAAGGCACAGAAAATTGTGTCGTATGAATTAGATGAAATTGTGCCTGGAGTGAGGGGGTAGAGCCAGGATATCTTCTCCAGGATCTTTACAGCACTATGGGTGTTTATGCTAGGATACTGATGAGGTTGTACCTCTGTCATTGCAATCAGTTTTCAAGGCTGAGCAACCAGTGTTATACAATAAAGAGAGAACTGGACCAAGAGCCAGGAGATGGAAATTCTAATTTTGTCCTGCTCCAGTCTACTATTGTTTTTCCTTTATTGAGTCCACACTTAATCAAGGGATAATGATCACTTCTGAATCCCTCACAGAGTGAACAGTGTAAACCTGAAATATAAAGCACTCATATAAGACCAAGAACATCCCGAAGAAATGATGCAGACGGATACTGATTATTTGGAGGTGAGCTGGGAAGGGGTGGATTTCCCTTTTATTTCCTCATGAACTTTTTCTTTAACATCTTAGACTAGAATTCAGAGGAAAGGGTAACTGCTATTGCTATTTAGGCACTGCTCAGTTCCAGGAAAACAGAAGATCCTTAAGGGAAGGGACTGTTTTGTTTTGTTTTCATACCTTTAGTGCCTGATTTAGTGATGTAGTTAATAAATGCTTCCTGAATGTCCAGATTAAATGGCACATGCACAGAAATGAGATGATTCAGGTCTCTGGAGTCAAGTTGAAAGACCTTTGAGTGAACCTTTCTGATACTATCAACTACCTTTTGCTTGTAGAAGAGAGAAGATAGACTAAGGGAATGAATTAGCAGATTATTGTCATTCACTTTGATGACCTAACGAAATGCATGCTTTTTTCCCCTACGTCTATCCTGTCACTTCCATTTCCCATACAAATCCAACTAAAAACAGAAATTCTGCATCCATTTTTAAAATTTGAATTAGAAAATATTTCATCGAAAAACAAACTAGAATACTAGAATGTCTGTACCCCAGCTGAATAAATAATACCAACTCATCAACCCACAAAAATGTACAGTTATCCCTTCCACATTGTGGGGATTAGGGGTGTAGCACCCATATGATCTGGAAAAATCTGTGAGAAATTTTTTGACCCTCCATTTGCAAAGAAAAGAGGACTGATTTTTTTCCTTTTTATTTTATGGGGTGTTTTCCATACCTTACTGTAAAATTTGGGTTAAACATTTGATAATAGGCATATTTTCGGCATTTCTGAACTTCTGAATTTTTTCTATGTCATCCATTGGCCTCTGAGTATCATCTATGACTTCTGCAAAATCCCCCCAAAATTCCAATTTACAAAAATGTTTTATGCTGACCTGTAATATATCAAAACCATAATAGGAAAAGTCACTATGTGGAAGGGATAACTGTACTTCCAACCTAACCTCCTTTAGGACATGCTCAGAGACCGTATGAAATAATGACTTCTCATGGGCCCAGTTGTTAGCAGGGGTAATGAAGTACATTGTCATTGGTAGAGTTGCAATATCATCTCTAATTTTGATGCTTATGATTAGTTTAATAACAACTGTATTTTAGAGGAAGCATTAATAGGGTATAGGATAGACAAGAAATTTTCTCCAGCAAAAAATAATTCATCCCTAAGGGGATTTCTCTGATTAAAAAATAACAGAACTAAGGGAGAGACAAAAATGTGAAAATTAGAGCAAAGCTTTTGCCTTCCCTAAAATTCTTTTCAAAGACTCTTTGACATCTTTGTTTCTTAGAGAGTAGATGAGTGGGTTCAACATGGGAGTAATGAGGGTATAACACACAGAAGCCACTTTACGCAGCTCAGGGTTGTTGGGGGGAATCAGATATACAAAGAAAGCAGTTCCATACAGCAAACTCACCACACCAAGATGGGACCCACAAATGGAGAAGACTTTCATTCGACCCTCAGCAGATCGGATCTTCAGGATGGTGGACACAATGTAAACATAGGATACCATGATGACTATCAGAGTGGGCAAAATAATGATTCCTGCCAGGGTTAATGACACCATTCGATTGATGACAATGTTGGAACATGAGATCTTTTCAATTGAATGGGAGTCACAGTAAAAGTGGTCAATAACTCGAGAGGCACAAAAGGACAAAGTAAATGTGATACTGACTAGGAGAATAGAGGTGACCCAGCCACAAAAGTAAGAACCCACCATAAGCTGGGTACAAAGGCATCTTGACATGCGGACAGAATACTGCAGTGGGGAGCAGATGGCCACAAAGCGGTCATAGGCCATGGCTGCCAGGACAAAACCCTCTGCTACCATGAATAGGACAAAGAAGAAAAACTGAACCACACAACCCACAAAGGTAATGGACTTACTTGATGATAAGAAATTGGCCATGGCCTTTGGTGCCACAGCAGAGGAGTAGGAGAGATCAATGAAGGAGAGGTTCCCTAGGAAGAAATACATTGGTGTGTTCAGTCGTGGCTCGATCAAGATGATGGCCAGGATGCCAACGTTTCCCAAGAGGACCATGCTATAGACAAATAGGAAAGCCAGGAAGAGAAAGATACAGAGTTCTGGGTGGACTCGGAAGCCTACAAAAATGAAGCCAGTCACCTCTGAGTGATTGTTTGCTTCCTGGTCACTCATGGTGGAGACCTGATAAGAAAAACAAGGCCAAGATCAAAAAAATGAATTTTCACTTTCCATCTTGGTATTGTCAAATACTTGCCAATTTTTGACAACTTGCAATGATAACTGCATCTTATCAATGTCTCAACGAAGCACTAGGCATTTCCTTTTTAAATGAATGTTTCATGATTTTTTTCTTCTCCTCTGTATTCCTTTATGCCGTTTAAAATGGAAAGACGGAAGAAGCAATGAACTAAAGTGATGACGGAGGGAACTTTCTCCTAGAGAAGGCTGCCAGGAAGGAACAAGCTTGAAGAATTACTTTTTCACCAAGTCTTTACAAATAAAACCATCACCCATATTTTTGAACTAGGCTAAATTTGTTGACAATTCTTTTGGTTTTTTAATTATAAGGAAAACTTTATTTGTCCAGTTGTAGTACTTCAGTCTGCATAGCCTTCAACTAAGAACTTCATTAAGTTCTTTCAAGGGCGGAAACCACTGTATAACTTAGAGCTATTTCTGCAGTATCAAAAAGTTAAATTATCCGCCCATAGCCACACAAGTATGTATCAGAGGGAGAACCTGAATCCAGGCAGGGGCTCCTGGAGCTAGCCCCAGCCAATTGCTAAATTTCTACACCTCAAAATCAATACAAATCAGGGCTTGACTCATTATTTTGCTGATTGCCTAGATTTCTAAAAGTGAATAAGGAAATATTAGTAATGAAGATTAAACTTAAAAGTGTATTGTGCATGCAGTTTGTTTTTGCAGAGGGCTGGTTGTTAAATATTTAGTAACATGTAACAGACTTCAGGTATTTCTGACTCAAAGACCAGTGTTCTATTCACCATACATTGTACTTCTCTATGGAGTAATGAGATAGCTCATTGCTAAGTAGTGCAGTGGATAGAGCGTTTGGTCTGGAATCCAAAGACTCGTCTTCCTGAGTTCAAATCTGTCCTCAGACACTTATTAGCTGTGTCTCTGTCACTTAACCCTGTTTACCTCAGTCCCTACATCTGTTATTGACTAAAGTTAGCTGGAGAAGGAAGTGGCAAACCAACCATTCCAGTATCTTTGCTAAGAAAATTCAAATGGGGTCACCAAGAGCTGGGCACAACTGAAACAACTCAACAACAACACAATGTGCTGTGTAAGGTAGAAATGCAAAGATTCAAGTGAAATAGACTCCTTGTAGAGCTTATAATGTCAGAATGTGGAGAGAATATATGAGGCATATAATACTATTTAATAATAACTTATAAGAAACTGGGATTTTTTTTAAAGAAAAAGTTTTCTTTATGAAATTGGGGTTAGTAGTGGGAAGGAGAACTATTTTTGAGTTAGGGAGATCAAAGAGATTTTCACAGAAAAAGCATTATTGAAGCTAGGTTTAGTAGAGGGACATGTGTTCACAGGTAATTATAATACTTAGACAACTAGGCTAAGGATCTTCAATTTTATTAGCATGGGGCTCTCTCTCGACCAAGTCTGTGACTTAAGTAGATAAATCCTAGGATATTACTTGAGATACAATGAAGTTAAGTGACTTTACTTGTCACTTAGCTAGTGTCAGAGGTAGGATTTTAACCCAGTGTTTCTCACATCCAAGTCCAGCACTTTATCTTCTAAGGCTGAGCTATGCTACCAATAATTATAAATGAGAATAACAATAATGTATATTTCCACCATGCTTCAAGTTTTACAAAGTACTTTCTTTACTGTAGCTCTGTAAGACAAGTAGTAGTACACATGTTATCTTCTTTCCATGAAGTAGAAAACTGAAGCTCAGAGGCTTAAATGACTTGATTATGGAGCAGCTATGAGGTAGAGATAGAGTTTATACCCCAATCTCCTGACTTGATGGTTAATGTTCTTTCCACTGTATAGGAAGAGGTATAAAACAAAGTACTCTAGTGGTGCCAAGGGAGAAGGAATTGTTCCTAATTGGATCATCAAGGAAGGCTTTGTGGAGGAAGTCACATTGGAGTCCATTCACCCATGCATTCAACAAAGTTTAAGGAACAATACCCAATAGCATAGCGTTGGGAAATGGAGCATTGTGAACAGGAAGTGTCCTGGTTAAGTTGGAGCATGGATTTTATTTAGGGAGGAATATCAGATCAATTGACAGAAGATTCTGAGGGCAATGACATCAGGAAAAAGTAATGGAACTTTACTGAGCAGGAAATAGAGAACATTGAAGTTTTGGGAATAGTCATAGTATCGCCATTTTGACAGCAGTGTGAAGGACAGATTGGATGGGGGAGAGAGCAAAAGTAGAACAACCTACTAGAAGGCCACTGAAATATTCTCATCATCTCGTAGATGGGAAGAATTTCTGAGGGTATCTAGCCCAGTCCTGCCTTGATCCTGATCATTTAACCTTTGCTTTGAGACCTCTAGACATTGGCAAATTCACTAGCTATTGAAGTAACTGATTCCATTGCAGAACCTTTTCTGGCCCCTAGTAGGCATCTAGGCAGCTGGATGGCACAGTAGATACAGCACTAGCCTCAAAGTCAGGAATATTCATCTTCATGAGTTCAAATCTGGCCTCTGACACTTACTAGCTATGTGACCCAGGGGAAGTCACTTAACCCTGTTTGCCTCAGTTTCCTCATCTGTAAAATGAACTGTAGAAGGAAATAGAAAATCACTTCTGTATCTTTGCCAAGAAAATGGGGTCAGGAAGAGTCATATATGACTGAAAAACAAAAGATGCTTGATAAATGCTTGTTGATTGATCACTGAGTGATCACAATGATAAGTCATTCCCCTACCCCCCCACCCAACACACTAAACTGTCTCTGGGGCCGAGCAAACAAGACTTCTATGTAACAATCCTTCTACACTTGAAGACAAATATTGCACCCCTTAAATCTCTTGTTCTTTAGGTTAAATAGCCCCTGTTCCTTCAATTAATCCTCACATGGCATAGTTTGAAGTCCCGTCAATTTCTTAAATGTCATCCGCATTTGAATATCCTCCAATCTGTCAAAGTCCTTCCCAAAATAAACACAGTATCTCTGTGTAGACAGATTTAGGAAGAGGATGATCATTTGTCTCATTCTGGACACTAACCATCTACTAAAGTAGAGCATAAAAGCAGTATGAAATTGAATTAACTTTTGCCTCCCACATCACTGTAGAGAATAGACTTGGACCCAAAGAAACCGTATGAATCAATACCTCTCCCTACACCTTTGAAGACATAGGGTCCCTATGTGTGAAATATACATGTATACGTATATATATATATATATATATATATATATATATATATATATATATATATATATATATATATACACTACCTCTTAAAACAAAGAAGGGGGAAAGTAGGGCAATTGGGGTTAAGTGACTTGCCCAAGGTCACATGAATAGTTTTGTGTTTGAGGCTGGATTTGAACTCAGGTCCTCCTGACTCCAGGGGCAGTGCTCTATTCACTGCGCTACTTAGCCACCCCCAAGAATGTTTTTTTTAAAAGAGTAAAACAAATTTAGCAAAAGCACTGAAAAAATGGAAAATACATAATATATGAAGATATATATTATGTATTTTCCATTTTTCATTTGTTTTGCTAAATATATATATGAAGATATATTATGTATTTTCTACTTTTTCAGTGCTTTTGCTAAATTTGTTTTACTCTTTTAAAAAAAATCCTTTCTTTTAAGGGATAGCTCTTGGGGAGATTAAAGAGGGAGAGACAGCCAATCAGTTAGTCAATAAACATTTTTAAGTGTCACTGCATGCCAGGCATTAACAGATGCCAGGGAAATATAACCTACATAAAAAGAAACAGCACCAATAAACATTTTTTTTAATTTTAAAAAAGTAGAAGAAGAAGCAATTCAAAGGATTATGGAAGACCTACTAGAGTTCTTTGGCATAGTGTGCTGCCCAGAGCACTTACTACTGTGGATGCCCCAGAAATGTTCACTCTACAATCATCAAACCAGAGCATTTATTCAAAGTCTATGAGC
Source organism: Pseudocheirus occidentalis (assembly GCA_028646575.1). Classification (NCBI taxonomy): domain Eukaryota; kingdom Metazoa; phylum Chordata; class Mammalia; order Diprotodontia; family Pseudocheiridae; genus Pseudocheirus; species Pseudocheirus occidentalis. The sequence goes on from CM053597.1 coordinate 212,533,206, forward strand.
TTCACTCTCCTCATTGATGAAATAAGGACAAATAAATATTTGCATGCCCTACCTCAGAGGGTAATTACTAACATAAAATGAAATCACATATGTAAGGCATATTCTAAGTCATAGAAGAATAGAGGCTGGACCTGGGATTTCATATAGAGAAAAACTGCCTAAGGAAATATTCTCTATCAAAGCAGGTTAGCACCTCCTCAACAAATGATTGTCCTAGCAAACTACCTGGACTACTAGAAAGGCTAATCGACTTGCCCAAGGTCACACAGAGGAGAGAAATTAATCTGGCCTCACTCCAAGGCTGGCTCTCTGGGTATAGAGGAAGTACAAAAAATGGTAAGGGTAAAATTTTGGGGAGAGAGAAGAAAACTAGACCCAGACAATTGAGGAATATCCTCATTCAGAAGGGGGAAAGAAGATTAGAACCAAAAAAGGAGTAGTTCAAGGGGTAAGAGAACCCCAAAAGTGTGATATCTCTGAAGCCTAAGGAGAAGTGGGTATCTATAAACTGGGGTGAATAAAACCCCTCAAACATTAAAGAGATCAAAGAAGAAGAAGAGGACTAAATCTTAAAGACCATTAGATTTGGTAACTAGTGACTTTTGAGAGAGCAATTTCAGTAGAGTGGAAGCAGCAGAAGTCAGATTTTCCAAGAGTCCATAAAGGGAGAATGAATGGTATGATGGCATAGCTACTGGGTACAGACAACTCTATCAAAGCAATGATCAAAGAAAGGCAGAAAAGAGATGAGATGGTCATTGTATGAATAGCATGGTCAAGAGATGACTCTTTAAAAAAAAGTAAAACCACTGGCATACCTGGACACATGTGTATGCTGGATTCTAAGAGCTGATTGTCAAATTTTCAGCATTTGCATCTCAGAAATGAGCAAATACTACAAATCAAGGCTTGGTAGTTTGGGTTTTTTATTGTCTAGACTTTTAAAAAATGAAGAAAATTTTAATAATGCAAATTGAACCTAAAAATGAATACTATGTACTTTTTTCCAGTGAGTTAATTGTTAAACATTCACTAACACTCCCCTTCCTGAGCGTGTTTGTAGGTAAATGGGAAGGAGCCACTGGAGGAAAAGATATTGAGATTCATGAAAGAGGATGATTGCTGAAACTACATCATGAGTTTGTGATAAGTAAGACCTATTTCTGATGAAAGTAAGGCAATAGACCATTTGATTTCTCATAGTGGTTTTTTTCTCCCCAAGATCAAAGGAAAGATTAAGATTTTAGAAAAGGGAACCCTTTAGACCATCTAGTGCTGAGACTAAAAATAGCAGATGACTAACAATTGTTCATGACTGTTAATCTTCTGAATGGAAAATGACACTTTTGATGTTCTTACCTGAAAATGTTTCTTTTTCCTTTTCTTGATCTCTTTTGTAACTGCAGAACTCTAATAAATTGTTTTTGAGTTTGATTCTTGAAAGAGGTAGAAGTTGAAGAAATTAATGACAGTCAAAATTAATCACATTAAGTGGTCATTTATACCATATGCAAGCTTTAGAAAGTCCCAATTACATAATCATGTCCTTAGTCTGAGGTCCTTCCCACATATTTGTATTTTCTCATATTATCCCATTTTAATAGCTATTCTCTTGAAAAAAAATTCTGTAAATTTGCATCCCTTCTCAGCACCCATGTATAGACTAGGAGATGCCAAAATTAGAAAATCAATCTAAGAAATACTATAAGAAATACTTAGCCCTTACCTTTATTTAACCAAGGAAACTAAGACCCAGAAAAGGTTCATTTCTATGCCCTAGGTCATACAGACAGTACATGGAAAAATACAAGAGTCAAACCCAGACTTTTGGATTCTTTTAGCCCCACTTTCCAAAGATAGCATAAAATAATAGCAGCAATAAAACCTACTTTGCAAGGTTGTTGTGAAAATTAAAGGGCTGATGCAAATCTTAAAGCACTTTATCTGTATCTACTTAGTACAGGAACCCAAAGTAGCTTCTGATTCATCAATGAAAGATGGCGAAGAATGTTAAAACTGCAAGCAGTGGGAGATCACTTAACCCAGCTTTCTTGTTCTTCCAGTCTTATGAACAATTGTCTAGAACTAAAATTAGGACAATTATCAAAAACTGGAATTGGTACTCCTGGAACCGAGCAATAAAAATGGAAGAAAACTCCCTATCCTCCTTTCTGGGTAGCTTTTCAGCTGTTAGCTTGAGGAGGCTGGAAAGATAATAGAAATTAAGGTGGGCAGAGGATTCAAGGTATCTGTGAATGGTTTGAAAGTTTCAAGATTTTCTGCTAAGACTGCAACAACATGAATTGTGGTGGCTTTAATTGTTTTAAGTCTGATGTAACATCTGCAGGTAATTGCCAGAGGTATGCTGTTCTGAATTTGCTGGGAGGAGGACCCTGGAGAGAAGAAGAATAAGTCAATTACAAAAATATAACAAAGAACAGGCACCAGGGCCATGACCCATAAGGAATCAAACTAAAGATAATAAATGGTAGAGGATCACAAATTCTAGGAGAAATCAAAACAAAATACATCAATAAGGATAATTTATTCCCATGTTGTGCTACCAGTTTTCTTGTTGGCAAAGGGTGTTAGAGAATTCTCATCTCCCACTGTCTCAACAGACATACCATCAGGCCAGTGATATAAGGGGATATTGCCTACCGAAGAACAAAGTGCTATCAAAATTAAAGATCATATTTATAGTACCTATATCTGAGTGCTTGCCA
>CM053597.1:212536431-212591431 GCA_028646575.1 Pseudocheirus occidentalis
AAAAAAAAGAAAATCAAGTAAGATAAGTAGAGGAAAAATTGGGAAGAGAAATGAGAGTGATGCAAGAAAATCATGAAAAACAACTCAACAGCTTCCTAAAGGAGATCCAAAAAATACCAAAGAAAATAACGCCTTAAAAAATAGACTAACTCAACTGACAAAAGAGATCCAAAAAGCCAATGAGCACAAGAATGCCTTAAAAATCAAATTGGCCAAATGGAAATGGAGATTTAAAAGCTCACTGAAGAAAATAATTCCTTCAAAATTAGAATGGAGCAAATAGAAGCTAATGACTTCATGAGAAATCAAGAAATTATAAAACAGAACCAAACGAATGAAAAAAATAGAAAGAGAATATGAAATATCTCATTGGAAAAACCACCATCCTGGAAAATAGATCCAGGAGAGACAATTTAAAAATTATTGGAGTACCTGACAGCCATGATCAAAAAAAGAACCTAGACATCATCTTTCAAGAAATTTTTAAGGAAAGCTGCCCTGATATTCTAGAACCATAGGGTAAAATAGAAATTGAAAGAAGTCACTGTTCACCTCTTGAAAGAGATCCCAAAAGGAACTCTTCCCTAAGAATATTGTAGCAAAATTCCAGAGTTCCCAGGTCAAGGAGAAAATATTGCAAGTACCCAGAAAAAAATAATTCAAGTATTGTGGAAACACAATCAGCATATCACAATATTTATCAGCTTCTAAATTAAGAGAAAAGAGGGCTTGGAATATGATATCCCTAAGATCAATTGAACTGGATTAAAATCAAGAATTACCTACTCAGCAAAACTGAACATAATGCTTCAGCAGAAAAATGAACATCCATCGAAATAGAGGAGTATGATTTTTAAAAATAAAATTAAGAGGTGAGAGAGGAATATATTGGGAGAAAGAGAAAGGAAGAGATGAAATGGGGCAAATTATCTCACATAAAAGAGACAAGAAAAACCTTTTACAATGGAGAGAAAGAGGGAGAGATGAGAAGGACTGACTGAACCTTACTTTCATTATTATTTGCCATGGTGGTGTTTTCTTAGAATTTATGATCTTAAAATGCATAGAGAGTCAAAGCTTTTGTTTTCTCCCCCACTGGAATCTCGGCTTATTAACTGCAGAAGCTTTTGTGTTTTCTCCCCTATTAGAATGTATGTTCACTGGGGACAAGACCTTTCATGTTTTCATCCCCACTAGAAGGTACATTCCTTGAGGATATGTGCTTTCTTTTGTCTTTCTTTGTATCACTGGCACTATGCCTATCACATAGTAAAAGTACTTTAAAAATGCTTGTTAATTGATTGATTAATCCAGAGATCTCATTGTTAAGCCCAAGGATGTCAAAGACAGAAAGGAATGTCCAATATAAAATAAAATATTTATAGCAACACTTTTTGTAGCAGAAAAACACTGGAAACAAACACAATATCAATTGATTGAGAGATGGATAAATAAATTGTGAAATATAAATATGATGTAATATTGCTGCAGTGAAAGAAGTGATAAAAATGAAGACTAGAGACATATCAACTGATGCAAAGTGAAGTAAGCAGAACCAGAAAAACAATTGACGTGGCTTTAACAGTATATACACAAAAAGCCACAGCAACAACAATTTAAATTAAATGCTATGTGATTCTAATGATTAATACTGGCCCCAAAGAAGAGCTGAGAGAATACATCTCTATTTTGTGCCAGAGGTGGGGGACTACAGGTTTAGAACATTGCATACACTATTAGATTCAGTTGATATGTTGTTCAGTTTTGTTTAACCATTTTTCTTCACTTGCTTTTTAAAAATGTCTTTGTTTTGTAATATGGCTTTCTTGCAGGGAATTGTGGAGGGAAATAAAAGTGATATAAAAAAACAAAACATATTATTAAAAAAGGAAAAAATCCTCCCCCAATGATAGTTTTATAAATTACCTCCTCCCATTCTCTTCTACCTTTTATGATAAGGTTCTTTTTATATATTTCTTTCTGCATCCATTTGAACTCAGTAACTTTCCATGGATTCCTATTTCATACTACCTCAAATTTAAAATTCTCTGCTATACGTATTCTTGCTTTTACATTTTATATGTTCACTTGAACAGAATTCAGTTCTGTCTGTCACTAACTTTCCAGATGGGATGCTAATTAGGTACAATTTAAAAATATAAGTAGAAGCCATGTTATCTAGGAAGTGTTTCTACCTTTCTGAAATTCTTTTTTTTTTCCTTTTTGGAGAGGGGAAGGCAGGGCATTTGGGGATAAGTGACTTCCCCAAGGTCACACAGCTAGTAAGTGTTAAGTGTCTGAGGCCGGATTTGAACTCAGGTCCTCCTGACTCCAGGGCCAGTTCTCTATTCACTGTGCCACCCACCACCCCCTATCTGAAGTTCTTAATAACTATTCTAGGAAACCAAACAGTGTTTTTGGAAAGTATCAATTAATTTGAAAGTAAAGAATTGCCCCAGTTATCCATGAGATTAACTCCCCAACTATCTTGCCCCAGTTACCATGAGGTTAACTCTTGTTGATATAACCATCCATCAATCAAAAACTAATAGTTTTTGAGGAACTACTTTTTTCTGTATTTCATACTAAAGAAGTATATTAGAAGTATAAAATACTGTCTTTGCCCATTAGGAGCTTTTAATCTATTTGAGAAGATATAAAGTTCTACCCCTAGGAGCAAGATAACTCAGTTCAACTAAGAGAGTCCTAGATCTCACCTAAGGGGAAACTCCCAGAGGTCTCTAGTATAGCAAGCTGAGTATAAATAAGGTTGTGGTGAAGTCCTCCAGCTCCTCTCATATCTCCCTGGAGCCTTTTCCTTAAACAATCTCAAGGGGAGTTGGCTTCTTCCATCTTCCCTTTCAAAGGTAAAAGTCAGAAGTGCCAGAAGTTACTTAACCCTTGAAGAATCCCAAAGAAGTCTGAAGAAGGCTGGATTTCTCCTACTTTCACCAACTTTCACCTGCTGCTCACGCAAGACAGGTCATTCTTCTTCTCCAATAAGTGGATAGTTCCATGTGGAGGACTGACCTGAACAGAGGTCATCAGTCTTCTGGGAACATTGTTTTTCCCTTGTGAAAATTCTGGAGTTTTGTGGGAACATGACAAAAATGAGCATGAGACTTCCCAGTGATTGGTTCTTATTATGGATGAGATCTGACTAGGGGCAACAGTGCCCCAAGGCAGGCAACAAATGAAAGAGGAGCAAATAATAAAATAACGTATAATCGAGTGATAATGATGTAGCCCAGACAGTAATTGTCATAGATGTTAGAGGAAGTACTGGAGTAGATGGCATTCCAGGGGAAAAACACAAAATGAGTGAAGGCACAAAATTAGGAATGTACATTGTGGAACAATTGACATGCAAGTCTGAGAAATGTTAAAAGTCCATAGCAATAAGTAAGCAGTGATGGATAAAGTAGGCTAATGGCATAAAAGCCTTAAAAGCCTAGCCAAAAAAAATGTAATTGAATTTGGTGTAACTATAAAGAGTCACTAACAGTCGTGGAGCAGAGGAGTGGTATGATGAAGATGGTGTTAACAGAAGCTTAGTCTGCCTGTCCCCATCCTCCACCTCCTACATCTCCAAGATCGGCACTCAGTGAGTGGAAAGATGTCTCTTCCTCATTTTCCTTAACATTCTGGAAAGAAAAGTCATTTTCAATTCATTATTATTCTACTGAGCATACATTTATCAATATCTAATGAGCCATCTAGATGCTGGAAATACATGTGAAAACAGCAGAGTAAGTAAACTATGTAAGCTTGCTTAGAACGCTAACAGGACAGAATTTAAATCAACCAGTTAGCATTTATTAAGCTCTGACTATGAGCAAGGCACTGTTAAGTACTGGGAATACAAACAGTAAATCAAAACAGTGATTGTCTTCAAGATGTTTACGTTCTAACAGAGGGAGACAACATAGAGAGATACAAGATATAGAAACAAGATTTCATGCACAGTATATGCAAAGTGACCTCAGATACAAAAGCACTGACTGCTAGAGAGAGACATAGGAAAACTTGCAGCAAAAGGTGAAGATGGAGCTGTCAGTCCATCAGTCAATCAATAAACCTATACTAAACACCTAATAGGCGCCAGACATACAATAACAAAATACAATAAGTGAAACAGCCTCTACTCTGAAGGAGCTTGTTGTCATTGTTCAGCTATTTCAGTCACATCTGGACATCTGGCTCTTAGTGACCCCACTGGGTCAAGTGACTTGCCCAGGGTCACACAACTACTTGGTGTCTGAGACTAGGTTTGAACTTAGGGCTTCTTGATTCCAGTACTCCCAAGTCCCCCAAACCCTGGTACTCTATCTACTGCACCACTTAGCTTTCCCTCCTCCCTGCCCCCTAGGAGCTTACATGCATTCTAATGGGGGAGACAAGGTCTTCTGGGTGTAAGTGTGCACGCACACACAAATACATTCACACACAAATGTATGTCTCTATATGCATGTGTAATGCATGTATACATATATATGCAAAACATAAAAAGAATTAATAAATATAATAAATAAATACAAATAAATAAAAACAGGGATACATTGGCCCTCCACTGTTTGAAGGACAAATATGCTTCATTTTATCCCTCTTGAGAGTTCTGTCCTTGTGGGGACTTTGGGAGCTTGTTTCTCCACCACTGACTCATTGACATTAGAGGCTTGTGTTCCTCCAATTCTACGGGTCCCCCCCAAACCCAGTTTCTTTTAGCCACTTAGCAGTAAGATAAATTTTTACAAAATAATGCAGTTATCCTTTTCACATCGTGAGAGTTAGGGGACAGCACCCCCTTAACCTGGAAAATCTGTGTAAAAAAATTTTGGCCCTCCCTTTGTACCAGAGAAGAAGTCTGAATTATTATAGCATTAAAAGATAAAATATGTTGATATACCATACACATATTTATGTATTTCAGAGTTTCTAAACTTTCTGTGTCTAAACTTTCTGGCCTTCATGTGTCATCTGTGACTTCCGCAAAACTCCCCCCAAATTCCCATTTAATGTCATATGTTGAAGACCCAAGATATATAAATGTATATATATGTGTGTGTGTATATATATGTATATGTGTATATATCTGTATGTTTGTGTATATATGTGTGTATGTGTATATGTATCTGTATGTACATATGCACATATACATATATACATATATGTATAAACTGAGATGGGGAAAGTTACAATGTGGAAGGGATAATTGCATTTATTTCTGTCTTGTGATGTAATCGTATTTGCTGTAGCTTAGTTTAGTTTTGGTTTGGATTGGTTCAGAAATAACGCAGAATCTCAAGTTTGAGATTTATATGTACATATGTGTGTGTGTGTATACACACACTCAATTAGATATATGTATGCATGTATATATATATATATTACTAGTATTTTTTATAAAAGTAATAATAAAGCTCTCCATCAACATGTGAACAATAATATAGGTCTCAATCAGTAAGTTCCTATAGTAAAGTCACAATCAGTAAATCTCAGTAGTTATCCAATCTTACCACAATTGATCAGCACCTTCAGGGGAATTCTCTACATCTGGGCCATGTAGCTGGAGAGTCCTGGGTCAGCCTCCAGAGTCCCAATGGGAAGGTCCTGGGCTACGTGTCTATACCAAGGGCTGCGGGGTTACTCCCCAAGATGGCTCAAGATTACCCACAGTTAGTAGTTCTTTCTAACCAAAAAGGCATTTTGCCAATCAAATGCATGATTGATGGAAAAGGAGCTGTTCTCAAAACATCCTTGAGAGCATTTCTGTTTAGGAATGTCTGATTCCTAGAGGGAGTGGCCAGCCTTTCCTTGTAGGAAACGTCATAAACAGTCCTTTAGTGTTTAGTTAGAAATAGAATTAGAGTCAGATTGCAGGCACACTGAATGAGGTCAAAATATCCTAATGAATTTATCCGTTACAACTTCAAAGATAAAGCAAGAACAAATATATAAACACTACCACTTCCTCAATGTTTGGGGACATAATCCCTCCTTGTACCCTGTTTCAGCCTTGAGGGAGGGGAAAGGGATTCGGTTAACAGATTATCTCAATTCTCCTAACCCTTGTCCCACCAAAGTACAAATCCAAAGGACACCTCTCCCTGGGCTTTTGCCCCAGCACCCTGGTTTCTCAAGGCTTCCCTGGCTGGGGAAGATCCAGCCTAAAATCTTGCCTCTAAGACTGTTAGGGTATGAGTACCTGGGCCAAAGGATTCCATTGGCTATGCTTAAAACTCAAAAAAGATAAATGAAACAGACAAAAAGCCCAAGCTCAAATCTAACTATCACTAACTATCACAAGCCAAAGTAGGGGAGAGGAAGTGGTCCTTTCCCCCACACACTATTCAGTGCATAGCACCTACACTTTGAGCGAACAACACCTTCATTCCTCTGGACCCCCAGAAAGGGAGCAAGGGTGTCCCACATTGGGAGTTTTAAAGATGCAAGTTCTTTTGGCTACATAGCCAATGAAAAATGTCTGCTCCCACCGCACAGTAGGAGATCACTAAATGTCTTTCATTGAAACAGGTCCCTATTACTTCCCAAATGCCTCCAGTCTAGGTTATTTTTGTATTCATTTGAGTTGTTTCCAGTTCTTTGTGACCCCATGTGGGGCTTTCTTGGCAAAGATACTGGAGTGTTAGCCATTTCCTTTACCAGATCATTTTACAGATCAAGAAACTGAGGCAAACAGGTTAAGTGACTTGTCCAAAGTAGGACAGCTAGTAAGTATCTGAGACTGGAATTGAATGAACTCAAAGGAGAGTCTTCCTGAGTACCAGGCCTAGATACAAATACATATATAGTAGTTAAATATAAAGTGATTTGGGATGGGAGGGAGGGTACAACCAGTTAGAAGATGAGGAAAGGCTTCATATGTGTAATGCTTGAGCTGCTTCTTGAAGGGGATCCTGGGAGGAGGAAATAAGGAGGGATTGCCCTGTAGGCATGGAGGGATAACAGTGTGAGGATCCGGAGCATGTGAGGAACATCTAGTGAGACAGTGAAGCATGTAAGAAGATTGTAAATGTTGTAGAGAGGCTCAAATGCCAAAAAGAAGATGTTATAATTCATCCTACAGGCAAAGGGAGCCCCTGCAGTTTAGTGAGTATGGCAGGCCACATGGACAGAGCTGTCTTTTAGAAAAATTCACTTTGGTTGATAGAGGAAAGATTGGAAGAGGAAGAGATGTGAAGCAGGGAGACCAATTAGCAAGCTATTGAAATAATCCAGGGGAAGAGGATACGAATTAGAGTTGTGGCTTTGTGAACAGAGAGAAGGGGCCATACACCAAAGATGCTGTAGAAATAGAAATGACTATATCTATTGACTGATTGGACACATGGGTTAAGTCAGAGGGAAGGGCAGCTCCATGGCACAAGATAAGGAATGGCCACACTGCGGCAGAAGAAAGAAGACCAAGATCACAGAGCTGTGCAGTTCAGTGTGGTTGAAATGGGAAAGGAAATGAACTGAAATATAAATTTAAAACGAAAGTTGAAGCCAACATGTAGGGAAACTTAAAATAATAGGGGATTTTTATTTTATAAACAATGACCAATCACTATAGTTAGGCTCTATGGGATTTGACAACCAATTGGCTAAGCCATTGAGTGACTGAGCTTTGAGGCATGGGTGCCTATACTATGCAATGACATGGGAAACCAAATGTGAGTGTGAGTGTGTGTGTGCGTGTGCGTGTGTGTGTGTGTGTGTGTGTGTGCATTTTGCTAGGTGTGACGGAACAGGGAGGAATGATAGCTTATACTACAGGTCAAGTAGGGTGAAGATTGGGATCTTTAGATTTAGCGATGTAAAGGACATTGGTGATCTTGGAGGGGGCAGTTGTAGCAGAAAAATGGAATTAAAAGTAATGTTGCAGGGCTTGAGAAATGAGTAGATGGTAAGAAAGTAGAATCAATAAGTGTCAACCTCAAAACAGAAACTGGCCCCTACCCTGCTGGCTTCATATTATCTATGTTATATTGTACTTTTATTTGACTTTGATAAATATTTTTCAATTACGTTTTAATCTGGTTGTGGCCACATTTGGAAGTGTTGTGAACACGGATGGAGCAAGTTATTTACTGAGCATCTTCTATGTGCCAGAAAATTTTGTAGACATCATCTCATTAGAGCCTTACAAACTGTTATCCTTAATTTACAAGTAATAAAACTGAGTCAGACAAAAGTAACTTGCCCAGGGTCATACAACTAGTAAGTTTCTGAGGCTAAACTTGAACTCAGGCGGTCTTGATTCCAGACTCCATCCACACACCACCTACCTTCTCTAAGAAGTAGGATGATACTGGCAGACCAAAAGTCTAAAAGAGGAAATGGAGAGCGAAAAGCATTCCTATGCTCCCTCCTGGTATTCTTGTAGCAGTAGCAGAGGGACATATAAGGAACAAAGAGCATTAGTGACAGTAGGAAGGGAAGTGGTCTCTTAAAGGTATACTGAAACTCGAAAATTACTTTCTTCGCAGGTTGCATAGCGAGAATTTGATTTTAGTCTTCCAGCAGGTTGTATCGACAAAGTAGGTTTCCCCAGGGTGTCCTAGAGATACCTTCGAGAAATGATGGGGTTCTTCTAATGCTTTCTGCTTGAATCTTCACTTCAATGTGTCTACTACTAATGATTTTTGCCCCAATAACAATTATTGCCCCAATCCATTTGCCAGTGCTAATTAGTGTCTCCCCAATATAATTAAACTTATTGATATTTCCTCAATATAACTGTTAAACAATTAACATAAACTGGCTTTTATAAAAGGTATTTAAGAAGATATAGGAAAAGCAAAAGCACAAAATGACTCCCTTTGAACCCAGGGGAATATTGATGTGAGAGATGGGACCTTTAGAAATTCTACATTCCATGGGGCGGCTAGGTGGCGCAGTGAATAGAACACCAGCCCTGGAGTCAGGAGTACCTGAGTTCAAATCTGGCCTCAGACACTTAACTCAAAAAACTAGCCGTGTGACCTTGGACAAGTCACTTAACCCCAACTGCTCTCCAAAAAGCAAAAAAAAAAAAAAAAGAAATTCTACATTCCAGCTTTTTGATTGAAGATAAGAAAGACTGGAGAGAATGGTATTGGGAGTGATTTAGAAGTAGAAAAAGGCCTTACTGTGAATCATTTCATCTCTTTAACAGTCTGGCAGAAAATTATTTCTTCTGAATTGGGAAAACTCAGTCATGGAGAGTTCTGTGCTCTTGTGGTAGGGATACACTACATAGCTCTAGTCTTTTTTTAACCACATGCTCAAAAAAGGGCTGGGAGTGGGGATTGGGAGGGGAGATAAAGTCTTAGAGATTCCTTCACTTCAGAACTTTATGGGGAAATCAGAAAGGTAAAACATGACCTCTTTAATTATTGCAAAGTTGACATTATCTAAGGACAATTGACCTAAAGTTTTGAACACATGATGTTAATCATAGTCATAATAATGTATTATTACATGTAAAATAGAGGTGAACCCATAGAACATACAATCTGACCCTATTAGTTCTAGCTCAACACTAAATGACTTGCATTTGGGGTGTGATGGGGGCCCTCACAGGGACAGGTAATACTCTGTCCCCTTGCTAAATTTCATTTGCTACCAGAGGATTCTGGGTGATTCTTATGGTCCCCATCACTGGGGGCTGCATCAAAGATGATTAGGGACTCAGCAGGAAAAACCACCTACTCAGTGGGCTTAAAAGAAAATAATTCCTACTCTGTATGTCTATATTTTTGTCTGGGTCTTTCTCTGTCTGGATCTGTTTCTGCTTTCTCTTTCTCTCAAATAGAGTTTGAGCTTTCAACAACTGTCCCTTGGATTTCTCACTTCTCATAGCACTAATCATCAGGTACAGAGGCAACAACTCTGAAGTTAGAGTCTCCATTAATACATCTTGGGAACTATTTATCACACAGAAACAGGTGTAAACTGGAACCAAGATATTTGATGGTTTATTTTTTTTTCCTCATTTGACTATATATAACCTATTATAAAACATAGTGGATAAAATACGCAGTCAGACCAAGGCAAGGAACATGGTTAGTCTTCCTTTGATTTTACACTCCTTGTGTTTCTTTTCATTCTGACTTTGACCACAAATCTCTGCCCCCACTGGGCCATGACACTTCATCTCTCACATTCTCAGTTTAAAGTCCCTGCTGCTTCTCAGCATGGTGAGGAAGGTGGAAAGGTAGCTGCAGATTGAGGGGTATTACATGTGACAAAAAAGGTCTGTGTTCTTCAACCCACAGATCCCGCTGCTACTGGTGTACCCAGCAGAGACAGGTAAGTGAGAAAGGTTCCATATGGACAATAAATGTATGGAAGTGACGGGGTGCTTAGGTGCCTGTGCTTGAAACCCAGTTTGTAAAATCATATCCAGCTCCAAAATCACATTTCTCCCTAGCCTCAAAACACTCTCTCAGGCAGTTTCTCTCTAGCTCAAGGGCAGCATGCCCTAAAAAAAAAATACTTATCTCCCTTCCTGTTACAATGGTCATCTGCACTTACAAAATTTAATAGTTTAATCCATGTACTGGCTGAACCAGCTGTGTACAGGTATCAATCTATCATATATATCCTAGACTCAGTCATATGTATACTCCCTAGCCCATAATACACTTCCTGAATTTCTTGTTAGATTGGGTTCCCATCATCCATCTTGTCAAATGTGACATTGATGGGTAGCAGACTGGGCACTTCTCAGTCAGCCCTGACTGCTAGCTGGCTTGGTGATGTTTCAAGCCTAAAATCATACCTCCAGACAGCAACCCCATTTGGGCTATTTCCCAGAGAATTATGGGCAACATACTGACACAGTAGATGTTAAAAGTGCATGTTCCTTTAATCACTGGCAGAAGAAATGGGGGAACTGCAAAGTGCAGGGGCTAAGGTAGAGTTATAAAGTTTTACGCTCTGCAGTGGGCAGGAAAAGGTTAAGGAGATAGCCTGCAAAGAGTTTGGGCTTGAGGGGCAGGATTTATAACCCTAAAACTGTCAGTCAAAGGCTAATTATGCTAACTAGGTGGGCAAAGGTGGAGTAAGGGAGGAGTTGGGGAGTGGTCTAGGAGTGGTCAGTGCTGAAAGGGACATGCACGTTTTTATCAACTATTATGTAAATTTCCCATGATTCACTGGTAAATTCCTGAGGTTGGGGCCAGAGGGAGGTGTGGTTTTGAGCTTGACGCGTCACAGGCCACTTATGGTCAAGGATGAATGACGTATGTTCAATATGGCTGTTGGGATGATAGTTTTGATTGTTTCCAAGTCTGGGAACTAGCCTGATTAGGGATTCAGGATGTACCATATTGAGACAGAGTTATCGCCTGATAAAGTTGCTCAAGGATTTTGGGTGCAGCTGGGCACTTAGAACAAAGGGGCTATGCATTTCTCTAAAGGTTTGTTTATAGAAACTTTTGAGACTTTCCCAGGGGCTTGTCTCTAGGCAGATTTTCTGACTAAGGGAAGACTTTCAAGCTGGGGGAAGGGGAGAAGCAGGATTTATGCCTTTATGGAAGGGGGAAAGTGGGACTTTTACAACTTAATTGTACAGGCTTGTTACAAACGGATGTTACATACCTAGGTACCCAAGCATAAGGCAGATTTTTACAAATTGGGGTTACAGACAAAAGCATCCCAAACTGCATCATTACCACGTCATTATAATGACCAAAGTTGGCAAGAGGAAAGAAATAAAGAAATGCACCCTTCTCCCTTTGCTTTTGTTTTCCTGTAGCTGTTTTTCTATCTTCTCTCCCAATAAACTGTAAGTCCCTTGAGAGGAGGGATTGTTTTTTGTCTTTCTTTGTATCCCAAACACACAGTTCAATGTCTGGCACATAGTAGCAGTTTAATAAATGCTTGTTGATTGTTCTTTGTAGAGGTGGGACATACAGATGAGTAAGATTGCATTTGAGACCACCTGTGCACTGGTTTTCCCCTTCTTTGCAAGAGAAGACAAATTTGTAGGGGATGAGGAAAAGATATGACAAGAAATGACTGATGGAAAAACAAGAGGCTTTGACAGAAGTCAAATATAATAAGTATGAATGGGTCAATTCATTTGTCTGAGAAACCTAAACCATAGGAATAGGGCACATAAGTGTGGAGAAGTCACGCTTCAACAATATAGTTGAGCCGAGTCTTCATCAACTGATTTTCCCAGTGGAGGCAGTCTTTCTAGTCAATATAATCCAGCATCTGCTCTGAAAAAGAAGACAGTAATTAAGCTCTGACTACAAGAAGCTAAACAATCTGTTTGCACACGATGGGATTAAATCTCTAAAAAATTAGGGAATTAACAAAAACATTCATTAAGGTAACAAATTACTTTAGCAAAGTTGCAGGCAGGATGTAAGGCAAACCTCAAAAAAACTCATCTGCATTTTACATGCCCCCTAAAAGAATGTGGTGCTGAAATTTATAATTTTTTGCATCAGCCAACTAAGACACACAGGATTTATATAAATACAATTTTTAAAAGATTTTAGTATTATGGAATAATTGAACAACTACAGTGATATTCTCTATACATAATTAAGCAGCTCTAATATGGTAAATATCAATATTTACCAAATCAATTTATAGATTTAATATAATAGTGATCCCAATTATATGTTAGAATTTAATGAAGTAATTTTAAAATATGGAAAATTACAAGACTGTTACAGGGAACTATGAAAAATTGATGAAAGGAACTTTCCATGACAGATTTTAACACATACTATAAAACAGCAATCATAAAAACTATCTGGTAAAGGGCTTTTTTAAAATAGCAAGGTATAGCAACAGAATAGAATATATAATTAGAGCCATATGAATACATGAAATTAATATTTTATAAGGCTAAGGTTATAAAACTTTGGGGAAAGGAATCATGCAATAAAAACTATTGAAAGAATTGGATAGTAATATAAGAAAGATATAAATTTAGCTCCACACCTCATTTTAAATAGGTCAATGAGCTAAAAAAAAAAAGTCTAGAAAATATGGCCATATATGTATCTTAACTGGGAATGGAGAAAATGCTTGTCTATCAACAAATAAAATAAATTATTGGAGACAAAATAGATTGGATTATACAAAAAATAAAAGGATATGTGATGGTCAAGATGACATTAGTCATTTTCTGTAAATTTCTTTATGCCTTCAATGACATAAAAAAGGAAATGTTAACTCTTTTGCAGGGTAATCATAGCTAAATCTACAAAAAACAAAATGCTTCAATAAAATAAATGATTTTATGAATTAAAACTGATATCTAGAAAGATATTGTTCAGCAGATCTCTTTCACCAGGCATCACCCACCCTCAGTAGCAAGCACAAGAAAATACCAAGACTTGTGTCTAGGGTCCAAGCTTTAGAGGAGAGACCCAGCAGCTACAGTGACTTCCAGAAAATCCCCACTCTGCTCATCTCCACAAGAAGTGGTAGGTGCTGTTTGTGATCAGGTATGGGAAGGGAAAGAACAGAACAAAGGGAGGAATTTAGTGGGTTGAAAATGTGCTGCCTTGAAAGCAGGGAATTGACCCTATGGTAAGGATCCCCCAAAGGTATAGTGATTCTGCCTGAACACCCTTTGCCCCTACTTGAAAAGAAGAAGCAAGTATTGATTTTACCCCCATCAAATGAAGAAAAACAGGAGAGCAAAGGGAGCATGCCAGTGCATAAGGCTGTATGGGTTTCCAAGGAATAGGGATTAGAAACCAAGTAGGACAAGTTCTGTCTTCCCAGAGGTTACTAAAGGCACCTACCAACTCATAACCACGTGGTCCCTACCTTGTCCATGGGTAAATGATGCTTCTACTCTCTTGGTGGTTGAACCATATTTCATTTTCTAGATTGCATCATCATGTCCCAGCTGTCTCCTCACTCTATTCCATGGGCCCCTTCTCCCACCAGGGAGCTCTTCTGAACCTCCTTTGGAGAGATGGCCAGACCAGCTCTCTCTCATTCTCTGGACTTCACCATCAGGATACAGTTTTCTCCTCTATTTTCTTTGAGTTTCATGTCCCATTGGTGAATTATTCTCAGAATTTCCATTTTTGGTGTGGCCAGCAAAAATTTACTCAAGACAAGAGTTCCTGGGTAGATTAGAATGTAAGCTCCTTGAGGGCAGAGACCATTTTTCTTTTTACTTTTATTTGTATCAGCACTTAGTACATGCCTGGCATAGAATTAGTGCTTAATAAATGCTTGGTGACTGACTGGCTGCTGCAGTAAAGATTTGAAAAGTTGCAGAGGAGAAGACTTGGGATGAGGGGCAGAATTTAAAAGGAGCTTTACTCAAGGAAGAAATGGGATACTCTGAAGAGTATTACCCTGAGAAGAAGTGCTGAGATATGG
This sequence comes from Pseudocheirus occidentalis, assembly GCA_028646575.1. NCBI lineage: Eukaryota > Metazoa > Chordata > Mammalia > Diprotodontia > Pseudocheiridae > Pseudocheirus > Pseudocheirus occidentalis. The sequence goes on from CM053597.1 coordinate 212,550,787, forward strand.
GAATCTAAGGGTGGGTAGAGAATAGGGCACATTTGAGCATTGAGAACTCACCTTTTCAGTGTAATTAAGAGGTGGGAGAGGAATAGAATGAGAGGAGATAGGGAGAGACAGAATGGGGTAAATCATCTCATATAGAGGAAGCAAGGGATAACTGTTACAATGAAGGGGAAGAACAGGAAGGCAAAAGGGAATGGGTCAACCTTACTCTCATTGAATTTGGCTTAGGGAAGGAATGACGTACACTCTAAAGTGGGTATCTTGCCCTATAGGAGAGTAGGGCGGATGAGGATGAGAGGGGGGATGATGGAAAGGAGGTCAGGGTTGGGGGAGGGTTGTTACAAGCACACACTTCAGTAAAGGGACAGGGACAAAGTAGAGAACAGAACAAGGATGGGGTGGGACAGGAAGGAGGGAAATATAGTCATTGTTACACAATATGTTCATTGTGGAGATGTTCTGCATAACTACACACGTATAGTCTGTAATGAATTACCTGACTTTCCAGTGGGGGTGGGTGACAAAGGAGGAATGGAAAGCATCCAGAATTTAAAGTTCTAAAATCAAATGATTGAAAGATAATAATAATAATAATAATAATAATAATAATAATTTACATGCAACTGGGAAATGAGATCCATAGGCACTGGGATAGGGAAATCCATCTTACCCTACCAGAAAGTCAGAGGGATGATAGGGGAGGATATAGGAGAGAGCAGATTGGTGGATGGGATATACAGTGGGATCGCTATTTTGGGGTGGTGGGTAGAGGAAAGACAGGGAGAAAATTTGAAACCAAAATCTTGTGGAATTCAATGATGCGAACCAAAAAATTTTTAAAAATAAACAAAAGTTTTTTTAAAAAGTCACCTTTTCCAAAAGAGTTATATCAGGGTGGGCAGTATTCCACTTCAAGAGAAAGGAAATATGAATTCCTAAAGGGATCTGAAACCCAAGAAGGGGAAAGTGCATAGAGCCAAAGATGTGATGACACAATCTTTGAGAAAGAGATTATCATGGTAAGGGCAAGGATTGGTTTGGGGTCACATGATTTGAAGTCACAGGACAATTGACTGCATACTGCTACTTCCATCCAACATTACTTCCCTCCAAATTGATATTTCTAAGAATGAGGCAAACAGAAAAAAGTCATAAGGACAATAACAAAAACAATTGGTTAGCAGAGGGAGCTCAAAATAGGTCCTTTGGAGGCTTTAAGCACACAACAGAGAGAATAAAAAAGGAACAAAAGAGAACACAGCTGACAAATAAAGGTCAGAATAGAATAGCAAGAAGAGAAATAATTACTAGAACAAAGCAAAGAAAAAGATTAGAAGAAGGTATTCTAAAGGGAAATGACTGAAAATAAGAGGGTTGGAGGAAAGGTTTTGAACAAATCACTTAACTGCAGCGGAAAAGGAGAAGGTACAAAAGTAAAGGAAATAGAAACAAGAAAATAAATTAAACTGAGAGGTAGAGGGGGAGGAAGGGGAGAAACAGAACAAAGTAAAAAGAACAAAATAAACAGGGTACATTTGAACAAAGAAAACCTACAAGGAAGCAAAGACACACAGCTTTCAACTTAAAGCCCAGTATTTAATATATAGACTTTCTTGAAATGATAAGTTATTGCTATATATTTTGAGCCCTCTCCTATGTTCTGCTGTACACACAGCATGTTTTTTTCTTATTTTATATTTAACTTTAATATTTAAGTTTGTAATGTTTCTTTTTCTTTTCTTATTACGTATTTGAGTTTTAATATTTATCTAAAATTTTAAAAACGAAAGAAAAAATAAAGTATAAGAACTTAGAAAAGGGTAGAATAGGAACAGGGAGGGGAGTGTCACCATCAAAGTAATTTAAGCAAAACTAATCAAAAGGAAAAAAGGTTGATTGAAAGAGGAAGGAGATTGTTTTAAAGGTGACATTAAAAGGGTAGCTAGGTGGCACAGTGAATAGAGCAACAGCCCTGGAGTCAAGAGGACCTGAATTCAAATGCAACCTCAGACACTTAACACAAAAATTAGCCATGTGACCTTGGGCAAGTCACTTAACCCCAATTTCCCTGCCTTCCCCCCTCCAAAAAAGCAAAAAAAAAAAAAGGTGACATTAAAGAAATAATGGAGTAAAACACAAGCTTAACAATAATAATTCTAAGTAATAAATACAATTGTATAATTTACAAATAAATAATAATTGCAAACAATCCAGGAGGACTTGAGTTATAATTCTTCCTCAGATGCTTGCTGGTTATGTGACCATGGTCAAGTATCAACTTCTTGACCTAAGTTTCTTCATTATAAAATGGGGATGATAATAGCATTACCCCACAGGGTTGTTATAATGATTAAATGGGATAACACATTGTAAAGTGCTTTGCAAACCTTAAACATTATAGGAAAATGCTGAATCAAGGAATTATGGACTAATATCATTAATAAATGTTGATTTAACAATTTCCTGGCAGTTGGGTGGCACACTGGATGGAGCACTGGGCTTGGATCCAGGAAGCCCCCAATTCTAATCTGGCCTCAGACACTTACTGGATATATGACCCTTTAACTTCTTTCTGCCTCAGTTTCTGCAACTGAAGAATGGAAATAATAAGAGCAATCACCTGATAGGGTTGTTGTGATGATCGAAAGAGGTGATATTTATAAAGTACTTGGCACAGTGTTTGGCACATAGTGGATACTATATAAATGCTTATTTCTTTATTCTTCCTTATATAAAACCTAGTAAAAAGAGTAAATCTTTTATGTGTTTGAATGTGTGTGTGTGTCTGAATATATGCACTACATTCACTATGCTTGACTTGTGTCTATGGGAGGCTTCTGGGAATCCATCAAGGGGTAGAATTGTTGATGGGGGGGGCTGGTTTCTAGCAATGAGGCGGGTGAAAAAATTTTTTCAGCATCTGCAGAAGTGGAATGGTTCCTTAATAGAGGACAAAAAGTTGGTTTCCCCTGACTTTGGACTTCCATAGTCTACGGAGAGGGATGGGATGGGGTCTGGAGCAGTGGTCTATCCCCTAGCCCAATGCCTGATGCTGGGTAGGCATTCAATGTTTAGTGATTTAGGATTTAGTCCTCCTTGGTACCAGCCAAGATAGTGAAGCCACAGCAATGCCCCCCAAAAAGAATTGAATTTAGAGAGCTTCAATCCATATCTTCTTCATCCTAACCCAATGTTCCTTCTGTGAAACCACATTGTCTGGGAATGGACTAGATGACAATTAAGGTCACTTTCAACTCTAAGACTCTGTGAGCCCTCAAAACTCCCCTACATCTCTCTACCAGGTTCTATGTCCTTCAGTATTTTGATGAGGCACATGGAGGGCAAGATTAGTATACACACACATTACCGAATGACTGATACATTAACACAAATTGTAACCCGTTCTTGTCTTCTTGTCCTATGCAACTCTTTTTCAAGATGTGTAAAATTTTGTCTTGGTAGCACAGCAGATAGAGTGTCAGATCTGCAGTTTGACAGACTTGAGTTCAAATCCAACCTTAAATACTTAGTAACTGTGTGACCCTGAGCAAGTCACTTTAGCTCTGTCTGCCACAGTTTCCTCATTTGTAAAATGGAAATAATAGTACCTACATCCCAAGGTTGTTGCGAGGGTAAAATGAGATCATATTTGTAAAAGCACTTGGTCAATAATAAAGCAATAATAAAGTAAATAATGAATATTTATTTATTAGTGATAAATAATGTTATAATAATAAATAATAATAAATAGTGAGGATGATGAAGATGGTCATGATGATGGTGGTAGTGGTGGTGGTGGCGGTGGTGGTGGTGGTGGTGGTGGTGGTGGTGGTGGTGGTGGTGGTGGTGATGGTGGTAGTAGGCCCACCCAGTGCTTTGGAATCTTCCTTTAGAATCTTATTCCCTTTGGAATCTTAACTTTGTGTAAATATCAGTGAGAGCACAATGTCTTTTTACTGGTTTTCCCACCATTTTCTCTGTCAATCCAATGTCTCTCTGACAAAATCCTTTGTACCATTTCTCCTCTATAATATTTCACTGGTAATAAATTACCAAGTTTCTCTCCTTTGGACGATCTTCCCATATATGACCATGTAAAACTTATGCTCTCCTTGCTTGTTTTAAATCATCAACCTTCTTCAGTTGTCCGTAAAAAGAATAACTCAGAGATGGACATAATGTTTAACTGCATAATTTAACAATGAACAACTGCTAGAAAGTTCTCTAAAATTTGAAAGCACTATGTCCATGGACTTACATGGGGGCAGGTATTCCAAACTTAGTTTCATGATGAAAATGAACTTGAAACTAGACCCATAAAATTTTAGCACTGGAACGTACCTTTGTCATTGTTTTTCAGTCATTTGTGTCTATCTCTATGTGACTCTATGGATTTTAGGGGGGTTTTTTGGTGAAGATACTGGAGTGGTTTGCCATTCCTTTAATCAATGAAGTTAACTTAGGAGTCACTTAATTTAACTCTTACATGAAACATCAGCTAGGAAGTCACTGGTGACTTTGGACAAGGCTGTGAACAGTAAGTAGCCACACAGGTCTCAAGGGGTGAATGTGTTGAGAAATCAAAGGTAGTGACTCATTCAATGTATTTGCTGAACAGGATTAAAGACAAAAATTTAGACGTAGGGCCCCCAAATGTGTGTATAAGTTGAACAAAAGGAATCTGATACAAAAGAGAATGTGGACATTTGATTCATCAAGCTCTGGATAGGAGCATAAGTAGACCACATGCTTCAGGAGTCAAAAGCTCAGCCTCAGTCCAGGTTAAAGTAAGATAATCTACCAACAGTGAACAGTGGGGATGGTGGGAATTAGAGATTTAAACTGATTTTTTTTCCCTTTCCTCTGACTCCAGTAAAAATTTTGCATAACTTCTCCCCTTATCTACATAGATAATCAAATACCTCCCTTTCTGCCATTTCCCACTCACTCCTTAACTGTTTTTCATTCCTCCAAACTAATCCATCTATGATAACCTTGTGTCAAAGTAATTACTTATGGATGACATAAATAGAGAAGCCAGAAGAGACTTATGGAGGGCTTAATCTATCTATTCAAGTCCTGGGGAATGATATGAATTGTACTGTATGTGTCTAATTTTTAAATTACTGCATTTCAACAACAGGAATCCAATAATATTGCCAGGGAAACAACCAGGGAAAGAGAAAACAAGAGGGATAGCCAAAGAATCTTGTGTTTTGTATGAGATGGGGAGAAAATGAAATAACTTACACTATAAGGAAGTGTGTCCAAACAGATGAGTATTTTTTCATCTTTATTAATTATGTCTATCCTTTAAGGGTCCACTGTATACAGAGCACCTTTCCTGGTTGCTGCCTGCAGAAATCAATCAGATATCATCCCTACCCAGAAAGGACTCATGTTCTAACAATATAAACAATCCAAATATCTTATTTTTTCAGTTAAACAAACATCTATTTTATATAATATTTTATTTTTCCCCATTTGCATTTTCAAACAAATTTTTAACATTTTTTTAATGTTTTAATGAGAAGTATTACTAATTATTACATCAACTATGGCCTGCAATAAGAAGGAACTACCCCAAGGGAGCACAGTGCCTCAGAGTCTTCCTGTGTGTCCCCTACCCCCACCCAGAAGCTTTTATTTATTCTCCCCTTCAAGTCCCCCAAGTTATAACACAAACACAAATCCTCTTAGCTATGGAGATGTTCAAGATTGGAGAATTAGAATGGGATATTACCAGACTCACTTTTTCTTCACTTACACATCATAGATGAAACAAAGCATTTCTTTCTAGCCTTCTTACCTGGCAAATGACAAAGGCACAAAATAGAGAGCACATTGACTATGATACACTTCAATGCAAAGGCCAATAAGACACTAAGTTGTTCTCACAGAGAAACCACTACACATACTGGCTTGGAGTTACCAAAGCTAAGAATTCATGCCTTGACCTGGACTTGTGCCCTTTGGTATACACTTTAGGTGATGATAAGCTAAAAGATTTAGTGATTTAAGCCAAGGCAGCAGAACCTGGTACCATGGCCCCCTATGGCAAGGTCACCCAAAGGGTAAAGGAGAGGCACATGGAGGGCAAGATTAGTGTGCACCACATTACCAGTAGAAAACTTCACAAAAGTGGTATAAATATGTCTTCAAAGACATGCATGATTGTGAAACATAAGGCCAGGTTACCATGGTCTAGAACATAACATAGATAATGTGAATTTTTTGTGGTTTTCTAAGTCAGCATGTGGCCCTTAGGGATTAGTTTCTAACTAAATATGATACCGCTAGTCTGGAGTTTGGAATTTCTTCTTCCAGACACTTTGAGAAAAAAACATAAACAATTATGTTGAATGGTTTAGATTGCATTTTTGTCTGGAATCAGGTGGTATAGACTGCACAACTTCCCAATGGTCTTTCCAACACTAAGGATATCTTACATTAGGCCATTCATAAGGCTACACCCAGAATACTGTAATCAGTTCTTGTCATTAGGCAGTATTATTTAATAGGCAAAGAACTGGACCTTCCAATGTCAAGAGATGTAGAACCTAGTTTTGCCTTGACTCTTATCTGCTGTTGTTTGTCATTCAATGCATCCAAGATTAATCAAAGGATCATGATTTTCCCAGAGTCCCTTACAGCAGACATCTGCTTGACTTGTAAAGTACATAGAGAGAAATAAAAATGTCACAAAGAAATGATACAGATACTGATATGTATATGTACATATATACACATATAGGTATGTATTAGATAACATGGTTTGAGCTCCCATCTACTTCTTCATAGCTTCTTTCTTTAATTGATAGATTCAAAGCAGAAACCAGGAAGAATAATTGCTATTCACACAATGTGGGAAAGAAAAATGACCTTTTCTGATGAGATGACTTGACTTCTTTGTTTCTCCATCTCTGAACTAACGTTAAGAAGCCTTGCTATTACTCAATAATAACAGCTGACATTTAGATACAGCATTGACATTTGCCAAGGGTTTTTGTCCATGTAATTTCATTTGAGGCTTACTCTCTTGTATCCTAAGTACTACTAATACTCTCATCGTATAGATGAGAAAATGGAGGCTTACAGTGACTTGTCCAGGGTCAAATAGTCAATAAGTACCTGATGCTGGTTTTAACCCAGGTCTTTTGATTCCAAGTCTAGTACTCTGTCTTCTGTCACTTTGGCCCCTCTGCAAGTACAACACTCTTCAGAGATGGCACTTTGTATTTTTTTTCTTTTGGAAGGCAATTGGGGTTAAGTGACTTCCCCAAAGTGTCTGAGGCCAGATTTGAACTCAGGTCCTCCTGACTCTAGGGCCAGTTCTCTATTTACTGCACCACCTAGCTGCCCCTTACTTTGTATTTTTTTAAAGAAGGAAAGTATTTGGAGGCTATTTTATCTGGATAAAAATTATGAAATTTATCTGGATAAAATTATGAAATTTAATATTTTTTAAAAATCCAAATTAGTCATATCTACATAGTTAACTATATATTTCAATGTGAGTTTTCATTACTAGGTTTGACATCATCAAGACAACCATAGTTAATTGTTATTGACCTGAAGGGAAGTATTCATTATAGAAAATATTCAATCCCAGACTGACTTTCCCTGAGGCTTAATGGGCCACTGCTTCCCACTGTCAGTCAGCATGTGTTGAGAACTGCAAACTCATTCTGATATTTAGCCCTAAAATGCTGAGTAGAAAAGTAATTTTTTTTAATTAAGCTTTTCTTTAACCCTGCTGTTCTGACAAGCTTTCTTTTTCGTCTCTTTTCTTTCCTTCACTGGCAAACATATTAAGATACACTCATTACCTCTTCTTTAATCACTACTTTTACCCCCTTGAAACTCACCCAGCTTCTGATATATATATATATGTGCATAGATTTGAATCTATAACTAAATTATGTGTATGCGCATATATGCATATATATTTATATATGACACATATATTATAAATACACATATTTTTGAAATACACAGTGAATTTCAAGTCAGGCATATTCAACTGGGTTTATCAAATTGAAATGCAAATTTTCAGAGAAGTCTCACACATTAAAATGATCTCTAGGCTTCATGTCTTTTATGTGAATTCTATGGTTTCTTCTTATTTCAATCCATTAATGTGGATAATTGATCATTTGCATAAATCCAAGGAGACTCAATGATTTTAAGCAATGTGCTTGAAATTGCAGATTTACAGAGAATATGTGAGCTCAGGAGGGTCTTTAAAATGCCATTGAATAATGCCATTTAAGTAGCTTCTGCTTCTAGGTGCTGTGAAATGACTGGGGACAGTAAATTTCTTTTCTCTTTGGTCTCTATAATGAGAGACAGCAAAGTACTTATTAAAGTACCTTCATTTTCCACATACACCTGACTCAAGGTAAAAATTCTATTTGTATTTAAAGAACAACATAAACTCACTATTTTAAAAAATAATTCATGATCCTTGTACTACAACCACCACCACCACCTTTTGTAGAAACAGACTCCCAAATGGTCAGTCTTCTAAAATGTATTTCCATTTTACCAAATCCTGAAGTCATCCAGGAACCACAGGAAATCAGATTTTCTCAGTTGCTGCCTAAAGGCAAATTAAGTGTATTGTGGTTTGCAGTGAATACTTTTATAATTGTACAACAATGATTCTGGCCTGGGAAAGGAATGGATGGGAAGTGTGAGAAGGCTGCTTCACTAGGGGAAAAAATCATATAAAATGAACAGGATACCACAGAAAATTTATCTGATTCAAGGGGAGAGTTGTAAGGGTTTAGGGCTTCAAGTCCTGCCTCTGACATACACTACTTGTGTGATCCTGGGCAAGTCACTTAGCTTCTGTTTGCCTCAGTTTCCTCAACTATAAAATGGGTTTAATAAAAGCACCTACCTCCCAGGCTTGTTGTGAGGATCAATTAAGACAATAATTATAAAGTGTTTAGCACAGTGCTGACACATAGTAGGCTCTATATAAATGCCAGCTATTATTATTATTGCTTAAGTTCTCAGTGCCCCATTCTGCTAAAGAAGGAAATGGTAAGCACTCTAGTCTCTTTGCCAAGAAAACCCCAAAAGGAGTCATCAAGAGCTGGATGTGACTGAAAATTGATGTAACTGAAAATTGACTAAACAATAAATAACCATTCTCTATGATAAGTTGCAGCAAAGGGAACAACCTGAATTGATTGAGGAAGTTTCCTTAACTCCTACTTCCTTCCATTCATGATCCATAAATAAATGTGCCATTAAAGGCAGCTCAGGAGTACAGAATCCACAAGAGGAAACCCAATGAAGAGAAAAGAAAGGATTTAAAGTAAGGATTTTTTCTTCCCCATAATTCTTTGCAGAGCAGCTTTGACATCCTTATTCCTTAGAGAGTAAATCACAGGATTCAGCATTGGAGTGACAAGGGTATAACAGAAAGAAGCTATTTTGCGTAACTCGGGGTTGTCAGGGGGTATGACATACACAAAAAAGACAGTCCCGTAGAGCAAACTCACAACCCCCAGGTGAGAACTACAGGTGGAAAAGGCTTTCTTGCGGCCCTCAGTAGAGCGGATTTTCAAGATGGTAGATATGATGTAAGTATAGGATACCAGGATAACTACAATGGTGGGAAAAATAATCACTGTGGCCAAAGTTAGTGACACCATCTTGTGGAGAAAAATATCAGAACAGGAGATTCTTTCCATTGGGTGGGAGTCACAATAGAAATCATCAATGACCCGAGAAGCACAGAAAGAAAGAGAGAAGGTTACGCTTACTTGGAGAATGGCGGTAAACCAGCCGCAAAGATAGGAACCTAACACAAGCTGGGTGCAGAAGCATCTTGACATACGGACAGAATAGAGCAGAGGAGAGCAGATGGCTATGAAACGGTCATAGGCCATAGCCGACAAGACAAAGCCCTCTGTAACCATGAAGAGGGCAAAAAGGAAGAGTTGGATCACGCAGCCTGTGAAGGAGATGGTATTTCTCATGGATAAGATATTGGCCATGGCCTTGAGTGCTATGGCAGAGCAGCAGGAGAGATCGATGAAGGACAGGTTGCCTAGGAAGAAATACATTGGTGTGTTCAACCGAGGGTCAATCAGGATGAGAGTTATCATGCCAGCATTTCCCAGAAAGACCATGCTATAGAGAAACAGAAAAAGCAAGAAGAGGAGAGAATGGAGCTCTGGGCGGATTCGGAATCCTACAAGAATGAAGTCGGTCACCTCTGAATGGTTGTTTGTTCCCCTGTCACTCATGGCAGAGACCTGCTGAGGAATACAAGTCAAGGTCAAAAGTCAAGTCAAAAAGCATTTTTAAATGCCTCCTATATGTCAGGCATCATGCAAAGTTCTAGGGATAAAAAGAAAGGCAAAGTAATCCTTCCCTCAAAGAACTCAAAATCTTTCAGCTTTGATCCTCCTGTTACCAAAGATAACTTGCACAGGTGACCCTGCTCTACACCTGCCTACCTTCCACTCTACACCTGCTTACCTTCTCTCTTAATCTGCCGCATAATTATATAAATTTGTATGGTGCAAGCTTGTTTTATTTCCTCTTTAAAATGGCAATTTCATGATTTTTTTCTTCTTCTCTGTAATCTGTTATTCCCACATTACTGCTTGTCCTAATTTGCTTAATCCTATAGCACAGTGGTTCTCAACCTTCCTAATGCCGTGACCCTTTAATACTGCATGTGGGCAGATCCACGTGGAGACAGAAGGAGGAGTGGTGTCTCGGTTCTTAAGACCATCGGAAATATGTGTTTTCTGATGGTCTTAGGTGACCCCTGTGACCCCTGTGAAAAGGTCATTCAACCTGCAAAGGGGTCACGACCCACAGATTGAGAACTGCTGCTGTAACAGATCAGACAGCAAGAAGAGAATGGAATAAGTTATGGAGAGAGGTTGTAAAATTATTTTTTCTACTGATCCTTAGAAATAAGCAAGTAAGACCAATGCTTTCATTCTTGAACTAGGTTAATTATTTGGTTTAAAAAAAATTGTACAGACAACTTTTGGTTTGTCCTGTTGGAATGCATCAGTTTCATCCTACTGAATCTACTTTGATTTCAACATTAATAAAAATACATTCACAACTTAACTATGCATATGAGCAGCAAGGAAGGAAAGGGAACAAACATTCATTAAGTGCCTTCTGTGTGCCAGACACCTCGCCAAGCACTCTATAAATATTATATCATTTGATCCTCATAACAACCCTGGCAAGTAAGTGCTGTATTATTGTTCTCATGTTATAGCTGAGGAAACTGAGACAGAGATTAAGTGATTTGCCCAGGGTCACACAGCAAATAAGTGTTTGAGAACAAGTTTGAACTCATGTCTTCCTGGCTCCAGGTCCAGCATTCTCTATCCATTACATCACCTTGCTGCAAAGGATAGGGGAGGGGGAGAGAGAGAGAAAGAGACAGTGACAGAGACAAAGACAGAGAGAGACAGAGACACAGAGAGAGACACAGAGAGAAAGAGAGAGCTACAGAAAGAGAGACAGAGACAGAGACAGAGGCAGAGACAGAGGCAGAGACAGAGAGAGAGCCTGAGAACAAGGAAAACCTGGGTTCCTGATGCACCCTACTGGTGTGATCCCAGAAAAGTCAACTGATCTCCCAGTGGTCCAGACAACTCCATAATATTTAAAATACTGACCTATACTGATGGAGTTCCTTCATTCTGGAGTTCCCTTTAGCAATGAAATCTCAGGTTCATTTGTGTGCTAAAGGCTATTGTAGTGAGATACAAAGATCCCACCCTCTCAGAATTCACCATGTTGGAGGCCTATGTCCTGATAGAAAGGACAGGGACTCAGAATGTAAAATGAGGCTTCTTTTTTTTTTTTAATGACCAATGTAGAAGTGCCGTTTAATTGACAATATATGTTTGTAATATATTTTCTGGTGTTCTCAATGGGAGTAGAGATGATGTAAAAAAAGGTAGATCTTGGCTGTTTAAAACAATTTTTTTTAATTTTAAAAGAAATATTCCAATACCAAGAAAATTATTTGCAGCCATGTAAAATCCACAGAAACTTTTTAACTAAAATAAAATCACAGAAAATTCCGACCCCTTGCTCTGTTTACCTTCTGCTCCTACCTCTATGACACATATTAGTGATTATAAAGGCTCTTAAGTCAAAGGAAGTTTGAATCTAATTGTATTTACAGTCCACAACAAACAGACCTCACTAGGCAGGAAGTGAGTGCCAGAGGCCATTCCAGTCAACAGTGCCTTTTTCTCTGCTCCTTCCTAGGCTCCAGTCTCAAGGCCACTCTCTGTGGGCTCCTTATTCAGAGGAGTAGTTACAAAGGCCTCATAGAAAACTTGAAACCAAAAGCCACAGCATTAGAAAATCACCAAGGGCCTCCTCTGACAGCTCCTAGCAGAATGTCCTCACAGCAACAAATTAGACACAATCACTTTTCCTTCAACAAGAGCAAATACGGGAGTTAAATCCCCACAGTGGGATCGGGATAGGGAACTGTGCTTGAAGGATCAGCAAAAAATCTGAGTAAAAATGTCCATGAAAAGAAAGGTCAACACAATGAAAAATCACTGCCATTTAAAAAGTTTCAGAGACATAGTTTCTGGGTAATTTCATCATTTTATGAATAAGGCCAGCATGTTTATTAATAAAAGAATGATCATTTAACTGTCTCTTAGACCAAAGACCCCCTCATGGCCACGACAGACCCACAGCTTATTTGCCCTTGGAAGAGCAGGTCTTCCTGAGACTAGCAATCAACTCTAATCGCTTAATAATCAATGAGAAAATTAATATTATAATGGGAGGTGGGCCACATTACACTGAGGGCTTTAGGGGATGTGACTTGGATCACCCACTCACTTCCCTAGCTGCTAGTGTCTTTCCTCTAAAAATCACTTTGCATCTTAAATTAGGTATATTAAATGTACATTAAATTAGGTACATCTGTTTTACAATCCTATTAATGGGCATGCACCCTACCTGGCTTCAATTTTGTCTTTGTACCCCTAGCACCAAACCTACTGCTTGACATACAGTAAGCACTTAATAAATGTTTTTGATTGGCTAATAACTGCTCATTATTCTCAGTATTAACCTTTCCTAGGGGTATCATGAAACCACTCTGTTTAAAAAAAAAGTTGAAACTGATTCAGGGAAAAAAAGTTCCATGTAGACATGTTCTTGTTTAATAGAGTTAATATGAGTTTTGTTCTGCGCCCTTTATTATTTTCCCTTGCTATATCCCCATACTATGCCAGAAACTTCCTGATAGCAGGACTTAATTGAGTTTCGTGAGGATGGAGAGAGAACTGTGATATATTTATCTCATTTAATTATTGTATTTCCCCAGTGCCTAGGACAGGGGTCTTCAAAAAATAAGTACATTAAAATATTTAAATTTAAAATTTTAAATATAAATAAATTTAAATTATATATAATTTATATATTTATATACATATAAATAAATTTAAATTAATCTGAGGGTACTTTATATTTGCATTTGAACACTAACCAAACTCTTGAGCTAAAGGAATGAACCTCTCATGGTGGATTTTCAGTCAGTTACCAGTGATGCAAGGGGCATGTGGGTGTGGGGGATTGCTCTAAATCCTGGAAGTCAAGCTACACCTATTCCCCTTTGTTTTTTACTTGACATCAGCTTTCAGAGGCAGTATGTTTTTTTAAGCAATAGATCTGTCTTCCTAAATCACATTTGCTTAGCCCTAAACTCACAACAACTGGGAATTAGGCAAGGTAGCTTAGATATGTGAAGGAAGAAATGAGGCTTTGGGATAAATGAGTAGTAGAATACAGATATCCAAGAGCAACTCAGGATAAATTGTCCTTCCTCCAGCCCTCAATCAGTTAAAAAATAATGAGCACAAATGAAATTCAGCACTGGGGAAGTTCACAATCACTCAAAGCTGGAGGAGCCAACAGAAGGAAAGAATTGAAGAATGTGACCTCAAACTAAAAGCTTTAGCTTTTGCTTTTGTTTTGAAAATAGCCTATAGATGTAGCAGCAACATCCAGAGATTCCAAGTGTGGGAAGGATAGTTGTAGAAGGAATCTTCATCTCTATCAAAGTCTGAGTGGTCTTAGTAAACCTAGGAAGAATTTACATAATGCAGAGGGAAGCCCATGAAATTTGAGCAGTGGGTGAGAGGGGAAGGACACTGGACTTAGAAGTAGAAGACCATATCTGATTCCTGAGCCTCATTTTGTGATTCCTTTTGATTCCTGGGGCTTCATCTTCCTCATCTGGAGACTGAGCAGGTTGGACTTGGCTTCCAAATCTAAATCCTGTGGACTATGAACTTAAACTTTTTCTTTTTTTTTGGAAGCAATCAGGGTTAAGTGACTTGCCCAGGGTCACACAGCTAGTAAGTATCTAAGGGCACATTTGAATTCAGGTCCACTTGACTCCAGGGCTGGTGCTCTATCCACTGTACCACACAATTCCCCCCAATATATCTTGTTTTCCTAGGGCTGTTTTAAAAGTAAGACAAGAGCCATTCTGCTTCTCAGAATGCCTAGTTTCCTTCAATGCTACTTCCTACCAGAAACATTCCCCCTTCTTCCCTAGCTACTGATACCTTTCCCCTAGATAAGCCAAATATAATACAGAGAAAGAAAATGGACCAATAATTTCTCAAGGTCAATCTCAGTCCTAAAATTCTAAAATAAGCAAATTTAAGACCAAAGCAAAATATTAACACTTAGAAAGAGAAGGATTTTGGAAAATCCCTCAATAAGGTGTTTTGCACACATTAAGCAGGCATTCTTGACTCTTAAAACAAGCACCCCAACATACTGCTTAAGGTGTTCCACAATCTCCACCTTACTTACCTTTCATGTCTCCCTCACCATACTTGAGTTTCCAGTCAAGATGGACTGCTAGCTGTTCATGAGCTCAACTCTCAATTTCTCACCTCTGTGCATTCCCACATTCCATCCTCCTGCCTGGAAGATACTTACTGCACATCTTGGCTTCTCATAAGCCTTTGTGGTTCAGACTCAACTCACCTCACCTTTCACATGTCCTCTACTCCACCAGTTTTCAGCACCGCCCCTTCCTTCAATTGATTTGTGTTGACTTCTTTGTGTTGACTTCTTAAGTGTCTGTTGAATCTAGAAGTATCTTAAAGGCATAGACTGACTGTCTTAGGATTTTTGTCCTTATATCCTCAGCATCTAGTGCTGTGATTTGCACATTTTGGGAAATTAATCGATATTTATTTGATTGACTTGATCACTTGACTGAAAAGAGCAATGACATTTCAGGGAAGGAGGGATTGTTACTTACCTAAAACTTCTTTTGCTTTCTCTTCTTGGTCTTTTGTCTAAATTCAGAAATGTGAAATTTTTTTCTTCTTTGGTTATTGATTTTAGAGGGAGAAGAAGTGAATAAAAATTAAATACATCAAGAAATTTA
Organism: Pseudocheirus occidentalis; assembly: GCA_028646575.1. Taxonomy (NCBI): domain Eukaryota; kingdom Metazoa; phylum Chordata; class Mammalia; order Diprotodontia; family Pseudocheiridae; genus Pseudocheirus; species Pseudocheirus occidentalis. The sequence goes on from CM053597.1 coordinate 212,566,226, forward strand.
GTCTGAATAAAATAAGATCTACTTACCTGTCCTCAGTTTAAGGTCGTACTCAGACACCTAAGATTTCCTTTTTCTTAGCTACTTATCCCAAAAAAACAAACAAAAAAAACCTATAAGCATTCAGCTCTTCACAAAGTGAAGGAGGGTGAGTATGGATGGGTGGGGCTGATATTATGGGGGTGGTGGGGAGGAATGCTTTGGCAGGTTTCTTTTTGCTTTCTGAGTAATTCTCTAAGAGAACTGAAATAAGAGCAGACATCAAATACTACAACTAGTGCTAAGAAACCTGAGTGATCAAACTGCAGGGAAGTCACACATGCCCACCTGCTCTCTGGGCAATTTTACAAATCTTAGAATGAGAATGATGGAAATTTAAGGGGGCAAGGACACCGGGACCCAGAGAGAGTCATGTGTATGTTTCTGGGGCCCATAATGATCAGCCCAAATAAAGGCAGCAATGATCTGTGGCTGCTTTAGTTATTTTAAGTCCAACGCAACCATTGCAGATAATTGCATCTTGGAAGTTTTGCTAACTTTTCTGGGAGGGTTGCTCCTCTGAGAGAAGAAGTCTGAAAGTAAGTCAATTACTGAAGTATAACAAGAGTAGGCTCCAGGGCAATGGTCCATGAGGACCAGGAAAGGGGCAAAGAGCCAAAGAGAAGCCAAAAACACAGATGACGCCTCTCATTGAATGTTTTCTGGGACATCTCAGGCTTCAGGTTTTAACCCTACAGTTAAAGAGGACATAGCTAAACACTATCTCTTTGTCTTCAAAAGCAAATTAATAGGCAAATGAAAAGATAGAAAGATAGGTGTGCCAAAAGCCACTCCCCAAAAAGGCAAGTGGTCAAGAGACATGAACAGACCATTCTCAAAAGAAGAATTGTAAATTGTGAAAGTCTGAGTCAAATCACAGTAAAAGAAAAGCAAATCAAAAGAGCTCTGAAGCTATCCCTCATGCCCTGTAAATTGGTATAGATGATAAACGACAATAATAATTGATGATAAAGGGATTGTGGAAAGATGGGCATACTAATACATCATTGATGAAACTGGATTAGTTCAACCATTCTGGAAAGCAAACTAAAATATGCTAGGAAAATGACTAGAATATCTCTCTCATTTGACCCAGAGATTCCACTACTAGGCATTTACTTCAAGAAGGACAATAACAAAAAACAAACAAATAAAAAGTCTCATATACGTGCACTTTGTGTGGTAGAAAAGACCTGAAAAGAAAGTGGCCTTGCTTTTAAAAAATGGCACATTAATATTTCTATACTGTCTCTTCTACTTTGCAAACACCAAGTGATAATCAACTCTATTGCTCCAGGAAGAGTAGGTGACCTTGGTGCCATAAAGTCAGAAACTGAGGTGTCTTCTACAGTGGTTTCAGTATCAGGGGGTCAGAGTTGTGAACAAGGTGCCATGGGGGGATTGCTGCCATGGGGCATGGGGAGGATACTTCAAAGACAGGGAGTGGATTCCTGGTTCCAGCTAGTTAAAGATATGAAAATCTATTCCTTGGAACTAATCTATCCTTTCTCCTTTCCTGTTAAGAAATCTGAGATTCTAGACTTCTTCCTGGGGCTCTTATTGAATGATGAGCTTCTGAAGATCTTGCCTGTTCAGAAGCAGACAAAAGCTCATTAGCATACTAGATCCAAGGGGTTTGTGGCCATTAGTATTAATTCACAACATATAGCGGTCACATTGGCCTGGGAATAAGGGATAGGGAACATGGGGCTTCAAGGCCACATGTGACCTTCTAGGTGCTCAAGTATGGCCCTTTGACTGAATCCAAACTGCACAGAACAAATCCCCTTAATAAAAGGATTTGTTCTGTAAAACTTAGACTCAGCCATAATGCAAAGACCTAGAAGGCCACATGTGACCTTGAGGCCACAGCTTCCCCACCCTTGGCTGGGTGCTCTATTGGTCAAATACTCTAAGGCAATGATGCCAGCTACTCATGGTGCAATCATCTTGGCCAAACTATCTTTCCTAGGCATGACTACTGAAGGCCAAAATTGTCAAACCTCACATGATACCCTGCAAAGTAACTAAGCATTGTGGATTAGTCCTGTTGCTCCTGATCCCTGCCAAGGGATTGAGGGGTGCTGGTACTGTCTTAACTCTGCTCCCTAAAAAGTTGTTGCTGCTGGCCCAAATCAGTTACTGCTACACTTCTGCTTATGGGCTATATTCACTCCAGGAAACTTAGATAAAGCTACCTTTGATACCTTCTCCAAAACTTAGTGACCTAACCCTGTATCTATGGAAGAAAGACTATGCTCACTAAGTATCCCTATCAGGAATTCACTAACTACCTTGTAAAGAGTCTTACTCCAATGTCTGTCCAGAGAACTTGTGCTGCTGCTGGGGATACCACATAAATGTTTTTGTATTAACAAGAATAAAGTGACATGGCCCTGATTTAAAAAAAAATTACTGTGCTATAAGAAATGGTGACTATGATGAATACAGAGAAAAATTCTGCAAAATGAAAATAGGACCAGGAAATCAGTATCCACACTGATAACAATGTAAATGGAAAGAACCGGGACAGAGTGATCAAAAGTGAACTCTGTGAAATTCTAATGACCAAGGTTGGCCCCAAAGAAATAAAAGATGTGGGGAGGCTCCTACCTCTGCTTCTTTACAGAGGCAGGGGACTATGGATGTAGAACATTGCATGTAACATCCCTTTTTTCAAATTTTTTGGAGGGGAAGATAGTTTTGATTTTTTTCCCCTAACTTTTATCTTTGTTATTAAATATAGAGCTATATTTTTGTTATGTATAAGGATGGCTTTCTGAGAGAGATTGGGGAAAGGAATGTATTGGGAAACGTAGGTGTATAAAAACAAAGGATATCAATAAAATTCATCCTTTAGAAAAAGATAACAATGAGTCAACTTTTTGGCACAAGAGACTATAAGAGCTGAAAGTGGGCTTAATTGCCATCTGTTCTAAACTCTCAAAATAAGCATCCAACTTGGTGTGGTAGGAGATACATAGTCCTAAGAATCAGGATACCTTGGTCTGACTACTAGGTCCATCACTATGGAACTTCAGGCTAGTCACTTAATCCCTCTGCTTCTTTCTCTTGTGACATATAAGAAAATTTGGGAGATATAATTTCTGGGTTGTTAATAATCATTAATTATGGCTAGCAGATAAGAAGGTCATTTAACCATCTCTCCTAAACCAAAGACAGGAAATAGCTTCTTTACACTTATATGCCCTTGGAAGAGTGGATGTTCCTGACAGCTGCCAATTAACTCTGATTGGTTAACAATGAGAAGAATGGATATTATAATGAGAGGTGTACCTATTCTAATGAGAGGCTAAGGGATGTGACTTTGATTATGTTGCTTACTCCCAAACCACTCCCCAGCCTTGGACAATCTAGTCAAAGGATTTATGACTACACAAGCCTGAGTAGAACACACTAGGCTTCCCCACTTGGGTGGGGTCTGAAGATTGAGAAGAAAGTTAATCCAATGTCATTCTCAAAAATGGCCTGCAGATGTTAGCTGAATAACCTACAAGGGGCTGGTTTCTGAGTGAGGAAATAGAAAGGGGAAAAAATCCTGGATCTCCCCAATAGTAAATTGTTGAGAAATAATCATTTCTCTCACTCTGAGATATTTTTACTATTTATTTATTAATTTGTATATATAATATAATAAAATTAATTTACTAATTTATTAAGATTTTTGTAGGCATCAAATGAGATAAGTCACATAGAAGCTAATATTTATATAGTACTTTAAGGCTTGCCAAGCACTGCCCATGGATTCTCACATTGAATTTTCACAAAGAATTCTGTAAGATAGGTACTATTATTATAAAATTCATTTTTCAGGCAAAGAAACCAATTGTCACTCTTCTAGTAAGTGTCTGAGGTGCGATTAGAACCAACTCAGGTCCTTCCGACTCTGAGTCTAGCACTCTACCCATTACGCCCGCCACCTTTTATAACCATCGAAATGTACGCAAACCTAGTTTGGCTCCAACCTAGGATCCCACCAATGACCTATCTCTGTTCAAACATTCCCAGAAGAGCACCTTACCCATTCAAAAATCAGTTTGTTATATATTAACACAACTTTATTTGTTAGGAAACTTATGTTTACGGTAAGCCAAAATGTCTTTTTGTAATATTCATCCATTGTGATTAGCTCTGCTTTTGGAATCACACAGAATAAGGATCATTTCTTTTTAAGAGAGATAGCTAAGTGGCATAGTGGATAGCTGCTAGGTCTGGAGTCAGCAAATTTAAACCAGAGCTCACAGAGGTTTTTGTTTGTTTGTTTTATGAGAATCCATTAAGATAATATTCATAAAATGCTCAGCATAGTTCCTGAAATATAGTAGGTATTATGTAATTACTTATTCTCTTCCCTTTTCCCTTTCAAGTATTTTAAGATGGTGTTAATGGCCTGCCTGGGGCTTCTTGTCTCAAAGCTAAGCATTCCTAATTCTATTAACTTTCCTGGGCACTCTCCTCTGAATTACTTCTAGTTTGCTAATATGGCTCTTAAAATGGGACCCCAGGAACTTAAAGTGATTCTAGGATAATAGGTTTAGAGCTAGAAAGGACTTCACAGGTCATGAAATCCAACCTTCTCATTGAATGGATTTAGGACTAAGGTTGAAAGAAAGCACTTAAATGGTTTACCCTAGTTCTACACAGTTGGTAGATGTTTAAGGTATGATTGGAACCCAGGTCTTCCTTTATTCAAAATATAAGCTTAGGAAACCAACCAAAAAGGCATGAGAACAATGTACTTTCCCATTCCTACCAAACTAGCCCTATCAACTCTAACCTATTTATTACTGGGAAACTACCCTACTGACCCTTGTGGAATTGGCACATGATTTTGGTCTATTCACTCAGCCAAAATATATTCTAGACAAGCTACGGTTTATTACAACTCTATTTTTCATCACTCCACATGCTGCATTTCATCAGTAAGTGATTATCTACAGGAGTTGGAAACAAGAGTATGCTGGTATTGGACTAACTGGAAATTATGATCAAAAAAAGATTCTTGATACAATAATACAAGAAATAAGTAAAGAAAATATAGGAATTCTGGATAAATAAAATTCATATAGAAACACCATGGATTCAATGTTCAATAGAGAAGATGAATTTTAGCCAAGGAAGGAGTCATCACATAGCTAATGAAGGCTCGTTGAAGGCAAAGACATTGAATAGAAACATGTGCACTTCATACCATGGTTATTTCTGGCTCCAGAATTCCCATACATTTGGATCTGACGTAGCACATTGCTTATTTCAGAGAGGAGCTTGAGTTCTTCCACAAACCCACTAGCATTTATAAAGCATTTTGCATTTGCTAGCTCTTCTAAGCTTCATAATATTCCATTGAGCTAAGTGCTATTATTACTCCCATTTTCCATATGAAGAAACTGACACTGGGTCAGTTAAGAGATCTGCTCCAGGGTCACACAGCTATTAAGCATCAGAAGTGGGATTAAACTCAAGTCTTCTTGATTTGAGGTAACTATGTGTCTCTATGGATAGAGAGCTGAGCTTGGAGTCTGGAAGACCTGAATTCAGATGCGATCTCAGATACTCACTAGCTGGGTGACCCTGGGCAAGCCATTTAACCTGTTTGCCTTAATCTGCTGCAGAAAGTAATGACCAGTCATTGTTGGTCATTATCCTTGCCAAGCATCCTTGCCAAGAAAACCCTATACAGGGTCACAAAGAGAGTAACATGACTGAACAACAACAACCTCTTGGCTACCAGTAGAACACTATCCACTTCGCCTCCTCACTGCCTTCCACAAATGTGCAGATGGTCATTTGGGTAGACACAGTGTTAAATTCTCAGCGATGTTAGGGACAGTTCTCAGCAACATCACAGTTTGATCTGAAGGCTGCCTGAATCAAGTCACACTTCCACCTCTGGCCATGACCTAGCTCAGGAGTCACTATCCAAGGCAAGGAAATATAAGAGGACATGGTTAAAGATGATGTATATCATCAGGAAGCAACAAAAATTATATTCGTAAAACAGTCACCATACAGCATTAGTAACTAACATAAATCGAAGTACTACAGAGTGCTTTAATAACAGGCAAGCATTACAGAATTGTACCGTAAGTCTCTTTACATGGAATATTTAAATATAGAATATTTATTTACTTTGCCAGTGGGCTCATAAAGCCCAGGTAAGGTGAGGATGGGGACAACATCGATACTATACCTTGGGATTATGGTTCTGATTTAAGACAAATGTTATATGGAATAATAATTTGAAGAAGTGGAAAGATGGTCACCCCTGAGGGAGAACATGAAACAGACAATCTGTTTAAAAAAACAAACAAACAAGTTTCACAGGTCGGAGGAACCCAAAAACATCCAGGTCCTCTGAACTGCTGCACATCTGATCTATTTCACTATGGCTCCATGATTCCCTGAATTTCTCTACATGGACTCAGTCTGTCTGAGAGGACACCTGATAATTGTGTATTGCCCGCAGCATCAAATATAAAACTCTGTCTTGTAAAACCTCTTCCTATCTTTTCAGTCTTCTTACTGTTTCCAAGCTCCCCCTACTGAACCACCCTCAACACACATATGCTGCTATCCAGTGACACTGTCCTTTCTCCAACTAGAAACTCTATCTCCCATCTCTGGGCATTTTCACTGACTATCTATCCCTCATGCCTAGAACTCGCTCCCTCTTTATCTATGACTCAATTTCACTGTTTTCCTTCAGGTCTCAGCTAAAATCCCTCCCACCTTCTGCAAGAAGCCTTTCCTGATCAGCCCGTGCATTTTCTATTTTGATTATCTTCAATTTATCTTGTATATAGTTTGTTTGTACATAGGTGTTTGCTTATCGTCCTGCACATTATAATGTGAGTTCCTTGAGGGCAGGGACTATCTTTTACCTTCCTTTGTATCCCTAGCATTTAGCAAATGCATGGTATATAACAGGCATTTAATAAATGCTTGTTGATGACTGAATTCATTGCTTAGCATATTTGAGGGTCATAGAAGTGATAGAACTTCTTAGAAGCACACTAAGGAAGTAGTTGTTTGTCCTTCATTCTCGAAGAGGACCGTGACATCAGGAAGATGATGCCATAACTTGCAAGTGAATTGGATTTAAGTGAGAGAAGACTGTGCAAGGTCACCAGCCTCACTTTCTCCTCCAGAACCATCCAGGTCCAATAGCAAGACATGGATCAGGACACCTGGAGATGACTCCTACAGTGGGCAGTGTACAGCTGGAGAAAGAGCGTGTGACCTGGAGTCAAAAGACCTAGGTTCAAATGCTGGCTTTTCCACTTACTACCCATGTAAAATTGGACAGATTACTTAATTTCTATGGGCCTCAATTTCATCATCTATAAAATTAGAGGGTTAGGCTAAATGACCATTAAAGTCACTTCTAGCTCTAAATCAATGAATCTATGATCTTGTTACTGGGAGAATATAGACTTGTGGAGAAAAATGGGAACCAGTGCAGAGTAGACACAACATGGGACTGTTAAGTGCCATCCCACCACGGCTGCGAGGTCCAAGATGGTGTTCTAAGGAAAACAAATTAGGAGCCATGATCAAAAAGTTAATAAATAGTGAACACCTTTTGACACGATGATACTGATGCCAGGTTTATACCCCAAAGGAGAGCAAAGGAAAATGGAAAGAAAAAAAGACAAAAAAGGAAAAATGGAAAGGCCCCAAATGGACAAAAATACTCATAATACCTGTTTTTGTAGTAGCAAAGAAGAAGAAAGTAATAGAGTGCCCACCAATTAGTGACTAACTGAGCAAATACTGGTATATGAATGTCGAAGAATACTTTTATTGACCCACAGGGAATGATGAAAAGAAATGTTTCAGACAAATCTGGAAAGACTTGCATGAACAGATACAGAGTTAAGTCAGCAGAACCAGGAGAGCAATTTAGATAATAACAGCACTATAATAACAAACAAGAAAGACTTAAGAACTGATCAATGCAATGACCAACCATGATTCCAAGAAATCTCACCTCCTGACAGAGTATGGATTCAGAGTACAGAATGAGACATAAATGCTTTTGCCTGTGTCGATATAGGAGGGGTGGGGGTTCCAAACAGCCAACCTAAAAATATCAACTTTTAGAGAATCGAATTGTCTTCCTGATCTAGTATGTACTTCATGCTCAAGAAACATGTCACAGAATCACAGAACTAGACTTGGAAGAGACCTCAGAGGTCATTCAGTTCAAACCCTTCATTTCACAGATGAGAAAAGTGACTGGCCCAAGGTCTAACAGGTAGTTAGCATCAGAGAGAATTTGAACTCCGGCCCTGTCTCCAGAGTCAGTACTCACTTCTTCCAGTCATTGAATGTTGCTATTCCAAAGAGACCTTAGTACCAACCCAGCCTGGTTTTTTAGTTTATTCTTCATTCTTTAGTTTATTCTTATTTTTTAGTTTATTATTGTTTATTATTTAGTTTATTCTAACTATTCTTTAGTTTATTCTTTATTTAATAAATATATAAATCTATTTTAAAATTACACAAATATATTTACATAATGTATATTTATATAAATTAATATCATATAATAAATATATAATATATTAAAATATAAAAATAATAAATAATTCAGTTTATTAATAATAATAATAATATTTTTATTACTTAGACTCTAAAATTCTCGTTTATTCAACTCTTTCCCAGGTGGGACCCTCCACTTTTGGAAGGCAACCCTTCCTCATGCAGGATATGAAAGCTTGGTTCCCCATTGCTCTTACCTTTCCCAAGTTGGCCTTTTGTTATTGAGTCATTTCAGTTGTATCTGACACTCTGTGACCCTCTTTGGGATTTTTTGGCAAAGACACTGGAGTGGTTTGCCATTCCTTTTTCCAGATCATGTTTACAGATGAATTAAGGGAAGTGACTTACCCAGTGTTATACAGCTAGTAAGTGTCTGAGCCCAAATTTGAACTCATGAGGATGAGCCTTCTTGATTCCAGGCCTCACATTCTAGCCATTGAGCCAGCTACCTACTCTATTAGTCTATAAAATTCTACATTAAATTAAACCTAATAGTAACAAAACCTCCCTGCTTTGGTGACCCCTTCTGAACTTCTCTCATGTATTTTAAATATTTCATTAGCATTCTTTTCTTTATTTTCTTTTGTTTAGTCACTATCACTACCCACCCATCCCATCCCAAACCCACAAAAATAATAACTCTCCCTAGAATCTTAAAATCTTACAAGTTTGAAGTGACCTGAGATGTCATTTAGTTCAACTCATTCATCCGATCTACAATATTCTCCAAAAACAAATCCCTTTCCTTTTAAAGACTTCCACTGATGGGGAAGGTGCTATCCTTCTCAGACAATCTGATCCATTTTTGGACAGCTCCGATTTTGTCAGTGGCATTTTCCTTATATGATGTGATCTGCCTCTCTGTAATTTCTATTTACTGCTCTGACTTCTAACCCTCAAGGGTTAGCCAAGGCAAAAATAATAATAATAATAATAATAATAATAATTCTTTTGGAGTCAAGAAAACTCTTTTCTGTGAGTTCAAATATGGTCTTAAATCCTTACTAGCTGTGTGACCCTGGGCAAGTGACTTAAAGTCATTTAACCTTGTTTACCTCAGTTTTCTCATCTATAAAATTATCTGGAGAAGAAAATGGCAAACCACTACAGTATCTTTGCCAAGAAAACCCCAAATGAGGTCACTAAGAGTTTGGCATGACTAAAACAGACTCAACAACAAAAAAAACCGGCAACCCCTCAAATAACTGAATCATGATGCCTTGAGTCTGCTCTTTTCCTGTCAAAAATACTCAATTTCTTCAAATGAAATAGAGCACAGTTACAAGCCCCAGATCTTATTCTATATGTGCTCCTATGGATCATTAAAAAAAAAAATTTGGTTCGTATTAATGATTTCATTGGTATAAAGAATTCTCAATGAAGAGACTTCCTCAGAGCGGTTCTTGCTTTTGGAGATTTACCTAGAGTCCTGAGAGGTTAAGTGACCTTTCCAAAGTCACACAACTAGTATATAGTAAAGGCAGGAGTTGAACCTGGTACTTCCCCCTCTTTCTACCCACTAGGAAACATTGCCTCTTTCTTCCTATTATTACCAAGAATAATTCTATCATGTACTTATGCAGTTGATTTTTTAAACTCAAGTGCAAGGTTTTGCATTTATTTCAAATTAAATTTCACAGTGCTACGTAAGGACCATTATTTTAAATTCTCTGTGTAGTTAGGAGATAAGAGTGCACAAGAAAATAAAAGCACCGATGTGTGTGTGCATCTGTCATGCGTGTTGTGTTTTCAGGAAAGAAGCCAGGAGGGGCAGAGGAAGTGGACAGGAGAGACTTAGATGTGAACGAATGACACTCAAAATTAAACAACAAAGTCTAATTGTTTCCACAGAAAGTTTGTGGGTGCCAATTAAAAGGGACTTTCCCATATTAACTATAATAAATAATAATCACTCTAAAATCAAGAAGAGTAGGCACAGCATAATGAAACTGCATTGAATGTAGAACTGAAGGACTTGGATTCAAGACCTTTCTTTTACAACTTGTATGACCTTGGGTTTATGCTCAATCTCACTAAGTCCATGTATCCTCATTTGCATAATGCAGTGTTTGAATTAATGTACTCTAAGTTGCCTTCCATCTGCAAATCAAAAATTCTCTGAATCTTCCATCTTCCACAAAGATGGACAGCAAGTCAACTGAAGAACACAGGAAATTAACCCAGGAAATCTGGCAGGGGGTTGTCATTCTAGCCACAACTAAAATACCACAAACAAGAAATGAGGTTCAGAGTCTGTAGTGTTAATGGGTAGATTCAAAGTCAATAGTGTTCTGGAGCCAGGCTCCAGATACCTTGTGGTTATGGTTGTTGTGGTTGTTGTGGTTGTTGATCCTTCATTCTCAAAGAGGACCAAATGACATCATGCGGGATATTTTGACTTGTGTGTCAGTTGGATTTGAAGCAGAGTTGCACAAAGTCATCAGCCTCACTCTTCCTTCCTGAGTAATCAAAATGAAATATTTCCCTTTCTCTCCATGCATACATGCATGACCCTCTTGTTTGGGTCACTACTATCCCTTACCTTGGATATTACTCTCTCTCTCATAGCATTTTAGTTGGTCTTTTCCCTGTCTAAGTCCATTCTCCACTCAGCTGCCAAAGTAACCTGAGTGTAAAATTTTCAGTGTGAACTTTCATACCTTAGAAATTGCAAACAAAAGAAGTAGAACTTGATTTATTGGGTTTTTTTAATTGTACAGATTTTTAAAAGTTATGGGGAAAATGTTGATAATAAAGATTAAACTTAAAAGTGCCTGGTGAATATATTTTTTTAAAGACAGATGATTATTAAACATTTACCAGAACATCCCTGGGTATAGTCTAATAGATAAACCACAAGAATGGAAAGATGTTTCTCATTTGGTTGCATCAATGGCCCCTTTAAAGGGGATCCATACACCACTCAATTTAGTAATGGGGGTAATAAAAAGGGGAGGAAAAAGGGACTGCAAGGAGGGAATACTATCAACAGTGCCTATTCCTCATGAATGATGACACAGAGACACTTTGGGGCTCTAGGTCTCAGATGATCAGCAGAAAGTAAATCCATGAGCAGTTAGCAAAATCCATGTCTACCACAAAAGGCAGTAGAATAAGATGGCAAAAAAAAGAGAGAAAAAAGTAAGGATTCAGGCACAGAACAGGAGAACAATTGCACTATCAGTGTGGATAGAGTTGTATTCTCATCAACTGCTTCCCTATGGGACGCAATTAATCTGGCCCTCTAATTAGCTTGGTGTTCCTCTGAAGTTCATGAACTTCCTGATGAAGCTAGGTTTAGATTCTAGAGAGCAGCTAGAGCACCTCAAAAGCTCTCAGTGATTTCATCTTCAGGACACTTGAATGAAAGAGTGGGATTTTAGGAAGTTCCCTCTAGTATTACAGCCATACCTCAGTTGTCTAACTGCTTGAGTTTGGATGTGTGACACTCAGAGTTGATCTATTTAGGGAAAGCTCAAAAACATTAGTACCCTGTCTTTATGCTCCTGGGAAGGGAGGAAAAGAAACAAAGGGGTGGGGGATATCAGTATGTTACAGTCTTTAAGTTATGGAAGGAACAATGGTACTGGCTTGAACTGGGGAAATTACTTTGAGTAATACTTTGATAAGTGGCTCCTGTCTAGTCCTATTTGGTGCTCCATTCAGCCTCCCGTTATAACTTTATGTGAATGTTTCATATGTGTTTCTTTTTAACAACATCTTGCTAGATCCTGATTTCTAATTCATTCTGCTATTCTCTGCTATTTAATGAGCCAGATAATTCCATTCATGTCCACAGTCATACTTGCTAATTTTGTATTTCCCTCTATCCTGTCCCCTTTTCCTTTTTCCTCACTTCAGTCTATTTCTTGGTCCTTCCAAACTGGTGGGTCAAAGCCTTTGTTCTCCTACATTCAGCTCTCCCACATGGGACTTACTCTGTTGGTTGTTTTGCCACATTTCTATTTTAGTTGTTCTTTTTCTTTTTTGGTGCTGCCCAGATCAGAGATCTTGAATCCCAGAAATCACAGTTGACCAGCAACAGGTCTAAAGCCATTTAAGTGGTGGAATGTACTCTAGAAGTCCTTAAGGACTATATTTCCAATTGTGATAGGAACAATACCATAGTCCCTTCCCTCATGCAAGTTAGGCTTGTTTTTCCTTTAATGGCATTTACATAGCCTTACAAGATTTGCAAGACACAATTGTGTAGATTTAAGAAAGTGATGGAGAAATTGTTAATAATGCAAACTAAACTTAAAAGTAGGCAGTGTACTGTTTCTCTAAAGAGTTGGTTAACATTTACTAGGATATTCATTATTAGTATCCCCATTTTACAGATATTGTAACATCCTAGATTCAATCGGCTCAAGGAAATAAGATTCAGGCTATTGATATCACTTCCTCATTGACAGAGTACAAAATAGCCACAGGGAGCTCCAAGCATCATTTGATGCTTGGCTGGTAAACCACGACGGACAACTTAGACAAGGGGACTTGATTTATCTGAATCAACTTGGAGATTCCTCAGCGTATGTCTTCTGTGAATGTCCTCCTGCTGTTATGGATAAATAAACATGCTTTTGTTAACTATTGAATGATCTATGAATGTCTTTTTATAATCTAATATCAAACATCCTCTGTCATTGAGTCCTTGAGTCATACTCAACCCAGAGAACCCCCTCTTGACAAAGAAGATGGTAAATGAGTTTATGTAATACTTACTATCTATAAACAATATTGTCAATTTCTGCCCTCACCTTAATCACAGGGGCCTTTTCTATTTATTTTTAATCTCCCTTTCTCTTTCTTTTTAACATCACTTTCACACTCCCCCACCATCCAGTGTTGGACTTCATTTTACTTTTGACTAGTCCCCAACCATGTTTCTCCCTCCATCTTCAATCTCTCATTCTCTGCCCCACCATTTCCTCATTGGCATAATATACTTTTACAACATTCTGTGTATGTATGTGCATATTCCCATGTGTAAGTGTGTCTGTGAGCATGTTCAATTTTCTTCTATCTAATTCAGATGAAAGTGAGAATCTTGGGATTCCCACCCCCTTCCCATCCCTTCCTCCATATTTGTATGCTCTTCATCTCATGAACTCCTACTATGAAATAAAAAGTTCCATTCTTCCTTTCCTCCCCAGCATAATCTCCTATGCCTGTCATTTTCTTTTTCTCCCAATATCATGAAAACAGAGAAAAAGCCCATCTTGAACCTTCTACTTACCTTGTCTGACTTGGTCTATGACCGTTGAAGGCATTAGGATTCTGAGAGGATACTTCTTTCTTTTCTCCTTAAGGGTATGTTAGCAATGCACTATCACATGGTCCCTTCTAATCAATCAAACTGTTAGCATCTTATGTTTCTGTTTTCTCCTACTTTTCATTTCAAGGTATCCCCTCAGTTTTGTTTTTTTCAGCATAAATTGGAAATTCTCTATTTTATTAAAGGTCATTTCACCCACTGGATTTTATTCAGTTTTGCCCAATTAGCTATTCTTGTGTGAAAGGATTTGTTTTTCAAATATATTTTATAAAATGCCTTACAAAACTTAAGTCATTGTATTTACTAGTTATTCTCAGTAATCTTGGCTCATTCTGAAGTTTAGCATTCCTGATGTTCTTTTAACAGATTCATGCTATTCTCAGCTACCTGCTCTTCCACCTTCTGTATTTATCTCCAAAAATAAATAAATTGGTTGGTGAGTTGTCAGTGCATCTCTCTAATGACATGGTAAGTGGTTGGAAGCTTAAGAGAGGAGAAACCAATTCTTATCCACTTCCCAAGTTCAGTCCTTTTGAGGGACATGGTATAAACTCTGGGCATCTTCAACTCTCAAATTTGGAGCCTTCCACTGCTTGACCATTTAATAGATTGACTGACGCTCCACTGGATATACTACTATTTTTATACATAGACGCAGAAATGTATCTGATGCTTGCAGGCAATCACAAGATGTTTTTTTCGTGTGGCAGCCATCTGCCTTCATCCAATGCTGAAGGCCCTATAAATCTCTCATTAACTAAGGACATAGCCATACATTGTGATGAGGTCTTAGGCAAATACCTTATCATTTACTTTATTCTGTAGATTGAATAATTTACTTGAGGTCTCTGGGCTTTCTCTGATTACATTAGTTGATGCAGGGGTAGAATCCCACCTTATATCTAAAAAAAAAAATTTCAATCCAAGATATCTATCTTCCCTTCAAATGCTTCGAAATCTGCTTTCTCTCCATATCTAGGGGGTTCTTGACTGGGAAGAACTACACATCAAGTAGACATCTAAGCTAGAAATTGAAGTAAGAAAAGCATGGAAATCTCAGTTAGGAATCACAGGGAAAGTCAGTCAGTCTGTTAAAAACATATTTATTAAGTACCAGCCATGTTCCAGCCTCTTTTCTAAGAGCTAAGTAAGCAAAAGACAGCCTCTGACCTCAAGGAGCTCACAATATGGGTTGAGGCAGAACAACATGCAAACAGCTATATACAAATAATGTTACGTGGGCTAAATGGAAAATAATCAAGAGGAAATGCATTAGAATTAGAGGGTTTGAGAAAGGTGGGATTTTAGATGTTAGGAAGCCAAGAAGACCAGGACACAGAAACAAGGAGGAAAAGCATTCTAAGAATGAGAAAAAGCTGGTGACAATATCTAGAACTGAGAGATGGAGCATATTGTTCAAGGAACACTAAGGAGGCCAATGGCACAGAATGGGGGAGAATGTGGGTATGAGTAAACTATAAGAAAATTGGAAAGATTAAGAGGGGGCAGATTACAAAGAGATTTTCTCCAGGAGGTGATGAGTCACTGGAGTTTATAGTGTATAGAGGGGTGACATAGCTAGACCTATACTTTAGGACAATGAGAAGGGACTTCTGGGGACAAAGCCAAGATATCGGAGTTGAGAAAGCACTCAGCTGAGTTCTAACATCCCCCTCCAAACAACTTTAAAATAACAGCCCAAATCTAATTATGGAGTGGCAGAGCTCATAAAACATGAGAATTCTTTCAGCCTAAGAAAACTTAGGAGGTCAGAAAAAGAGATCTGTGATGGGGTATGTGGGGGGAGGGCGTGAATCAAAGCCCACATGGATGAAAGACTAGTGGTGAGACCAGAATGTGGAAACAAAAGAAGCAACAGTTTCAGGAGTTTTCAAATCAGAAATGGTAAGGGGATGTTGAGGTCAGAAAGAGATTACCAGGGATCCCTGTGCTAGCACTGGACACAGGATCAGTCAGTTCCATTGCCTGTCAATTCCATTGCCTATAACCATTTCCAGGTTGTGCTTTGAGTCAATAAGGAGTGGAAGCCCTGAAGTGCAATATCACTTTTGGTCACAAGGAATCAGGGACCCTGAGGAACAGTATAATTTCTGGTACTAGGAAACAGGGGTCCTTCCTGGATAAGAACCAGAATGCAGACAAGGAGAGCAGCAACCAACCCTCTCTCCACATCACACTACTTTGGAAGCACTACAAACTTCCAAACTCTTATTGACAACTCTGAAAACAGCAGTGTAAAAAAAAACCTAAAACTTGAGAAAGTGCCCTTCTCTGCATAGAGAAAAGAGTCCAACTTTAACATGAAGTTCAAAATCAAGAAATGGGGTAGAAAAATGAGTAAACAAAAGAACCTGATCATAAAAAATACTATGGTGACAAGGAAAATCAAGACACAAACTCAGAAGAGAAAGTCAAAACAACTACCTTCAGAACCACAAAGGAAAAAAGTGAATTGGATGTAAGCCCAATAAGAACTCCAGAAAGAGTTAAAAAAAAGGGGGGGGAGGGGTCTTTGAAATAAGAGTGCTAAAGGAAAAATTAAGTAAAGAAAAGAAAGCAAAAAGAGAAATTGGGGGCAGTGGGGGTGTAAAACCAATTAACAGTTCAGTAAAAGAGATCCAAATATATTGGAGGATATAACACCTAAAAAACAAAGTTGGACATTTTTTTTAAGACACATGAAATTCACTGATGAAACCAACTCCTTAAAAAGCAGAAATGACCAAATAAGAAAAGAAGTTGAAAGCTCACTGAAGAAAATCATTCTTTGAAAATGATAATTATATAAGTGGAAGTTATGACTCCATGAGAAATCAAGAAACAGTAAAATAAAGTTAAAAGAAAAGACTAAAAAGATAGAAGGAAATTCAAAATATCTCATTGGAAAAACTACTGACCTGGAAAAGAGATAGACAAGAGATAATTTAAGAACTATTGACCTACTTTAAAGTCATAATCAAAGAAAGAATCTAGACATCATATTTCAAGAAACTGTCAAAGAAAACTGCCCTGTTATCCTAGAATCATAGGGTAAAATAGGCATTGAAAGAATCCACTAATTGCCTCCTGAAAGAGATTCCAGAATGAAAACCCCTAGGAATCTTATAAGCCAAAACCCAGAGCTCCCAGGTTAAAGAGAAACTACTTTAAGCAGCAAGAAATAAACCCTTCAAATACTGTGGACCTACAGGAAACATCACAAAAGATTTAGCAGCTACCAAGTGGAAAGAGCGGAGAGTTTGGGATATGATATTCTGGAAGGCAAAGGAGCTAGGATTATAACCAAGAATAACCTGTCCATCAAAACTCAGTATAATCCTTCAGAAGAAAAATGAATATTTAATGAAACAAAGAACTTTCAAGTATTCCTGATGAAAAGATCAGAACTGAATAGAAAATTTAACTTTCAAATACAAGACTCAAGAATATATAAAAAGGTAAACATGAAAGAGACATCCTAGGGGAATCAATAATGTTAAAAATGTTCATATTCCTGTGGGGAAAGATGATAATTTTAACACTTAAAATTTTATTATCATTAGTATAGTTAAAAGGAGTACACAAACAGAGAGCATGGATACAAATTAACTCTGATATGATGGTTTCAAAAAAATAAAATTAGGTGGTGAGAAAGGGGGGAGAGAAGAAGGGAAGAAAAGAGGGAAAGAAAAATAGGAGGAATTATCTCATAAAAGATGCATGAAAGGAAAAGATTTGAAAATGGAGGAGGAGATGGAGAATGGCAGGTAACACTTGGATCTTACTCTCCTCAAAACTGGCTCCACAGGAATATATAAACATTCAATTGGGTGTAGAAAACTATCTTACCATACAGGGAAGTAGAAGGAGAAAGGAATAAGAAAAGAGGAGAGAGGCTGATAAAATGTAGGGTGGATTAAGAAAGTTAATTGTCAGAAGCAAAACAAAATTTTGAGGAGAGAGGCAGAGAAACAGAGAAAAGGAGGGGAAAGGAGGGAGACAAAGAGAATGATAAACAGGGAAAAATAGAATGCAGGTAAATACATAGTTAATAAGCATAACTATGAATGTTAATGTAATGAACTCACCCATAAAATGGTAGCAGATAGCAGAATGGACTAAAAATCAGAATCTAACAATATATTGTTTACAAAAAAAACATTTGAAACAGAGATATATACGTAGAGTAAGAAGAAGGTGCTAGAGCAGAATCTATTAAGCTTCAACTGAGGTTAAAAAAAAGCAGGAGTAGCAATCTCATATCTCAGACAAAGCAAAAGCAAAATAGACCTAATTGAAAGGGATACACAGGGAAACTACATTTTTCCTAGACAATGAAGTAATATCAATATAAATATATGTGCACCAAGTGGCACAGCATCAAAATTAATAAAAGAAAAGCTAAATGAGTTACAAGAGGAAATATTCAAACTATAGCAATGAGGGACCTGAATGCTTCCTTCTCATAACTAGATAAATTTAACCATAAAACAAGCAAGAAAGAAGTTAAGGACATGAATAGGATTTTAGAAAAAATGGATATGCTAGTCCTCTGGAGAAAACTGCATGGGAAGAGAAAGGAGTATATCTTTTGCAGCTGTAAAAGTCACCTTCCCCAAAACTGACTATGTATTAGGGCATAAAACCTTCATAGCTAAATGCAAACAAAAAAACACAACAGAAATATTAAATCTAAGGAAAGATCAATAAAACTGAAAGTAAGAAAGCCACTGAATTCAATTTTAAGAGCTGGCTTTATAGGGAAAAACAATAAAATAGCCAACTCATTGGTTAATTTAATTAGTAAAAAGAAAGAAGAAAACAAACTACCAATAACAAAAGTAAAATTGGCAAATTTACCACCAATGAAGATGAAATTAGAATAACTTAAAGGAGTTATTTTACCCAATTATATACCAATAAATCTGACAACCTAAATAAAATGAATAGATATTCACAAAAAATATAAATTTTCCAGGTAAATAGAAGAGAAAACTGAATACCTAAATAATCCTATCTTAGAAAAAACAAATTGAATAAATGATCAATAACTCCCTGTGAAAAAAATCCCCAAGCCCAAATGAATTCACAAATGGATCCTGCAAAACATTTAAAGAAAAATTAATTCAAATACTAGGAAAACTATTTGGGAAAATAAGCAAAGAAAGAGCTCTACCAAATTCCTTTTATGACACAAATATGGTGCTAATACCTAAATGAGGAAGAGTCATAAAAGAGAAAGGAAACTATGAACCAATTTCCCTAATGAATATTGATGCAATAATTTTAAATTAGTATAATTTTTTAATTTGTATTCTTGCTTACATCATTCATTTCCATGAGATTTTTGAGTTACAAATTTTCTCCCCGTCTTTCCCCTACCCCAACCCCAAAACAGCGATCCCACTGTAAAGCCCCTCCCCTGATCTGCTCTCTAACTTTCTGGTAGGGAAATGAGGGTCTCCCTACCCCAGCCCCTGTATATCTGAATTCCTAGAATAATTTTAAATTAAATCCTAGCAAGGAGATTACACTAATATATCACAAGGATCACATACTAAAACTAAGTGCTTTTTAAATGTATGGCATATATATGTGTGTATGTGTGTATGTATGTGTATGCATATATATATATATATATATATATGAAAATGATAAAATGATAAATGATAAAAATGATAAAATGATAAAAAATGATAAAAATTCATCCAAAAGAATAGGAATATCAAGCAAATCTATTTTTTTTTAATATGGAAGGAGATGGCTTAGCAATATCAGATCTCAAATGGTATTACACATCAGTAATCATCAAAATAATCTGGTACTGGCTAAGAAATAGAGGAACAAATCTGTGAAATAGATTAGGTACACAATACATAGTGGTAAATGACCATAGTAATCTAGTGTTTGACAAACCTAAACATCCAAGATTTGTAGATAAGGAATCACTATGAGACAAAAATTGCTGGAAAAACTGGAAAGCAGCTTGGCAGATATATATATCAACATCTCACATCATATACCAAGTTAAGGTTAAAATAGGTACACAGTTTAGGCAATAAAGAGTGATACCACAAATGAACTAGGAAAGTATGGAATAGTTTGCCTGTCATATCTATGGATAAGGGAAGAATTTATGAATAAACAAGAGATAGAAAGCATTACAGGTTATAAAATGGATCGTTTTTATTATATCAAATTAAGAAGTTTTGCAGAAACAAAACCAATACATCCAAGGTTAGAAGGAAAGCTGGAAACTGTAGGGGGTTGGATGTTACAAGAAGTTTCTCTGATAAAGGTTTCATTTCTCGAATATGCAGGGAATTGAGTCCAATTTGTAAGAATGGAAGTCATTTCCCACTTGATAAATGTTCAAAGCATACAAACAGGCAGTTTTCAGACAAAGTAATCAAAACCATTTATAGTGAGATGAAAAATGCTTTAAATCACTATTGTTTAGAAAATTAAAAACTCTGAGGTATCACCTCACACATATCTGGCTAATAAAACAAAAAAGGAAAATGATAAATGTTGGAGGGGATGTGGAAAAATTAGGACATTACTGTACAGTTGGTGGAGTTGTGAACTGGTTGAACCTTTCTGGAGATCATTTGGAACTCTCCCCAAAGAGCTATCAAACTATACATACCCTTTGATCCAGAAAAAAAAAACTATTAGATCTGTACCCCAAAGAGGTCAGAGAAAAAAAAAGGACCTATATGTACAAAATATTTATAGCAGCTTTTTTTGTGGTGGCAAAGAATTGGAAGCTGAGGGGATGCCCCTCAACTGAGGAGTGGCTGAACAAGTTGTGGTATATGATTGTGATGGAATACTATTGCGCTATAAAAATAATAAGCAGAAAAACTTAAGAAGGTTGAACTGATACGTGAATTGATACAAAGTGAAAGAAGAGAATCAGGAGAATGTTGAACACAGGAACAGCAATACTGTACAACAAATAACTCGGAATGACTTACCTATTCTCAGTAATACAATTATCCAAGACCATTCCAAAGGATTTATGAAGAAAAATGCTATCTAACTCCAGAGAAAAATCTAATGGAGTCTGAATTCAGATTGAAGCTTTTTTTATTTTGGTCTGCATTTTCTTTTGCAACATAGCTAAAATGGAAATGTTTTACATGATTGCACATGTATGATCTGTATCAAATTGCTTGTCTTCTCAAAGAGGGTGGTGAGGATGGAAGGAAAGAATATGGAGCCCAAGATTTTTTTAAATGAAGGCTAAATTTTTTTGTATGTAATTGAGAAAAATTAAATGAAAAAAAGAAAAAGCTATCTACATTCAATGTCTCCACTTTCCCTCATTCTCTTCTTAACTCCCTGAAATTTGGTTTCTTTCCCCATCACTCAAATGCAACTGCTGTTTCCAAAATTACCAATGATCTCCTAATCCCCATATCTAATTGCTTCTTTTGGGTCTTCATTCTTGACTTTCCTACTGCATCTGACACTGTTGGTCACCCTTTCCTTCTGGATATTATCTCCTCACTCAGTTTTTATGACTGACTCATTCTTAAAGCAGTGTTAATGATTGCTCAGTCTTGGTTCTCTTCCTATCTAACTGATCTTTCTTAGTCTCTTTTCATGTTTCATTATCCATATTGTGCTCTCTAACTATGGATATATTACAAATCTTTGTCCTTCGTCCTTGCTTTTTCTCTCTACACTCTCTCATTTGGAAGTTGCATCAATTCCCATGCCTTCAATTATCATTTTCATTCAAATGACTCCCAAATCTATATTTCCAATCTTAGTTGGTCTCCTAAACTTTAATTTCACATTACCAACTGCCTTTTGGATGTTTCAAACTAGAAGTCCCATTAGCTTCTAACTCAAAAAATCCAAAAGAGAACTCATTATCGTCTTCCCCAACTCATCCTTCTTCCACATTTTCCTATTATTGTGAAAGGCACCACCATACTTGTAATCATTCAGTTTCAAAAACTTGACCTTCTTCATAATTTCCAAATCACATAAAACTAGCATTTGTACTTGAACACTTTTCCTTCCATCTGCTGTTGGAAACTATTGATCCAGGAAATTCACGTGTTTGCAATTAGGTACTTAGATGGGTATTAGAAGAAGGTTCCTAATTTAACTCATAATGAGGCATATTGAGTGCTGCAGATACATAAAAATGGAATTATCTAGTAGACATTGGGAAATTTAGTTTAAATTTATCAGAAGTTAATTTAAATTTATCAAATTAAATCTATTGTAAATTTTTCAGAAAACATTTTTGTCAGTCCATTTACTAGCTCTGTAAGGCAATTTGTTTAACCTTTCAAGGGTGCTTCCTTCACAAAGAGAGGAGACTAAATGGTCTCTAACATTTTTTCCAACATTATGATATTCTATTATAAAGATTAGGATATCTTTCACAGAGAGTTAGTTGCTAAAACTTCAGAAGGGAATGAAATTGTGAAGGGAAAGAATGTCTGTAGAATAAGAAAAGAGAAATCATACCATATCAAGACATCAAGGAGAGGAAAAAGAACCAATTAAAGAGGAAAAGAATGAGTGGCTGGAAAGATAAGAAGGGAACCAGGGGAGTTTGGTGTCATGGAAGGCAAGGAAAGAGAAAATATCAAAGAGGAAATGGTTAACATGTAAAATGTAACAGGTCTCCCTACATTCAGCTCCCCATTTTTAATCCACTTTTTACATAGGTGCCAATTTAATAGTCCTAAAAGGAACATTTTTGTCTGTCATTTCTCTGCTCAAGTAATATTAATTTCCATTTTTTAAGCTAAAAAGATAAGCTTCTCTATTTTGGCATTACAGTATGATTACATCCTCTTTTCTGCCTGATTCCACATCACTCAGCCTACATATTTCAGCTAAATTGCCCTGCTTGCTGCTCTCCATACATGCCATCTCATCATCTTTCTCCATGCCTTTGCAGTCTGTCTGCCACTCCTGGAATACCATCCCTCCTCCTCACTACCTCTAGTGACTCCTAGGACTTTTCAAAGTTCAGTTTAAATTCCATTTCATTAAAGAACTTTTTTTTTCTCCTGATTTCCTCCACCATTCCTCCATCACTGTTTATATATGTGTTTGTTTATTTATTTTACCTATCTACTTATTTGTTGCCTATAGGTAGTTTTTATTAGCACTGAGTCTCATTAATTCAATTCACACTAATGTTTTTAAGTCCCCCAGAACAGGGCTGGATACATATTCCCCCCTGATGGTCCTATGGTAACCCTGAGAAGCTAGAAAACCTTCTTCCTACCAACAAACTTATAGTGTGTTTTCCACACTCAAATTATCCAAGCAGAAAAGAAGGTCAAACCATCTAAGTAGTATTTCGTGTAAGCCTCCTCATGTCTGTCTCAGCAGTCAATCAAAGCTTCCTCTTCTTCATGTAGTAATCTTACGAAAAATAATACCTGAAAATGCTCCAAAGTCTTCATAAGGATTGTGTCATGCAATGCATAATATACATGTTCATAATGACTGGGTTCTTATTGGTTGATCCCTGTCCCCTGTTATACATATACAGTATTTATTGGTGGACATGTTGTTTTCCAAGATAGAACACAATAGTTTCTTGAGGGCAAGGATGTTCTCACTTTTGTATTTGTGACCCCAGCACCTAGCCCCATGCTTAGCAAATAGTAATCATTTCATAAATATGTTGGTTGACTGGGCAACAGAAGCTGAGGAATGACAAATGGTCATTGTGTTTGTGATTCAAAGGTCACTGATTACTTTCCAAAATTAGTTTCAGTAAAGAGATGGGGATATCACTAATTTTTTTAATTAACCATCTGAGTGCAGGATGATGGAGGCATGACTTTTCTATGAAAAAGATCTTGAAATTTTGGTGCACACACCCTCAGTTTGAGTCATTGATGTGACAATGATAGAACAGAAAAGCTAATCAGATGGTGCTCCATTCATAGAGCTGGAGTATCCTCACAATAGGCTAGGACCACTGCACTCTTCTCTGGTCAGGCTACCTCTGGAATATGGTGTGCTTTTCTAGATCACTTCTAGAAAGGAGACTTTTAGATTTTAGAAATAACATTGACAAACTGGAAGAGGTTCTGGAAGGGTGACATGACAAGGAGGGGCCTGAAGACCATCCACATAAGGAACAGTGAAAGACAGAGGGAAGGTTTA
The DNA here is from genome assembly GCA_028646575.1 of Pseudocheirus occidentalis. Taxonomy (NCBI): domain Eukaryota; kingdom Metazoa; phylum Chordata; class Mammalia; order Diprotodontia; family Pseudocheiridae; genus Pseudocheirus; species Pseudocheirus occidentalis. Next base: position 212,590,263 of record CM053597.1, read on the forward strand.
GCCTGGAAAAGAGACAATATGATGGCTGCCTTTAAATATTTGAAGGACTGAAGTTTGAAAAAGGGATCCAGCGGTTCTCAACCTGTAGGTCGAGACACCTTTGGGGGGTCAAACGACCCTTTCAGAGGGGTCACCTAAGACCATCGAAAAACACATGTTTCTGACTGTCTTAGGAACTGGGACACCGCTCCTCTATCTGTCTGGGGGAGTCTGACGCAGATACGCCCATGTACTAGTATTAAAGGGTTGGCATTAGGAAGTTTGAGAACCACTGGATTAGACTCTTTGTGCTTGGGCCCCAAGGCAAGAACTAGAAACACTGGGTATAAGTCTCAGAAGTAGATTTTGTTTCTGAATTAAAAAGACAGAATAGCAGAAGCTTTAGGGCCAGATTGTTCTTTTTTTTTTTTAAGCCTCCCTATTTTTGCTAATGAGAAAACTGAAGCCTGAAGACTTGTCCAAGACCACATAGCTGAGCAAGAAAATAAACTCAAAACTTCTGACTCCAAATGCGGCAGGTACTTTTGTATATCTCATGAAGAGATGATTTCTGCTTGCCAAGTTCAGTCCTGTTGTTGTCCATAATTTCAGCTGTGTCTGATTCTTCATGAACACACTTGTGATTTCCTTGGCAATGGTCCAGTTTATTTAAGAGAGGAGGGAACTGAGGCAAATAGGGTTAAGTGACTTGTCCAGGGTCACACAGCTAGTATGTGTCTTGAGTCTAGATTTGAACTCAGGTCTTCCTGAATCCAGGCCCTGAAATCTAACTTTAATCACTATGGCATCAGTTTCAGGGATGTGCTCATCAGCTTTGATAGCAGCTCCTATACCAATGAAATCACATGTTACTTCCCTATCCTATTAAGAAATAGCCAATTGACACCTAGAGGCATCAGGAATTAGAATTGGCTATCTTAGGAGATATCAGGTTCCTTATCCCTGGAGATCTCAGTGCCACAACCTCTTGAGGACAGTTATTTGGGATTTTAGTTTAGGGACAATTGCACCAAATGATATCCGAGCCCTCAGAGCCTATGATTCTGTGAACTCTTTCAGTAAATTTAGGAGAACTTGAGTACATTTGCGAGCAATAGGAAGTAACCAGAGGAAAGGAAGAGACCAAAGATACACAAAAAGAAATGCTAAAAATTCAGATGGGCACTTTG
>CM053597.1:212596431-212599718 GCA_028646575.1 Pseudocheirus occidentalis
CTGGACTGACCTTGGCACCTTATTATAGTCCTGAATCTATAGGCCCAACCCTTGACCTTGACTTCCAGGGTCCTCACCCCTTTTCACACCCTTGTTAAGTTGGGCAGAAATTGGAGATAATGACCAGGCCTTTGATACTAAGTCTTAGACTTGCAGGGTTTGGACTGATGAAGATCCTGGCCTCTCTTCCATTAAAAGCTGGAAGAGAAGAGAACTCAGCTGTGGAAAAAAGATTGAACTGATACTAGTATGGGCAGGATGACAATTATAATTCCAATTCATTTGCTACTTTAAAGTTTACCAAGTAAACTTCCCCACCACAAGTTTATGAGATCCATAGGGTAAGCATTTCCCTTTATTTGTTTGTTTGATTTCAATGATAGAGATTCCTGGTATGGGAAAGCCTTCTACCTATGAAAATTATAGATTTGTCATTTATAATCTTAAAGAAATTCTTGGGGCACTGAATGGTGTAACCCAAAGCACATTGGTCTCATATCAGTGCCCTTGGTCATCTTCAGAGAAAGACTTCTTCACAGTAAGAGGGGAAAGGCCACTCTTAAAAGCCTCTCCTCCTCAACCTAGGAAGGGGGTGTCTATCCAGGGCCTCTCTCCCCAAGTCAGCAAAGAACTTTCTATAAATCAACTCTAGGCATTCACTTTCCCCACTACTCCTTTTTTCCCCTCCCTTGCTCAAGGCTGCCACAGCAGCCCCCTCTCTAGTTACATGCAGCCCTCCCCTCAGTGTCTCTTTCCACAAACTGTTGCTGCCCAGCCATCTGTCACTCCTCATGGGCCCTGACAGCCCCCTCTGGAAGACACAGCCTCCCAGCAAGCTGTGGCCCAGGCCTCTGGAGCTGTGCTCTGATTGTCGCCACTGGACTGCTCTGCCCCTCTCCTAGCCTGGGAAGGAGGAACGGGAAGAGAGGTTGGACTTTCACTTTTCTCTGGGGAACAAAGGCAGACTCTGGCAGTTGCTTTTTCTAGAAAGGTTGTGGAAAAAAAAAAAGAAGGATCCTCATTTTTGTGGATTGAAAATGGACAATACTATAATACTCATACATAATCTATTTTACCTTCTTTGTTTTAGAGGAAGAAACTGAGTCCTAGATTCACCAAGATTCACCCAAGATCACACAGATAACAGGTATCGGAGCTATGATTTGAACAGAGCTCTTCTGACTCCAAATCCAGGGTCATTTTCACTATAACAGATGCTGAAACTTGGTGGAGAGGAATCTTGCTAGACAGGGCAATCAGGGATCCTATGACTACCCCCCACAAACCCAGGTTAGTGAAGAAGAAGAGAAATCAATCAATTATGCTTTAAAAATGGAAATCAGGTTCCTGAGCTCTAGCTATGCATTCACCCTCTGATCCTCCTCATCTCCCACTCTGGGCCCTTCCTTCTTAATTCAGAAGCAGGTCTCAAGACTCCCTCCAAAGGCTGTCTATGCATCCCCCTCACCAGTGCCTCTCAGAACCAGACCTGGCCAAATCTTTTCCCTTTTTATTCTCTTCCCACCCAGCTCCTGGTTAGTACACACCTATTCTCCCACCCCCATCTCTGACTCCTAGCAACATCTGCTCTAATCTGCCCTCTCCAGCAGGAGGCATCCCAAGGTTGGATCACCAAAGAGGTCCTATTGGAAGGAGAAAGGGGAACCGGTTTGCTTTTCTACAACCTTCTGGCTGTCTCTTAGTGGGGAGAGGGAGGCATCTGTTTCTTCACAAGGAATAAAAGGCCTCAGGTTTTCTCCTGGACTCCTGCCTTCCCCATCCCCCACTCTCCACTCCACTAGAAACTTCCCAAGGAGAATGAGATAAATCCAGCTTTCTGTCCTTCCTCGTTAAATCTCAGCTCCTCTCTTTCTCCTTCTCCCCTATTCAAGCCAATTTCAGAAACTCATAGGGCCTTGTCATTGTCCATCTGCCCCCTGAGCAAAGTGAGGGTGGCATGCCAAGGGGTAAAGAGTATAACATCTGGGATTTGATACACCTAGATTTTGGGTTCAGTTGGCAAACCACCCTTGTCTTTCTCAGAGTAAAAACTGGGCCATGGGGAAGTCAATGGCATTTTGACAATAAGACGGTTTTCATAAAGTCAGGTATCCAGAAGCCTGTCCACTGTAGCTGTCGTCCAGCCACCCTGAGGTTTGGTCTGCATGGTGCCCCACAAACAATCTATGTGTTGGAGAAAAGTGTCGAGGTTTTGTTTCAGTGTTTTGGTGTCCTGCAAACACTGCCTTACAAAACACCTAAAATACCGTAGAAGCATGTGATGGGAGCTAGAAGGGCCCTTGGATGTCATTCCAATCCAGTCTTCTCATTTAGATGCAAATAGAATTATGTTTGTTTTATTTTTTATTTTTTGTCGAACAAGTCAGAACTGCCCAGATGGCTCTGAACCAAGATCTCTGCTCAAATGTTAGGGTTTGAGGTTGTGAGAATACTTTGTCAGGCCTCCAGAACTCTGACGATCTTCCACAGGCCCCACAGAGCCAGACTCCAAGTCCAGCAGGCAGTTCTATTGTTGATTCCCTCCCCCCAACAACCCCTTGCCCTTCTATCCTTTCCCCTCTTTTCTTGTCCCCACCCCTCTGGGGCATATGTGCAGGGGCTGGACACCCCCACCCCCAGGTTTGAAGGAAATGAATAAAAGAGGGCAGAGCTATTCCCCCCTTCTCCCCCCGGGGGCTTCACATGGTCCAATTTCCATAGGAAACAATCATCTTGATCCCCATACAATTGTTTGGGTGTCAGGGCAGGAGGGTGTGTGTGGAGTTGGCCCTGAAAGGCCCAGCCCCTCCCACTGCTCTAATGAGAGTCAGGATTCCAGTTGGGAGCTTGACAGATGGGGGCATGAATACCCGACTGGCACCTTGGAAAAGTTTGCCAACGGTCCAAGTACTGGTGTCTTGGGAATAGGGAAGACGGTGGGAGAAGCGGAGTCCAAGGCTAGGAGGTAGGAAGGAGCTCAGTGTCTTACTACCTTCCCTCTTCCCCTTTTTATTTACCCAGGAGCCTCCTAGAATCTGACGATTCTTTTTAAGAATCAGTACCTTGGTAGGAGAACACCTAAGGAAGCAGATTTAAACACTCCTCCAGGACCCCTGCTTTGATCAACTCAGAACCTCTTCACCCTACAAATTCTCAAACGTCCTAATTTGTTCTCAAATGTCCTTGTTTTGTGTAAAACATCAACTCTGCCTACTTCATAGGGTTACTGTGAGGTCCAAGTATGATTAATGTATCAAAACAGCTCTGGGAACTAAATTCAGTTCAAT
>CM053597.1:212600218-212619735 GCA_028646575.1 Pseudocheirus occidentalis
GGAAGGAAGGAAGGGAAGGAGGGAGAGAGGGAGGGAGGGAGGGAGGGAGGGAAGAAAGGAAAGAAGGAAGGAAGGAAGGAAGGAAAAATAATTATTAAGCATTTACTCTGTACAAAGCACTAGGGATGCAAACAGAAAGGTAAGACAATGGCTGATCTCAAGGAGAACAAGTTATAACAAGGGAAATGATACAACTCTTTATATTCCAAGAAAACTGGACTGCTCTCAGTTGGCACAGTACGTAGTGTTCTGGACTTGGAATCAGGAAAGGAAGACCTAAGTTCAAACACAGCCTCAGACACTTACTAGCTATTAACTCACTAGGCAAATCACTCAACTGTCCTCAGCCTCAGTTTCCTCAACTGTAAAATGGGATTATAACAGCACCAGCCTCTCAGGTTTGTTGTGTGTATCAAATGAGATGATATTTGTAAGGCACATAATGGGTATAAAAGTATTTTGCCTAATACTTAGTAGGCGCTTCATAAATGTTTGTTTCCTTCCTTTTTCAGATCACAGTATATGGTTTTAAAGGTTCTAGTCCAGTTCTCTCATTTAACTGGAAAGTGAGGACTGCAGTGAATAATCAACACAAGGGACAGAGGCAGGATTAGAATCTGGGTCTTTTAATTATGATCTTTGCCTTATCTATTGAGGATTTCATGCCATTGTCCTGGCAGGAAGTGACACATGGCTGTTCATAGCATTCAGATGAGCTAGGAGCCATCAGCTACAAGCCTTTCAGGCAGTCAGTCATAAAACATCTGTTAAGCACCTATTATGCTCCAGGTACTGTGATGAGACCTGGGGACACAAATAAAAAGATTATCCTGATCTTAAAAATAGGGATGAAATAAGAAGTTTGGGATTTTGTTGTCCTTGTTTTTGGAAGGGGGAAGGCAGGGCAATTAGGGTTAAGTGACTTGCCCAAGGATTTGAACTCAGGTCCTCCTGACTCCAGGGCCAGTGCTCCAGTCACTGCACCACCTAGCTGCCCCAGAAGAGTTAAGAGAGGATTTGGAAGCCGTCCATATATGGGACATCTAAGAAAATACCTCAATGAGTTCAGCCTTCTAGGTCCAGTTGAATTATACCCTAGAGCAGTGGATTAGTCTGTGGAAATGATGGAGGAGCCACTCTAGGTAAATTTTTACCATCCTTGGAGAATAGTAGAGGTGCCTGAAGCCTGAAGACATGCAAACCTCCCTTTCTTCAAAAACATTGTTAAAGAAACAACAGTGAGCTTTATGTTGATCCTGCACCAAATTCTACAATGGCTAGCTAATAAATTAGTGACTTAATTTTAGTGTTCACAATAGATGCTAAGGCAAACAGATGACTAGAATAATAAATTAAACCAGGAAGGATAGCCAGAAATGTTTTGTCTATTGTAAACCAAATAAATGTATTAAGAATACAAAGGCAACTAGGAATTAAGTTATACAGGGGCTGGGTACAGGGGCTGGGGTAGGAAGACCCTCCCTACCTTACCAGAAAGTTAGAAAGCAGATTGGGGCAGGGGCTTTACAGTGGGATTGCTGTTTTGGGGTTGGGGTAGGGGAAAGGCGTGGAGAAAATTTGTAACTCAAAAATCTCATGGAAATGATTGATGTAAACAAGAAAACAAAAAAAGTATTATTTAAAAAAAAGAATACAAAGACAAAACTTAAGTAAATTGCCACAGTTACCCAGATTTAAGACCAGTTATAGCTAGCTTGTAACTACCTTTGCTTCTTTTTTTCCTTCTTAAAAAATATTCTTGATGGTTTTTGTCACCAGTCATTCCCTCCCCCTTAAACAAATGCTCCTTTGTGACAGAGAACAATTAATCCAAAATATGTCATATTTTGACATCTAGCAACAACTGCAATAATCCTAATATTTGTGTCTTCCTAGTCCTTCAGTTTTCTACAATGATCAGGGAATCTGTCATGACACTTTACTTAATCAGGTCACCTTCCCACTGTCCGCCACTCTCAAATCTCTTGTTCCATTGTCAAATTGATGCTGATGCTTTCCCAAATCCTAAACCTACATCGCTCCTGCCTCCTCTGCTCTTGCTCACATGCTGCTCAACTGAGCATCAGACAACTGAGGTGACTGGGTCTAGGACAGATTTAAATCAACTAATTTCAATGTGACCTTCATCTAAGCAAGGCAGTCTTTTTATGCCTCCTTAAACCCTGGGCAAGTCACTTAACCCTGTTTGCCTCAGTTTCCTCATCTGTAAAATGAGCTGGCAAAGGAAATGGCAAACCACTCCAGTATCTCTGCCAAGAAAACCCCAAATCAGACATGATCGAATCATGTCTGATCAGACATGAATGAAATGACTCAAGAGAAACAATAAAATACGTTCTCTATCCCACTACACACTGAAACTGTGCCAAACATTCCTTCTATTTGCACATCTCCCTCACCACTCTTTCCCTCAACCTTTCCCCTCATCACCTCAACTCATACTTTTCTGAAAAAAAAATACAGGGTGTTTGCTATGAGCTGTGTTTTCACCTCATTAATGAAGTGTTTATTGGAGAGGGAAGGGAGGGTAGTAAGAGGGGATACAAACAGAACAATTTGTTACTGTCTTGTTTTGTAGAATGTATATATAATGTATACAATACACATGCATGCACACATATACATATATTTAAACACTACAAGGCAGTTAAGAATTTCTTGTATAATTTTCTTCCTCCTTCTTCTTTGTCTTAAATATGTATCATTGTTGATGATAGAATTCACAGTAAACAGAAAATTTTTTTATTTCAAAAGTAAAAAAAAAGAAACTCTTGATGTCACCCCTCCCCATTCTCTTCTTCTTTACTCTAGTCTCTAATAACTAGATTAATCAGTCAATCAACACCCATTTACTAAGATCTTATTACAAACCAGACACTCTCTACTAAGTACTGGGAATATAAAGAAAAACACAAAGGATAGTAACCCTTCTCCTTGCTAAGGTCATTCCACTGCATGAATCCTAATTTCTATTTCCTCCTCTTGTCTACAGAAAATTATCCCCAAAATCATTCTGTCTGTCTCTATTTCTGTTAGTCTTATCTATCTATCTATCTATCTATCTATCTATCTATCTAGCTAGCTAGCTAGCTAGCTAGCTAGCTATCTATCTATCTGTCTGTCTGTCTGTCTGTCTGTCTGTCTGTCCGTCCGTCCGTCTGTCTATCTATCTATCTGTATGTCTGTATGCATTCCTAATTGGGTGACACTGAGCATATCACTTAACCTCTTTTTTTGCTTCAGTTTCCTCATCTGTAAAATGGGAATAGCACCTATTTCACAGGGTTGTTGTGAGGATCAAATGAGATAATATTTGTAAAGCATGTAACATGGTGCCTGGCACATAGTAAGCATTTTTATTATTATTACAGTGCCTGGCACATAGTAAGCATTTCATGTATTATTATTACAGCGCTGGGCACATCATAAGCATTATGTAACTATTAGCCATTATTATTATTCTTTACAAAGCCACTCCTCTTCTAAATTTTCTTGTTTCTGCCAAGGTCATCATCATTCTTCCACTCACCGAGGCCTTCAGTCTTGGTGCTGTACCTAGTTTCTTCACCCTTCTTTACCCCACAATTCCAAATGGTCGCCAAACTTTTTTCAGTTCCACATCCGCCTATCTCTAAAATCCCTCCATTCTCTCTTCTTACGCGATCATTGCTATAGCCCAGGCCTTTATCATCTTTCACCTGTATTCTTGCAATAGTGTTTTAATTGATTGTCCTCGCTCCAATGTACTCTCTGCTCGGCAGCTAAAATGATTTTCCTAAAGTACAGCTCTGTCCACTTTACAAAAACATTCAACAAACTCCAATAGATCCCTATTACCTTTAGAATTATATTCTCATCTGTGTGGCTACTAAAGAACTTTACAACTTGGCCCCAACCTGCCCTACCAACCTATGATACAGGGTGTCTCTAAAGTCTGGACACATAGGAATTCTTATTAACTATGCATATTTTGAGAAATGAATGAAATTTTCAGCAACAGTTTATTGTATAAATGAGATTTCATAGTAAGACATAGGAGACCTCATTAATTAATTTAATTAAGGTAATCTCATTAATATGGACAATAGTCTCTATAGCTAATAAAAGCTTTTATTCCATGTGAAATTATCATGGCTAAAATTTATGCTAATTAAATAAAATGTTGAAAATTCCATTTGTTTCATTTCTTGAAAATATGCATAATGAGATTTTCTATGTGTCCAGACTTTATCATTCCCCTTCTTGCAGTGTGTAGTTCAGATTGTTCTTAAGTTCCTCAAATGACTCCCTGTCTCCCCTTTTTGTGTCCCTTCATTTGCTGTCCCCTGTGACTAGAATCCACTGTCTTTTCACTTTACAAAACCACTCCTCTTCTAAATTTCCTTATTTTGGCCAAGGACGTCATAATTCCTCCATAATTCTCTACCTTAGAATACCTTTCCTTCAAAATTCATGTCAAAGATCCCCCTGCCTTTGAAAGCTTTCCTAATCTCCCCAAATACCAGTGCCTTCCCTCCTCAAATTCCTCTGTATCTTTTTTTCAGTCTGTATACTTATATATGTCCACGGTCTCCTTCACTGGAATGTTTAGAATTCCTGGAGAACAAGGACTGCTTTAATCTATGTCTCTCCATTCCCAATGACTAGCTCAGTGCCTGGAATAAACTAGATGTTTAAAATGTATGAATTGATTGATATATCATAGTTGGAGATTTTCTTGGCTATCCCCTCACTAATCCACAGGCACCCACTTTTTCCAGTTTTTTGCTACTACATATTAATATTTTGGTATATATTGGTCTTTTGCTCATGTCTTTGATTTTGTGGGTTATATGCCCTCTGATGGTATCATTGGATCAAAAGCTATAAATACCTTGATTACTTTTCTTGCATAATTCCAAACTGATTTCTAGAATGACTGAATCATTCCATAGCTCTATCAAATTACAGTGATGAGTGTGTCCTTCAACTTTACCAACACTATTTCCATATTTATCATTTGTGCCAATTTTCTGGGTATGCAGAGAAACCTTAGAAATGTGCATTTCTCTTACCATTAACTCAAATGAATTGTTGAATTATATATTTAAACAGAGGGTGGGTGGCAACTTATAGGGGTTGTTTTGAAAGGGACCTTTGAGGTTCCTTCCAACTACAAGACTCTGATACTATAAACAATTAGACAACATTAATTCTGCATGGTACTAGAATTGTCCAATAACAGAAGAGGAGAGAAGCTATTTCACAAAATAATGAACTCCCCACCCCTAGAAATGTTCAAGCATGGGTTGAATGACTACCTACCAGGATCTTATCAAGGGAATTCCTGTACTTAGTGGAAGATCTGATCTTAGTGGAAGGAAGGTCCCTTTTAATTCTAAGATGCCATGATAAACTCATCTCCTTCCTGTCAGAGATTCATGAAGCTTCGTCTCTTACAGTGCTGTCCTCTATAAGACCAACGTCCCACAGAACAATATCACATTTTTAGCCAAATAAGGATGGAATACAACCAAGGTGGTACTAACTAAAACTCAAGTAGGAAATCCATAGAGAAAAGGAGTAGGAGTCAATGCAGGGTTGCCAAATCTCCTTTATATCCAATTCTGCCACTCCCACTCCACCCCCTTGGGATGGAGAGGGTTTTCACTGTATTATTATTTTTTAAAAAGAAAAGAAACTCTCCTTTATTACAGCATTTGAAAAGCATGGATGAAGAAAGAGGGTTAGATCCTCATCTGAACCTGATTTCTACAAAGCTGGTGCCTTTAGATGCTAATCCCTTAGGCCTTGAGGGACTCCCCCACTCAGTGCATGCCCCTAATCCCCGCTTAGACATCCCCTAGAGTAAGTGATACTGTGCTAACTACCCGGATGGGACTCTGGCCACATCTGGTCCCAGAATCCCCTGCTCTGCATTGAAATAAGAGGAGTTCATGGGGACAAAACAATTTGGATATTCTTTTATGCCCTTTTTGAGGGGGGATGACTTTATAATGAAGTACTGCGATGTTGACAGAAATATGCATATATGTGCTTGTTTTATGGTTAGCTCACACTTTATTCTACATATGAATTTCATGTTGTTTACTTGATATCAAGATACAATGATCTTTTCCCATACCATCTCCTTTCTCATCAAAATCTCCTTGCTCTTCTTCCCTCAGAACACAGTGCCTCACCTCAGGATAAGTTAGCCCAGCCTGACATGAGTCAAAATTTGTATAATGATTTAAAAAAATAAATTTCATTCTTTGTTTTTATATCACTTAAATTTCCCTGTATATTATTCTCCTCTCTCTACCAAAGGAAAATCTCGTATAACAAATATAATACATACAGATGTTTTATTATAACACAGTTTTCATTATTATACCTTTTCCCCACTGTGCGTGTCAAAGCTCTCACTCATTTTGTTCTCTTGTTTAAATTTTTAACTCAAGATTTTATTGGTTAACAAACTAGGAGATCCAGGGATGACTCTATTCCTGTTCCTAGAATATAACACATAGATGTGTATTTCCCAGTATCATTTCATGTAAGCCTTTCCATGCTTCTGTATGTTCATTACTTTCATTTTTTATAACATCACTTCTCCACATTACCCACCAAAACAAAACTCCCTTCCTTGTAACAACAGCAAAAATAAGCAAATAAATAAACAGTTCGGTAAAACAAACTAAAATATCCACCTTATATGCAGCATTTTACAACCATTTTCAGCCTCTTCTTTATTAAGACAAGGAGCCTACATTTCATCATCAGTCCTCCAGAATCCAGCTTGTTCACTGCATCAAACTGAATTCTAATGTTTTTTAGTATTATTTTTCAGGGTCCTTTGTATTATAACACAGTTTCCCACCATGTCATGCAGAAGCTGCCACTCATTTTGTTCTCTCTCTTTTTTTTTTAACTTTTAATTCAAGGTTTTATGGGTTGATGTACTAGGTGACCCGCTGACAGTGTCACTGTTCCTTGAAAAAAAACCACTGCATTTTCCTGTTCATTGTCCCCATGCTGGGAATTCTCTCCCTCCTCATCTTTGCCTCCTGCCTTCCCTGTCTTCCTTCAACTCCCAACTACAATCTCACCTTTTCCAAGGAGCCTTTCCTGATTCCCTGTAGCGTTCGTACCTTTTCTCTAAGATTAGCTTCAAATTATCTAGTATTATATCTTTTTTAACATTAGTCATTTGCATGCTGTCTCACCCATTACATTGTGAGATCCCAGATGATGGCAGAGACTGTCTTTTGGCCTTCCTTTGTAACCCCAGTGTTCATCACAAAACCTGGTGCTTAATAAATGATAGTTGACTGACTCAATGTGGTCTTTAATAGCAGAAAAGAAGAAGGAAGGCCAAACAAAGTAGTGAGGGAGATGAAAGCTAGGGCAGGGCAATGAGAAATGATTACTCTGCCTTACCTTTCTGCATCAGCAAGTTGAACCAGACCACTGGACAGTTTCCTGAAGCCAAAGCTATTTCCCATGCGAAAAGAATCTTAGTTAGCAAGGACCTCAGAGATCACTGCATCCAAACTGTGCCTGAGGAGGAATTCCATCTGTAGCAGGGCTGCACTGTACAGTGAAATGAATGCTGGATTTGGAGTCAGAGGACCTGGTTTCGAGCATCAGCTCTGCCTCTTACTACCAGTGTGGTCTTGGCAAGTCATTTAACTTCTAAGCCTGTTTCCTCACTACAAAAAGAGGGAGGACTAGGGAAGTGGACTAAGTGACTTCTAAGTTCTCCTCAGTTCTAAATCTATGATCCCTGGTAACATCCAGACTCTGATTAAACATCTTCAGCGATGAGGAGCTCATTATCTTTTAAAGCAGCCCACTTCACTTTTGGAAAGCACTAAATTGTTTGGAAATTTATGCAGCAGAAATCTGCTGTTCTATAACTACTCCCCCAACCCTGTTCCCATTTCTGCTAGTTCTGCTTCTATGGACAAAGTAGAACAAATCGAATCACTCTTCCAAATACTTGAAGACAGCTCCCACCTTCCCCAAGTCTTCTCTTCTCTCAGATAAACATCCTGGTTTGGTTCAAATGATGGTCCTCCTCTGCATGTGCTCCAGCTTGTCAACAAGCTCCCTAAACTTGTACTTCCCAGAAGTGAACACAATATTCCATTTGAGGTTGATCCAGGGAAGAATTGGTGGTGGTGGTGGTGGTGATATCTTGATTTGGCATGAGGTGGATTTAAGGAAGGTAGAGCAAGGTCATTAACTTCAGTCTCTCCTCCAGAGTCAATGGAGTTCAGTGGCAAGATAAAAGTCCAGGTTACTAGAGATGGCCTAAGAGTGACAAACCTGTTAAAAATCGGGGCAAGTATTCAAAAAGCACAGTAGTATATCGTCATGTACACCTTGTAGGCCTGTGGAGCCTATTATATTATGCATCGTAATAAAATGATTTGCTCATAATGACTCTGTTGCTCAGAAAAGACTAGATTTTATTTACTATTGTATTCTATTTAAGTAATATATTCTATTTAAGATGGCTAGAAAGTACAGAACATTTTGGAAACTTTCCCAGTAAAAGGGCTAGAATTACAGGTGTTTTAAGGAAGATGTCAGGGAAGAATCAAAGCAGGAATAAATCCCAGGTCCTCCATCTACTCAAATGCCACGTCCCACTTCTGTCCACCTGAGTTACCCATAAAGATGGTCATACCTTTTTTAAATTGCTTTTTGGAGGGGACAATTGGGGTTAAGTGACTTGCCCAAGATCACACGGCTAGTTTTTGTGTTAAGTGTCTGAGGCCAGATTTGAACTCAGGTCCTCCTGGCTGCGGGGCAGGTGCTCTGTTCACTGTGCCACCAGCCACCCCAAGATGACCATACCCTTAACTTCATTATCACCTACAAAACATTCCACTTCCATGACCAAGAATTCTGAAATTCCTTGGTCCAATAACCTCTATCACTTTAGCTTTTCCAGTCTCTTCATCTTCCTTAACCTACTCTTTGCCCTCAAGGTGACTTCCAATCCCTCTACTGCTCAGCACTTTCCCAAGTCCTTGTTTTGGTTCTGCCTTCACTCTCTTCCATTATATGTCTCCAATGTTTAGATGAGAAACTCAATCCTACACTAGCCTCTGCTGCTGAATTCCTTCCTCACTTGTCCTCTCACCGTCACCGCCGTGACAAATTCCAACTGCAGGTGACTTCTGCCATCTGTCCCCTCCTCTTCCAATGACAAGCAGCTGAACAGAGATGAAGAAGGTCATACAACCGTTCCAACTGGACCTTCACTATCGTAAGATCATCCTTTGACTCCTTTACAATCGATTCTCTATCCTATTTCCTATAACAATGGTTCTAAATTCGTTTTTGTCTCTTCAAACCTTCCAAACTACCCACTTTGACGCCTGAAGACCTCAATTCATACTTTTCTGGGGGAAAAAAGTCAATGATGGACAGTAATTGTCAACACCCTCTTCTCCCCTTCTCTTCATCTCATAACCCTTGATATCATCTCCTATTCTCTCCTCCTTCACTCTAGATTCCAATGAAAAGGTGACCCTTCTCCTTTATAAGGATCCACCCCCAATATGTACCCTTGGTTTCATCCCCTCCCATCTTTTCCAGCCCCCATTATCATCCTCATCTCTAATATTCAGTTTATTGGCTCCTTCCATACTGCCAACAAACATTCCCAAGTGTCCCTTACCCTAAAAAAAAAAACCTATCCAGGGGTGGCTAGGTGGCACAGTGAATAGTCCTGAATTCAAATCCTCCCTCAGACACTTAACACTTACTATATCTGTGACCTTGGGCAAGTCACTTAACCCCAATTGCCCTGCCTCCTCCAAAAAGCAAAAGCCAAATAAACAAAATCCATAATCTAACAGTCCCGCAAACTAGTCTTCTGTATTATCCTTCTTTTCACAAACTCCTTGAAAAAGCGCAATGGAGTGACACATACCTGTAGTCCTTGGTACCAGGGAGGCTGAATACCTGAGGTACTCAGGGAGCCTGAACTACCAGGTTCTGACCTGTAGTTGGTTAAACAATCAGGTATCTTTATTAAATCCAGCATCAATATGGAGAGGCCCTAAGTTAGTGGGGTGAGGTGTCACAAGGTTGCCTAAAGAGGGATAAACCAGCCCTGGATAAACCAGGGATAAACCAATTGGGACAAAAATCAGGTCAAAACTCTCATGCTGTTCACTAGTAAGATTGGGCCCATGGGTAGCCATTGCACTTTCAGGTTTGTCCTGAAAGAGAGACCCAATCTTAACTTTTCAAACTAATTTTTAAATTTTTATTTTTAATTTTAAACTTATTTTAAATTAATTTAAAAATTAAGATTAAATTAAATTTTTGTTTTTTTAAAGAAAAAGCTATCTATGAATGTTGCCTCCATCTTTTCTCTTCTAATTTCTCAACATCCTGACTTCTAAACTCATCAGGTATTTCACTTTTCAAAATTACCATTTATCTCCTAATTGCAAAATGCCACTTCCCCTCCTCCCTGGTCTTTTTTTTCAGTCCTTATCCCTCTCGACCTTTCTTCAGCTTTTAGCATTGTGGACCTTCCTCTTCTCACCTATTCTCTGCTCTCTAGATTTCCCTGATCTGTCCTGCCAGTCTAGCCTTCTTGCTCTTCAGCTCCAGCCTCTGGGCCTTTGTGTTAGTCTGCCTTCATGCCTGGAAAAGGATTGCCTCCTTCTCCTCTTTCTCACAATTCCTAGTTTCTTTCAAGGCTCAGTTAAATCCAACCAGGTATATTAGTATCTCTCTCACCCAAATCAACTTGTATTTATTATTCATATATTTATATTTATACATTCTTTACCTATTATATAAATTGATAATATTTTATATAATGCTTGCTTATTCATTCTTTATAATATACACAACGTATTCATATAATCTCTCCCCTGGCTAGACTACAATCTCCATGAGGGCCAGGACTTTTTCCCTTTTGTCTTTGGATCCCTAGTGATCAACATGTAGTGGGTCCTTAATAAATGCTTATTGATTGATTGGTTGATTGACTAACACCTCCCTTGGGGCCCCATGCCTCTATTTATGCAGTTGAATATAACTTCAGAGTATTTTTTGGTCACCACATCACAATTCCCTGTTGGAGCACAGTGTCCGAAAAGCTGCCACATCCTCTCCTCCCGTGGCTAGGACTGTGTTGTTCTCTGGGGTTGGCAGAAGAAAAGATGAAGGGACGAGGTTGAAATGCCATTGATGCAGGAAAGGGAGGAAGTGACAGTCGCTGTTTGGAGGTGGGGTATCCCTTGGGGAGGTGATGGAGGGAGGCAGGAGACAACGTGAGACAGAGGTCCCTCAGACAAGCTCCCCTCTGCTTCCCACCTGCTTTGAGAAAAGGGGGATGCAGTGAAACCACGGAAAGGAAGTCACATAAGGACTCCTGCCTCTTGAGCACTGTCCTCAGGGTGGCTTCGCCAGAGATCACGAATGCAGATCATGCTGGCGCAGATGGGGCCTTTCAGCCCAACCCAGCCTTCCTTTGCTCTGGCGAGTTACGGACTCCAGCGGATGCACAATACCCCTTTAATTAAGTCCGCACTTTTAGAGTTCATTACCTGTCTGATAGATTGGATTGGGCTGAAGCTGTGAAGGCAGCCAGGGATGGGGGAGAGGGAGCAGAACTGGTGAGATCCCAACATTCCTTAGTGGCCCTTGCTTCTAGTGGAATTTCCAGGGAGCTACAGAGCTTCCTTCTCAGAGGTATGAGGGGCCTCTAGTCCAAACCCCTCCTTTTACAGAGGAGGAAATTTGGACCCACAGAAATGAATCGACTTGGACAAGATCGCACAGCTAGCCAGCAGCAAAGGGGAAGAAGGGGAGGGAGCAAACGTTTATTAAGTGTCTACTGTATGCCAGAATGAGAGCCCATATCTCTGCATCAGGCTGCTTTGAGACTTATCACCCAGAGAGTCTCTTCTACCCAATTATATATGTTAATAATAATAATAATAATAAAAAGCTGGATGTCAAAGTAGATAAACAGAGGGACTTAAGAGTCTGGAAGACCAGAGTTTGAATCCTCACTACCTGTGTGACCCTGGGCAAGTCAATTAACCTCTGATCCTGTTTCCTCATCTGTTGAATGGTAATAATAATAACCGACTTTATAGATTTGTTGTGAAGATCTAAGGAGTTAACAGAGCTTTGCAAACCTTAAAAGGGCTACACAAATACTAGCTATTATTATGTACCCTACGGCTCTGTCGCTAAAATGCACTTGCTTTAGAACTGTTGTAGGGTTTAGAAATTTTTATTTTAATTTAAATAAAAATTAAAATTTTAGAAAGGTTTAGAAATTTTCAAGGTGGTTGTCAAGTCAGCAACCAATCAGCAAGTGTCTATTAATTTCAGACTGTGAGCTAGGCACTGCGCTGGGCAAGAGGTAGACAGATATAAATGTGAGGTGCCCTTTACCCTTGAGGACCTTGTCAGAGGATTTAGGATGTTTGAGTGGAGGGCCAGCACTAACAACAGCTGAGATCTCTGCAGTATGGAAATGCTGAAATAATCAGTAGCTAAAGAGACCCTGGTTTTCTGCATTTTGCCTTTAATCTATCTTTTTGTTCCACTTCTCTCAGGTGAAATATTTATTTGTCCCTGATTCTTGTTCTTCCTCTCTCTCTCTCTCTCTCTCTCTCTCTCTCTCTCTCTCTCTCTCTCTCTCTCTCTCTCTCTCTCTCCCCTTCTTTCTGTGTCTTGCTCTGTCTCTCTGTCTGTTTATCTCTCTCTTTCTCTGTGTCTGTCTCTGTCTTGCTCTATTTCTCTGTCTCTGTCCTTATCTGTTTCTTTCTGTCTGTCTCTCTGTCTCCCTGTCTCTCTCGGTGCCACTGTCTTTCTTTCTGCGTCTTGCTATGTTTCTCTCTCTGTGTCTGTTTTTATCCTTATCTCTGTCTCTCTGTCTCTATCTGTCTGTCTGTCTATGTCTGAGTCTCTCTGTGTTTTTCTCTCTGTCTCCCTCTTTCTCTGTCTCTGTCTTTGTCCTTATCTCTGTCTCTCTGTTTATCTCTCTCTGAGTTTCTCTCTCTGTTTATCTCTCTGTCTCTTTCTGTCTTGGTCTGTTTCTTTGTCTCTGTCCTTATCTCTGTCTCTGTCTGTCTCTCTGTCTGTCTCAGTCTTCTCTCTGTCTCTCTCTCTCTCTCAATCTTTCTGCCTCTCTGTCAGATTTCTCTCTTTCTCTCTCCTTCTCACCCCATATGTCTCTATCTTTGCCTCTATCTCTGACTCTCTCCATCACTCTCTCTCTTTTTCCATTCATGTATATACATATTTGCATAAAAGTACATACATAAACATATATAAACATATGCATATAGAGATTCCCGTTTTGTAGTGACACAAATAATTAAAAAAGGATTAAAAAAAAACCTGATACAAGAAATTGCCACTGAAATGAAGAGAAATGAGAGTGTAGAGCCCTCCCTCCAAGGTGGGCAAATAGAAGAAACCCACTTGCTCTTTAGCCCACCCTGCTGTCCAGGGCAATCCAAATGGTGTCCTTTCTATAGGCAGGGAGGATGAAATCAGCTCTCAAGACTTATTGGCACACAGAGAGCCTTTTCTGACTCAAAGGATCATTGATTTTGGTCTGAGGGCCTTTTAAGGCCATCTAATACAACCACCTCCCTTTACAAGCTAGGAAGCCAAGGTTAAGAAATTTGTCCAAGGTTACCCAGGTAGAAAGTGGAAGACCGGGTTTAGAACCTACATCCTCTGAGTCCAAATTCTGCCACACTACCTTCCTGTTGGGTTACATACCCTTTTTAAAACCTCGTTTGATCTCTTTAGTTCAGGCCTTTTAAGCCTAACACTCAAAATACAAACTGTCTGCCATTCTGTCTCTTCCAATAGATACCCCCCTGATTACAACTTTTGGAGGGATTGGTTCAGAATTTAAAGAAAGGATTATTCCTGTACAAATTCTCATTTAAATATACCCCTTCAACCCCAGCTGACAAGATTAACCAGGGCCCAATCTCCTCTGGCCAGAAAGTCTTCGTAAATAACTCCCAATCTCTCTGATGTTAGTTTATCTGTTGGGGATTAAACAGGGAGGCTGCTCCCAAAACCGCATTAGAATAAAAGCCAAGCACAGTTCTCTGGACTGTGGCAGCTGCTAAATGTGGAACCAGGGGCTTGGAGATCTCATTCTGTTGAGGTCCAAGGGAGAAAAGCTACGTGAAAACGGGCAGATTTAGCTGTTGGATGCAAAAAGTGCTTTTGAGGCTAGGGGAATGGGGAAAGTGGGATTACAATATTAGGAATATCAGAATAAAGAGTGGTCCTTGGATTTCATTTTTATTGCCAGAAATTGCCAGGTAAGGAAATTTCCTCTGCCAGTGTGGGTCCAGCATCTTCTCTGGATCTTGTAACCCCAGAGAACCACACAGAGCACTAAGAGGTAAAGAAACTTGACCAGGATCACAGGGGCTGTATGAGACAGAGGCAGAGCTTAAACTCATCTTCTTGGCTTTAAGGCTGGTTTTCTACCCACTGCACCACATTGCCTGTCATTAGGAATATTTTAAAGGAATATTTAAATTCCTGTAGTTCACAAAGCACTTTCATGTATGTTGTCATATTTCAACAACCCTGTGAATTAACCAGAGCAGGTCTTCCCTTTGGAAATGAAGGGAACTCTGACTGTATATCCCATGTCAGACACTTAACCAGCCATGTGTGACCCTGGCCCTGTCATTTAATCTTCTCCTGGATTCTGATTCCTTGTCTGTGAAGTGAGAGTTCTCCCTTCCTTTCTCCCCTCCCCCCTTTTCTTCTCTTCTCTTCTTTCCCCCTCAGTCCCCTCTCCTTCTCTCCTGCTCCCTCCAGGCTCCTCTCCTTTCCTCTCCCTCTTCCTCCCCTCTTACTTTCCTCTCTTCTTCTCTCCTCTTTCCTTCAGTTCCCTCTTTTCTTGTCTCCTTTCCTCTCTTCCCTCTCCTCCCCCCCCACTTCAGTCCCTTCTCTTTTCCCCACCCCCCTTTCCCTCATTAAACACCTACATCAGGACCCAGGGTCATAGAATCATTGACTTCTCCAACAGGGAAAGTCATCCAATCCCCTTTGGATCCCTCCCTCTATCTTCAGGCTGGATTACAGAATTGCAGAGCAACCACTGGAAACTTATGGGTTAGACTTAAGGGTTTGGTGTCTATATTTCCTCCTTTTCAATTCTTTTGGCCACGTGTTCCAATGTGTTAACTCTGAGCACCAGGAATTTATTCCAGTTATCTAACCTCATGTTGTCAGACAGCAGCTTGGGCTCACCTCCTCTGCTCCCTTCCTTACCAGAAATATGGATACCACAGGATTTACAGGGAGAGAAGTAGAACTGGCTGAAGGAGCCCTCAGCACCCCTGGTTTTTTTTCTGATCCCCAAAGAAAACCAGTATCTAGCAGGTTGAGGGGCAGAGCTAAAAAACCGTTTCCCTTCTCAAACTGCCTGTGGGGGCAGATGCCAATTCCCCTAGAAGGAAAAGAGATTTGCTGGCAAAGAAGCTCTCCCTCCAGGGCAGGGAATGGTGGACAATAGGACCAACGTCACCACCCACCATCTGCTATGAAAACTGACACCAGCTGACAGGGAGGAAGGCCTCCAAAGCCCTCTCCCACCCCCACACAAGCGTCAGCAGTCAGACTCTCCAGTCCGGGGGAGAGAAGGGAAAAGACTGAGTTAGGGATTAGCTAGAGGGGCCTGTTAAGATCAGGTTCAGGGTCACCCTGCCCAGAAAGCCTCAGACAACTCATCAGGACCTCAGTAAATCAGAATCCCCCGTCTTTTGTGATATTAAGGTAGAAACAACAGCCAAGCAAAGGGGAAACAGAGACCAAGTGAAAACTGTTAACAGTCAGATGCTCTTTGACCCGGCAAAGATGTTAGAGATCTCCTCTTCATTGCGAGATAGACAGGCATCCTGGCAGTTACATTATCGATACTGTCTCTGTACCCAAGCTAGGTTCTATGAGGAAATAGGTTGCTTCATAACAAAAAGCACAGAAAACCTGGAAATGTAAGGTCAGCTCTACTGTTTGTCCTCAGTGAGAGTCCCTTAACTTTGCCTAGTTTCACCATCTGTAAAACAGAGACCATGATACACATCCAGAAAAGCTGCCTAAGTCTCGAATACTATAATACATGGACAAGTGATTTTGGCCATAAAACATGGAAAAGCAAGCATCATCATCATTACGATTACAAAAAGAAAGAGGAGTTGAGGTCCTTGGGGATAGAACCATGCTTACATTTTTTTTTTAAGTACAGGCCTGGGGAGGTATGACTCGACCAAAGGTCATGTGTCATGGATGTGTGGGTTTCAGTGAGCTGTAAGATTAGGATGGAACCACAACATGGCACCACCAGGCATAAAAGCTGTGAAAGGCACAACATACAGAACGAGGGAAATGATAGCCCCACTGGGTTCTTCCCAGCTCAGACCACATCTGGAGAACTGTGTTCTCAGTTCTGGGTGACAAATTTTAGGAAAGTTGTTAACAAGCTGGAGTATGTCCAGAACAGGGTGACTAATATGATGAGACATCTGGGGACAAAAGTAGCATCATTTGAAGGAACTGGAGATATTCAGGCTGGAATAGGGAAAAGGGGAAAAAACCACATCAATGGGTAGATGCTACAGAAAGACAGTCATTTTATCTTTGGGGGCTCAGTTTAACTATGAAATAAACTAGTTGGATAGATGAGCTCTAATTAGGGTCCTTTTCGGCTCTAAAATTTGTTGATTCAAAGACTCCACCAACTTGTTCCTATAACAACACCATCATGGACAATTTCATGGACGTAACCAACTTCTAATTTCAGAGTATAGAAAACCAAGGTCTTTCAGCTTCTGATTGAGGTTGGAAGATCAATTTAGTTGAATACCAATAAACATTTATTAAGATTCTGCTATGTGCCAGACATATAAATAAGAAAAATAAGGACAGTTCCTGACCTCAAAGAGCTTACAATCTAATGGAGGAAGACAATATACAGAACAAAAATTGAAAATCAGATGGGAGCATGGGGCATCTGGCACAGGGCATGATATTCATGTAGTCAGAAACATGCAGAACAGCTGATGGAGATATTTGAAAAAGTCTGAGCCATTTATAAAGGGAGACTTTGGGAAGAATTCGTTGCTTTTTCCTCCATCCTTCCAATCAGAGGGAAGAGACAATTAAAGGTGCTAAGAAGGTGATGAGTATCAAAACTGAATCAATCCCTAAAATGAAGAGATTCTGCTTAATCTGGAGAAATCATGAGGTTTCTGGAATTAAAACCCAGCAGAGCAACTACTAGTGGGAGAAAAAATTAACTTCTCTGGTCCTCAGTTTCTCCATTTATACAATGGAGATTTTGAAGGAAATGGTCTCTTGATTCTCTTTCCCACTCTAAACCTCTGTAATCACCAAATATTCCCTATTAGGGCACTAATTATGGGTGTTGCCATAAACCATAGAGAGCTATTACAGATCTGACCTCTAACCTTTAAGTTGGACATATGGATTCAGACAGTGATGCAAGTACCCAACATAAAAATGGCAAAAGAGTAATACCTAACCAATGTTATGACTAGATGGTAAAGTATTTGCTTTGAAGATAGATCATAAGTGGGAGGGGGTGAATGGGGTTACCCAAATTAGCTAATCAGGGCTAAGTTTGGAGGGAAGAATCATGGAAATCCTGTACCTAACTTCAGGGGGGCAAATTCATGACATCTTTTTTTTTCTTTAGGCCAGGGGCTGGAACCCAATCCTTTCCTTTTTGCTGCTTCCATCTAGCTGTGACAGCGCTAGAACCAATAGGGACCTGGCTTGAGAGGCAGTAGTTAGAAACATTCCTGTTCCACCCTACCCTCACTCAACTCTTCTCATTTCCCTAATCCAGTTGCTTTGGAAACCAGCTCCCCTGCCTCTGTCAGGTTCCCAGGTGATCTGAGTGGGGGTAGTGAGAAAGGGGAGAAGGGAAGATGAAAGACAGGGGAAGATTTCACAGCTATGTTCGGTTTTCTGGGCTGGCAGTGGGCTTAACCAGTAAGAGACCATTCTCCCAAAAAGAAGAAAAAGGGAACAACCTTTTTTTTTTTTTTTTTTTTTTTTTGGCAAAAGGATAGACTATATTGTAGCAGTTGCTCTTGGGAAGAGATTTGTTTTTTAAAGTTCTTTAAAGTCATTTTGTCACAGCCATGTTACATAGTAGCTGTGTTATGAAAACAAGAGAAAAGCTAGTCCAATAAACAAAACAAGCAAGCAAACAGGTCATCCCATAGTCTGACCTAGGTACCCTTGATATCCTAGCTCAGATCAAGACTAGAAACTATATTGTCCCGGAAGCTGATGAGTGACTAACATGGACCTGATAATCTGATTTTCTAGGACCACTGCACTTTAAAAGATAACAAGAGATCAAACCTTAGGCAGCACTTCATCATTTGGAAAATGTTTTCACATATGGCTGAGCCAGATAACTCGAGTGGTATAATTCGGATTTTTTTTTAAAGTCAATTTATTTATTTTTAGTTTTCAACATTCACTTCCATAAGTTTTAGATTTTCTCCCCTTCCGTCCCCAATACAGCATATAATCTGATATAGGCTCTACATATACATTCCTATCAAACATATTTCCACATTAATCATGTTGTATAGAAGAATTAGAACAAATGGGAGGAACTGTAAGAAAGAAAAAACAAAACAACAACAGAAAAGAAAATAGTCTGCTTCCCTCTTCATTCAGACACCATAGTTCTTTCTCTGTATGTGGATGGCATTTTCATCATGAGTCCTTTGGAATTTATTTAGATCCTTTAATTGCTTAGAAGGGCTAAATCTGTCAAAGTCAGTCATCACACAGTGTGGTTGTAACTGGATATAATTTTCTCCTGGTTCTGCTCACTTCACTCAGCATCAGTTCACATAAGTCTTTCCAGGTTTTTCTGAAATTCCACTGTTGTGATATAATTTTACCAGAGATAGAGACAGATAGAGGAGAGAAAGAAATAGAAACAGATAGTGACAAGAAGGAGGGAGTGAGACTGGGGAACAAAGAGACAGAGAAAAAGGAGAGAGAGGCAGACAGAGAGGGACAGGGAGAAAGAAGGAGATAAAAGAGCATTCTCCAGCTGTGCTGGAGGAAATTACACCACCAAGGTAACTGTGTCCACTATAAACAAGACTATCCAATCTAAACAGGGTCCTTAATGAAGTAAGGCAATCACTTTTATTCTTTCAAAGCAGAACTCATTATGCTTCTTTCAAAGCAGAGCTTGGGTACCACTTTCTTTTTTTTAATATTTTTTAATTTGTTTTCTTGTTTGCATCATTCATTTTCATTACATTTTTGAAATACAAATTTTCTCTCCGTCTTGCCCCTGCCCCAACCCTAAAACAGCAATCCCACTGTAAAACCCCTCCCCTGTTCTGCTCTCTTACTTTCTGGTAGGGCAGGGAGGCTCTTCCTATCCCAGCCCCTGTATATCTTATTTCCTAGTTGCA